>JAPPVO010000019.1:203786782-203858491 GCA_030407325.1 Camellia japonica | reverse complement strand
AAGCACGATGCATCTCTAGGCAAAATAGAGGAATGCAAGGCAAGTGTATGGTGCATGCAAGGGGTCGACAACCAACATGGAACAGAGGTAAAACATGCTAGATAAACACCAAATAACCTGAAATAAAGCCAAACAAAGCTAGGCATGCATGCTTCCCTTATGAGCCAAAACATAAGCAAATGAGACACAAAGGGAGAGGGGTGTCCCTCCCCTATGCAAGACCTCAAAACCCCTTCACCACCACTGAAAATCCTCTGGATTTCAGTGGTGAGAAGGCCAATACACGAAGGTTCCCAAAGCTCAACAAAGAAGGCACAAAAGAGGCCAAACAAGGCCTAAGAGGGGGAGGTCAACCCCAAACACAAAAATGACCTTAATGAAACATCTTAAACATGAAAAATCAGAACTTTTATCAGTTATACACAAAGCTCAAAACAGCATGCAAAGTAGGTTAAAAGCTAGTGCAAGAATGGGGAATATAAAGCAATAGTGCTCACCTTTGAAGAACACTTCAAGAACCAAAACTCCAGCCCCCTTTTCTGATCAAACCAATCAAAAGCTCCAAGAACAACCTCTCAACACCTCAATAACCAAGGTATGGTGTAACACTAGGTGTCTTAGTGCAAAACTAAGAACAAAACTCACTTTTGGACACTCTAACACACACAAATGTAGAGAGAGAGAGGGAGATATAAAGAGAGAGTGGTGTATATGTCATATATATCTTTGATTTGCTGAACCTCCTCAAAGGAGAAGAGAGGCCTTCTTTTATAGAGCAAGACAAGGGCCTAAACTTCTTAGAGAAGCTAAACAAAAGGGGTCAAGGGGGTCAAGCTTCTTGAGGAAGCTAAGACAAAGGGTTCGAGCTTCTTGAGGAAGCTAAGACAAAGGTCCAAGCTTCCTCAAGAAGCTAGAGCAAAGGGTGCAAGCTTCTTCAAGAAGCTTAGAACAAAAGGGTGCAAAGGGTGCAAATCCTCCATACACGTGTATGGAGGACAGATCTGTGTGCTCCAGCTGGCACAGCTGGCGTGCACAATGCCTAAAAAAGGCAAAAAAGAAGTCCCGGCCAGAAAGTATGGCCGATTGACCAAATTAAAGGCCGGCCGACCATCAAAGGTGCCGACCGGCCATCACCAATGGCCGGTGGCAAGAGAACGTGGCCGGTGACATCATTCCTTGGCCGGTGGGATCCGGGGATGGCTGACAAGCCATTCTCTGCCCTCAGAAGCAAAAACTAACAAGTTCTTGGTCCAAAACCAGGCACAGAACAGTCCAGTTAAGAGGTCCTGAGGCAAGGCGCGTGGCCGAGACCTCCGGGAACTCAAAACGAACACGAACATGGATGATCATCGGGTGTTCAAACGATGACGTCCAAGTCTTGAGGACGGTAAAAAATGGGGTGTCTATAGTTGCCCCTTTTTGACAGAACTCGAAAGTCATAACAATGACGGGAGTGAGTGTCAAAGCCCAGAGACGACCCATTTTTGAGAAGGCCGAAGACTTAGACAAAGCATACAAGCTAGCAAGACGAAGATATGCGCCCGAAGGCAGGGGCAAAATGCAAGAACAATGCACAAGGCCAAGCATAACTTATGATCATGCAAAGAAAGCTGTAACGAAGCATAACATGCAACAGTTTTAAGCTAGCATAAACCAAACTACACTACAATGTAGAGAGGGTGTAGGAGAATCATTCAATTCTCACTACGTCTCACACGGAGGATACAATACCTGTCCGGTTCGTCGGGTCGTGCCAGCTTCAAATGAACCGTAGATACAATATCGTGCCTGTAAAAGAAAGAAACTTAACAGGTACAATATTGTTAGAAATATGCGTAACAATGCAATTGAAAAGTGCGTGACAACGCATGTGAAGAATGCATAACAATGCATTTGAAACAAGCGTGACAATGCAAGTAAGATATGCGCGACAACGCAGGTGAGTCAATGCATTTGACACAAGCATGACAATGCAAGTAGGGCATGCGCGACAACGCAAGCCGAGTGGGATGCATAACAATGCAGTTTGAAACAAGCATAACAATGCGAGAAGGTGCATAAACACATGTAAGTAAAGCATACGCGGCAACGCATACAATGTGTGAAGCAAGAATTGAAATATACACATGTAAGCAAAGCATGCAGTAACGCATGCAATGTGTAAAGCAGGAATGAACACATGTAAGTAAAGCATGCAGTAATGCATGCAATGTGTAAAGTAGAAATGAACACATGTAACTAAAGTACACGCGAAAACGCATACAATGTGTATAAAAGGAACTTGAACACATGTAAGTAAAGCAATACGCGACAACGCATGCAATGTGTATAAAAGGAACTTGAACACATGTAAGTAAAGCAATATGCGACAACGCATGCAATGTGTATAAAAGGAACTTGAACACATGTAAGTAAAGCAATACGCGACAACGCATGCAATGTGTATAAATGGAACTTGAATGGAAGGGTGCAAGACAATGCAACCTAAGAATGCGAAACAACGCGGGTGGACGGGAGGATGCAAAACAATGCAACCTAAGAATGCGAAACAACGCGGGTGGACGGGAGGATGCAAGACAATACAACCTAAGAATGCGAAACAATGTAGGTAGACGGGAGGATGCAAGACAATGCAACCTAAGAATGCAATGTGGACATGTAATGTATGCTATGTACAGTGCAATAGGCATACTAGATGATATAGTAGAGAGGTGCATGACAATGCTAATGTGACATGCATGACAATGCAAGCTAGAGAAATGCATGACAATGCAAGTGTGGCGTGCGTGACAACACATAAAAGGTGTGCATAACAATGCGAGTGAAATGACGAATAAACCACGCTTGTTCACAACAAAACGTTGTAACGTAACGCATGTGGAGAAACTTCTGATTCTCGCAAGAGACAAAAAGGATACCAAAAGGATACACTGCATATGTATCAAGTGCCACGCACAGAAGACACGGCTCGAGGTCAACGTGAAGGCCGGTCAAGCTTCAAAAATGCACTCTCTTGCACTGTGTTGAGCAAAGAAGGTCCCAAACCACATCAATGACCCAAACAAGGGTGTAGGAGGTTCACCGGCCATCGGGAGAGTACACCGGCCATCCACTGGCCACAAAATAAGGCCACCGGTCATCTATTTGGCCGACCGGCCAACAATGTGGCGACCGGCCAAAAATGCCTGTTCGGGGCAGTTTTGTCCTTTTGGCCACGGGTCTTTAAATATAGGGCTTCTAGCCCTATTTCTTCACTTGCCTCTTGGTCGAAAATCCCTCCCCTCTCTCTCTAGGTTATTTTCCAACCTTCATTCCTCATTTTTCCTTGGTTTTTGAGCCCATTTCGTCGTTCGATTCGCGAACACCTCCTCGTTTCGCACGTTTTGAACCGAACAAATCTTGGTTTCGGTGCATTTTTCTCGATTTCCACCACTCGGGGTTTGTTTCCCTCGAGTTTACCTTGATTCTCGTGCCTTTTCCGTACTCCGAGCTTTCCGTCCATTTTTCACCCTCTCGGGGTTGACTTTTCAGTTGACTTTTCACATTCTCGCCCAGTTTTCACACTTCCGGCCATTTTCGCACCCTTCTTGACATGGCAGACGATCTTCCACAGGGTGGGGCTCCCCCGGAGATGGATGTTGACCCTGAGGCCGAGCTCCTGCCTTTTCACATTCGGCCATTTGATTTGGCGATCTACAGGCTGGCGATACACGTATTGCCTCCTGACGGCATCCGCCACTTCAGCAACTTTGTGAGGGGCGTGGCACCGGAGCTTCTATTGCACGAGCCAGAGTCACATCTATCCTTCAGCGCTTCTGAGGTACACTCTTCTTTGTTTCATTTTCTGCAATGTAGAACATATAACTGCAATAGTCGAACTTGTTCTTTAACTGCTTGAACCAAATACGCTAACACATCATACGCTGTAATTCACTACGAGCACACCCGCACCCGATATCTATTTGAATCTGAACGCGTGCACACATGCTGTATTTTTACTGAACCACTCAAACACACTGATACATCATATGCTGTAGTTCACTGCGAGCACACCCGCACCCGGTATCTGTTTGAATCTGAATGCGTGCACACATGCTGTATTTTTACTGATTCTGAACGCATTCAACACTGTATTTGTAACACTGCTTTGCGACCGTTTGTTCTGAAAATATGGAGATTCCCATGCCTTTCGAGGGTATGGGAATACCGTCGCTCGTGGATGGTACATGGAGCTGCTTGACGCGGTTCGTCGGATTGTTGACCAGGCTGGCTTTGGGCGTTTCTACATAGGGCTCTCGCGCCTCACTGCAAGCATGCCTCTTCTTGCTGCCTTGGTGGAGAGGTGGTGGGACACCATCGATTCCTTCCACTTCTCTGCCACCGGGGAGATGATGATGACTCCCTTCGACTTCTCCATGCTCACAGGCATTGGAGTGGGGGGTGATCCGATCCCCTTCAATACAGACATGGACAAGTGGGACGCCGCTCATCTCTACTTGCTCGGCACTCAGCCACCTATCGCTCGAGCAAGGTTTGTGCGATACTCATGGTTCGAGGATCATTTTCGGATCTAGGCGCCTGCTACCCGGGAGGAGAAGGAGCAGTACGCTCGTGGCTTCATTATGTTCTTGTTGGGGACTACTCTCTTTCGCCGACCGGGCGAACACCGTCGTCCTCTACCTGTTGAGTGCACTGGTTGACGTGACTAGGATCCATGGCTACGACTGGGGTGGCGCTGGCCTGCCACACTTTATGGATATATGAGCTCATCCTTCCGCTTAGCGGCAGCTGCTTGGAGGCTACTGGCGAGCCTGGGAGGTACATATTCCCTTTTCTGCCTTTTCAATTCTACCTTTCATTATATGTACATCATACACACTGTGCACACGCAATCTGTTTTACACTGACTGTACATTGTACACACTGCACAACACACTGTACAGATTGCACAATACACTGCACACTGTTCTCTGATTTCTACCTTTATCTGTACACTGCTTTATCTGATAAGCCTGCTCATGTTTGTTCTGTTCACACTGTACAGTTGTGGGTGTATGCCTACTTCCCGAGGCTTGCCCCAGTGCCAGATGAGGAGATGCCCCCCATGATCCCATTCTCTCATCGCTTTGACGTGAGGTGTGAGTGGAGGCCGCGGGAGCCCTTCATGTTCTTTCGCTGCTATTTTGACACCATCACCGCAGCTGAGGTATGTCAAAGATTTCGGTTCATTGGCTTTGCTTTGTAATGTACTTTAAATAGCGAATAAAAAATTGTATTTCTTGCCACTTGTAGATCACCTGGCAGCCGTGGGCTTCGTTGCCCATCGCAGTTCGGAAGCGGTATGCCGGTGCTCAAGAGACGGCCCAATTCTGAGTTCTATTAGAGGGCCCCGTCTGCTGTGCCTGGTACTTGAGGGAGCGCTTCTTGCAGCAGACCTTAGGCGTGCCAGAGCAAACAGTTCCGCAGCCACCTCTTACTCATATGAGGCATACCGAGAGGTATACTCTCGAGGAGATGACAGACTACACGATCGGCTGGGACTCCGAGCCTTTTAGAGAGAAGGGTGACTATGCTGAGTACATTCAGGCTTATCTGATGCCACCTTTGACCGGTCCTCGCCGAGCTGAGAGGGAAGGCCTGCGCACCAGTGGTCGGAGTAGGAGCACGGAGGGCAGCTCGGGCCCGTGGCAGGAGCGGATCTCGGAGAGAGCAGAGAGGTGAGTGGCCAGCATTACCTACGATGATGACATGCCGAGGGCAGGGTGGGGAGACTTATTAGATCCCCATTGCTCCCCCTCCGGCTGATCACAAGCTAGTCAGATTCCACGGTTTGCCTCCGGTATGTATTACTGCACTTTGCATCCTGTACAGTTATTTCCTTTGTTTCTCTGATATTCCGTAGAATACTGATGCTTCTAACACTTTTACAGGCTTCGGCTGAGTACACTCGCCAGTTCTCTGGAGTTGACCGCCTCCGTGATGGGGATGTTACAGCGGAGCTTCGACCTGTTGGCTATTTACGGTATCCCGGTAAGCTCTTTCGACCACAATCTCAAACTGTGCATAATCTGACGTATCACATTATCAACACAGCACTTAATACACAGCCCTCATGGCATTTGACACACTATAACCCGCAGATTGTTCACAGCATTACTCACGGCATTCAATACACTGCGTTGTATTCTGTACTGACACACTGCTCAAAGCATTCATTCACTGTACTCATACACTGCATTCTGCACTGATATACTGCTCACAGCTTTCATACACTATACTCATACACTGCATTCTGTATTCATATTTTGCTTATAGCTTTCATACACTGTACTCATACACTGCATTCTGTATTCATATTCTGCCTTGCGTAGCATAACTGATGCATTTACCATTTGTCCTTTTCAGGCCCCATTCCAGATGCCGGCTGCAGGAGGTGCTCCAGCAGGACCATCTGCACCTGTCCGAAGAGGAGGGAGAGCAGGGCGAGGGACCGCAGTGCACCCCCGCACCAAAGCGGGGCGTACTCATGTTGGGAGTTGTAATAACCCAACCCTCGCATACGATTCTGATATATTTTCAGCCCTTATTTTGTGCTTTCAAATGCTTATTGTGAAATTCTATAAGAAATTGAGATTATTTAAGTGAATCCTATGATTGTGGATGTATATCTGTCTAATAAGGAAAACATCTGTTACAATTATAATGTTTGAACCAGAAATTGAAAGCCTTAGAGGCTTAATTACCAGAAATTGATTTTACATTTGAAGTCAGCATGATTTTTAGTTCTTAACAAGATTTTCTGTGAAATTTTAATTATGAATGATTAAACTGATTGGTTTTCGTCTTATTCAGTTTTCTTTTATATATGTAAATATCCATGCTCTTTACCCATTGACTTGGGACTTCATCTCATAAAAATATTCTAAGAAAGAGGCTAGGAAAGGGGAATTAGGGAAAGGAGGAAGTTCTACAAGGAGGAGAGTGAAGAAGTAAGAGAGAGTGCTAGGGATTGTAAAGCTTAAGGTATGGTTAACTTCTTTCTTGCTTATGGATGAGGAATTCCTTGGGTGTTCATGCAACTTAAGGCTTGTGTGTGTGTGTGTGTGTGTGTTTATGGCACCTAAAGAATTGAATAAATGTCTTTCCTTATGTTGTAGTTGTGTTAATGTGAACCATGTAAAGGAAATTACATTTCATTCTCCTTGATATGCTTGAGCTCAATTGTTGAATAAATGGTTAAGTGTATACATATCTATGGGTGTGTAAAGAGGGAATTGAGTTGTGTTTATGAATCTTAAGAATTAATGGAAATAACATGGAATTGAGTTATGTTGCGAATTTTAAGAAGTAGAGATCTAATTTAGTTGGATTGTTAAGTGTTATGCATCCTATTAACATGTTTTGAGAACCCCCTTGAAGCCTTATAGCCTTATAAACTTACCCAAAAAAATGGGATTTTGCTGGAAATTTCGGACAGGAATTATGCAGAATCGCCGCACGTGCGGGGGTTATGGCCGTACGTAAGGGAACCCCAGCTGCACGTGCGGGAGTAATGGCCGCACATGCGGGAAATGAGGGATTTTGGGACTTTGGGTTCTGTCTAAAAAGCACGTGCGGGGAATCACTGCCACACGTGCGGGAGTCTTTGCCGCACGTGCGGGGCTCACAGCCGCACGTGCGACCCATGTTGGGGAAAATTGTTTGCTCCGTTTTGCGTACTGGACCCTCGGATATTTTTAGAATTTGTATTTTATGCCTATTAATGTGTGTAAAATTCATTTGAAGTGAAATGAATCTGGAAAATGATTCAACAAAGAGAAGGAACTAATGTGCAAGGTATGAATGTATGCAGGACACACTCTGGGAGGAACTAGCACATCGTCACAACACTGTGAGTAGTAGTACTGTAATCGCACATTTCTTTACCTTTAATAATTCTTATTATTAACGCTCTGCTCTTCACAAGTAGTTATGTTATGTTAACATTATGTTGATTGGAAAGTGGTGTGAAGTTATGTCAACGTTAAAAGATTTTGGCGTACATCGGTATGACTCTAAACCTACTCGGTATTCCGGTTACGGTTAATGGTTATCATTAATGTGCTATAACCTGTAAATTACCTATGAACTCCGCACAAGAATGACATACGAATATTAACACTATGCGATTAGTTGACGGGAAGGAATTATGAATGTAAATCCCACTTAATGGGAACATGATATTTTGAACGGGAACGTAATGTTCTGAATGACCTATCATGAACTTCTGCAATTTTATTTGGTTCAACACATGTTTTGTGACCATAGATATCTACCCAGAACGGATTGTCAGAATGAATAATTAGATCAGACACGGATTGTTTTCTACGTTAATAACTGCTAAGAATTATGATAAACATCGGATTGACTTACGAATGACTCAACCTGAAGACAGAATTAAATATCAATGACATTGTCATGTAACTCACATTATGATGTAAACTGTTCTGTCTTTGTTAAGTGTACTTTAATGACATGATTTGATTTGATCGGTCTTTAAGACCTAATGATTTCTGGTATGGAACAAAGTGCTGTACGGAACTAAGTGCTGCAATGCGAATCACCTCTAGAATCCGTACGAGCCACCTCTTGAGTCCATACATATGTGAATTGAGGCCTATGGCCGTTCTGTGAAACTTATGAGGCCTATGGCCGTTCTATGAAAGTTGTGAGGCCTATGGCCAATCTGTGACATCTGGGCCTATGGCCATTTTGTATGATCTGTTAGTAGGAAACAAAGTGCTGCCATGCGAGTCACCTCTACAATCCGTGCGAGCCACCTCTTGAGTTCATACATGCATGAAATGGGCTTAATGCCGATCCGTTTAAGGGCTGATTACCATTCTGTTTAAGGGCTTAATGCCACTTTGGTCAAGAGCTTAAAGCCATTTTGTTTATGTTTAGGCCTAAGGCCATTCTGAAAATAATTACAAGATAAAGTTAACTATATGTTCTCTACACTTATATATGTACATTATAATTCAAGTTAATTGTTAAATTGTTTACATGCTGCTGTTCACTGAGCTTGGCTCACTTTATGTTATGTCTGTTTCTGTAGGCACTCCATCTGGAGGTCAGTCTTAACCCATGGCGTCTGTTCCTCTTTTGTCAACCTCGGAATGTCCAGGCACTTAAATGAAAGCAGCTCATTTTATAGAGTTTTGCTAAGCTTTTGGTTTTGTACCCTGATTGTCTACCTAAGGTTGAAGTGTATTTAATCCTTTTACCTTCCAATGTTTTTATTATACGCCCAATCTGGAGAGCTGGGTCTATATATGCATATGTACATAGCTAAATTCTCTGATGCACATCATTGTAAGTTTATCTGCCTTATGTTCTGTTTGTGATCCTGGCATGTTAATGGTTGCTCAATGGATGTAGTCCTGTTATTTTTTTTTTTGTTAAATTATAATATTTAATGCTTCCATTCAGGCTCCGTATGTTATGTATATCAGGTTAAGTGTCCGTTTCTGATTAGGTCATGCCCAAACTTTTAGGGGCGGGTTAGGGTGTGACAAGTGGTATCAGAGCACGAGTTGCTATCTCACACACAAATCCATTGAGCTTTAGGATGTCTAGAAAAGACTTAGGCATCATGCATGACATCCTTAGTGCATATAAAAGGAATTGATAGCAACGATAATGGTACAAGTAATAACGCTAACCGCAATGGTTACTATTTATGTCGGTTGTGCATTTCTTGTATATATTGTGATTGAATCATCCTTAGTGCATTTCTTAGTGCATGGTAAGACTTGCAGATGGGATTAAATCAATAAAGTTGCGCAGCGGAAGCGTGGTGAGGGTTCGAACTGGTTGGTAAGACAATTTATATGTAAATGATTAAATGAAATGTGTGTTATTGGTTGTTAGTCATCTATGAGAAATGATGACGATATAATTAGGCCTTGTAGCATCTCTTTAAGTGAATTGATTAAACACTAAGCATGGGATATTTCTAAGATCAAAGGAAATGCTATAAGTGATACTCTAACTTTAAGCTAGAGCTATGTCTTCCTTACCATAACAATGTTCAGATCTGTGATTTTGAGAAATTACTGCATTTGAGTATTTTGATCAGATGTGTTTGTGTACTAATTGAAATTGTGTTGAATACGATTGGCTGTAAGAAGAAGTTATGCATATAATGACCTCTCTTAGAGTGTGTAATTTGTTTATGGAAACCTGTGAGTTGAAATTTGCAATTTAAAATTTGAATCTAACTCTGTCGTCTGTAAGCTGTTTTGTTATGTATAAATTGTAATCCGTAATCAGGATTTCTTATAAAGAATGGTTGAACGACATGAAGGACCTTACCCATATTACGTGTCTGCTTACATGAGACTTGTAAAAAGATAGACAGTTATGGACTACTTCGAGAGCAAACTAAATGATTGATAAACTGATAAGTTACTGTAAGAATGAAAATCCTGTTCCTGTATAGTAATGACTTAAGATTGAGAAACCATTTCTGTGAAATATTTCTATGTATGTTAGATATTGCAAATTGTTAAATTAATCCCTATTCCGTATTTGAAGGATATAATGTAAACTATTCTGCACGACACTGTGAACTTTAAAAAAAAAAAAAAAAAAAAAGAAGACAAATAGACATGGAAGTATTCTATATTGATGGTGAATTAATGATATGTACTGGACATTTATCTCCTTCGTTATGCTTATACAGATTTGTATAATATGCGCGACGTGATTCTGAATTGATTTACTATTTGATTGAACTGGTCTGGCTAGGAATTCCAAATTAATTCGTGCTGTAACAAGAAGAAATGCTTATTAAAGAAAGATGTTACACCTTATGGTTCTGATTAATTAGGTAAGTATGATTTTGAATTTGATTTTTGGTTTTCGTTTTGAGTGGTCCCCTTTGCTCAAAATAATGGTTGTTATAGTTGTATTTATTATTCAGATTTGGACTTGTGATGGCATGACTAAGTGTCTACGATGGTATGTCTGCATGAATTTACAAAGTTGTATGTTATTTGTTTGGGTATCACCGTAATTATTTGATTTGGAATATGGTTCTCTTTGTGCTAGTTTATTTAGAAGTGAAACTGTGAAGAATTAATGATATTGACTGGGATTCTTCTTCCCATTGTTCTGACCTTGTCAAGAATTAGTATATATGGTTTTGAATCCATATAACGATATGATTTTGATATGTTTTTGGAATGGAGAATACTAAGACCAATTGTGAAGCTAGCGACTACATGCCTATGCGACTTATTTATGCCTGTTTTGTTAAATAGGCAAGATCCTGTTGGTGGGCTCTGATACCCAATTTCCTTATGCATTATACGATTTGAGTTTAACTACATAATTGATTTCTGTGACGATGATGCACAGCTTGGGTTACCAGCTTATCTCTAAGTGACGTATAATATGGGATTTACCAAGTAATGAGAATTGCATATAAACTAGTAATACCGGGTCAATTTGGGGTATGAACATAGTAAAGAACATATTGTAATTGGAATTAATGTATGTCGTGGAATGTGTGAATTCTGTGCCTAGAGAAACGGAATCAACTATATTTCTATATTTAAGAATTGTATGTTTTGTATTTGGGAATTAACACCGTAAAACTTTGATCGGGAAATATTGTGATTATCGACCCTGCCTACTGAAGATTGTATGCCTTAGATATTCTGTAATGGACTCTTGTAGTCTTATCTTACTTGATGCATAGTATCATGCATCACCGATATCCGCATTTGTTTCCGTTTTAAGGTAAAACAAGTTTGAGGAACCAAACTTATTTAAGGGGGGGAGAGTGTAATAACCCGACCCTCGCATACGATTCTGATATATTTTCAGCCCTTATTTTGTGCTTTCAAATGCTTACTGTGAAATTCTATAAGAAATTGAGATTATTTAAGTGAATCCTATGATTATGGATGTATATCTGTCTAATAAGGAAAACATCTGTTACAATTATAATGTTTGAACCAGAAATTGAAAGCCTTAGAGGCTTAATTACCAGAAATTGATTTTACATTTGAAGTCAGCATGATTTTTAGCTCTTAACAAGATTTTCTGTGAAATTTTAATTAGGAATGATTAAACTGATTGGTTTTCGTCTTATTCAGTTTTCTTTTATATATGTAAATATCTATGCTCTTTACCCATTGACTTGGGACTTCATCTCATAAAAATATTCTGAGAAAGAGGCTAGGAAAGGGGAATTAGGGAAAGGAGGAAGTTCTATAAGGAGGAGAGTGAAGAAGTAAGAGAGAGTGTTAGGGATTGTAAAGCTTAAGGTATGGTTAACTTCTTTCTTGCTTATGGATGAGGAATTCCTTGGGTGTTCATGCAACTTAAGGCTTGTGTGTGTGTGTGTGTGTGTGTGTGTGTGTGTGTGTTTATGGCACCTAAAGAATTGAATAAATGTCTTTCCTTATGTTGTAGTTGTGTTAATGTGAACCATGTAAAGGAAATTACATTTCATTCTCCTTGATATGCTTGAGCTCAATTGTTGAATAAATGGTTAAGTGTATACATATCTATGGGTGTGTAAAGAGGGAATTGAGTTGTGTTTATGAATCTTAAGAATTAATGGAAATAACATGGAATTGAGTAATGTTGTGAATCTTAAGAAGTAGAGATCTAATTTAGTTGGATTGTTATGTGTTATGCATCCTATTAACATGTTTTTGAGAACCCCCTTGAAGCCTTATAGCCTTATAAACTTACCCAAAAAAATGGGATTTTGCTAGAAATTTCGGACAGGAATTATGCAGAATCGCCGCACGTACGGGGGTCATGGCCGCACGTCCGAGAACCCCAGCTGCACGTGTGGGAGTCATGGCCGCACGTGCGGGAAATGAGGGATTTTGGGACTTTGGGTTCTGTCTAAAAAGCACGTGCGGGGCATCACTGCCGCACGTGCGGGAGTCTTTGCCGCACGTGCGGGGCTTACAACCGCACGTGCAGCCCATGTTGGGAAAAATTGTTTGCTCTGTTTTGCGTGCTGGACCCTCGGATATTTTTCGAATTTGTATTTTATGCCTATTCATGTGTGTAAAATTCATTTGAAGTGAAATGAATCCGGAAAATGATTCAACAAAGAGAATGAACTAATGTGCAAGGTATGAATGTGTGCAGGACACACTCCGGGAGGAACTAGCACGTCATCACAACACTGTGAGTAGTAGTACTGTAATTGTAAGGCCCCTGAAATATGTATTTACTTCTCAGACCCTAATGATGATTTATTTTCTTAAAACCCTCGTTTACTTGAATCAATTCGAATCTTGACAGTTAGTAATTGCTAGTTTTATTTTTATCCAAACAGAAATTCCCTAACCTAATTTAATTCTACCTAGGTTACATGTATTTAACTTCAAGCCCTCATATATTTTTTTTTTCAAAACTTGCCCCAAAATAGTACTTATATCTTGTACCTTGGTATGCCATCAATCTTGCTATATATATATATATATGTATATACACCTTGAGGGATGTGCCTAGGACCAAAATTAATAAAAAATTTGCCCCATCACACTCCCCCAAGGCCGGCCCTCCTAGGGAAGGGAGAGAGGAGCCAATTTTCTAAGATTATGATTATGAAATCCTAGAGAAATACAACCTAGTGACCTACCTAGGATGCAAAATCCAAGAATTAGTTTTATTACAACTAGATGTGGCCTAAACCAATGGAACACACCTCCTAAGTCCCTTCCATTCCTTTAGAATTCAAGCAAAATCCTAACTTTCCATCCAATTCCAACTAAAGGGCTTTTATGTCCTTTTACCCCAATTTGCCTATATATACCACACCCTCCCTAGCTTGCAAACATACACACAACGCACTCAGTTACACACATTTTGGTTAGAGAGAGGGAGGAGAGCAAGGAAGAGAAATCTAGAGGAGAAGAAGGAGGAAGAAAAGAGAGTTTCTTGTGGAAAGCTTGGAGGGTAAGCCACCAACACAACCCTCTCTTCATTTTCTTTTCTAATGCATGTTTTTAAAGATTCTAAATAAAGTTTCAGATATGTTATTATCAAGTTCCTATGTTGAAAATACTAAGATTTGAGTATTGTTTCCATCTCTCATGTATTTTACCCATTTTGGCACAAAACTATCTTCTTTTGTACACATCTCTCAACTTTTCATGGGTACTCTTTCAAAAAATTTTATGAGTTAAACATGTGATAGTTAGCATATTTTCTTCACAAAAGAAATGAAACTTTCCCATGGTGGAACCCCCTTTTTATAAATTCCTTGTTTTGGGCATTCTACCTTAAAACCTGTTTTTTTTCAGTCAACTTTCAAAAATTCCAGAAAAATGTACAAAAATATTCTGAACCTCTATTTTATGTCAAAACCTTCCTTAAGAAGTTAGCTTTCAAATAAAATTGGTTTCATCAAAAAACAGTGAGTGGTTTGCAAGAAAATCAAGTTTTCGTAATAGTCAACAGATCTGGGCAGATTCTGGAACAGTGCTGGACTATTTTCTAAATAACTTAAAATCGGGAAAAGCAATCCCATTTCCGAAAAATGTTCTAGAAACTAGATCAAATTCTCTACGAACCATAAGAAAACCGAGACCGGTGGATGAACCTAAGTAGTCCTTCCACATTAACCTTCATGTGATGTTAAATCTGGAAATTTGTTATGTTTGGATGTTTTATACCCTTGTATTCATGAAAATGTTTAATGGCTTATTATCATATCTTGGCATGATGTTGTATGGGTATGTTATGTTATTTATCTTCTTATCTTGAGGAGGCATGCTTATGTGGTTTTATTTTATCGTTTAGTTGGACTAACCTTGACTTAAAACACTTAATTCAACGGGAAACCTAATTGGGTGGGTATTGGGTTTTCGAACACTTGAGTAATGAAAAGATGAGAAAATGTGATATATGGTTTGTTGGGATGCGTTCCCTATTCGAGGTTAAATCTTGCGCAAGTGGTTTTCGGGACCCTTGAACGGAGCGGTTGTATTCGAACCCTAGGTGGTTGTTGTAAGGAGGGATTCGGGCAAGGCCCTATTTTTACCGTCTCTTTTGAGGCCCTGCGGTTGGCGCTACGCAGTATATAACCGTTGGTAGGCATCCGAGGTTAGTTCTGCAACAAAGCAGCAAAAGAGGGGGCATACCGAATAATCCGCGTCCGATTCTTGTGGTCGGGAGGACGGAATCTCTTTGGGGGATTTCTAGTTACTAACATCTGACTCAACTCTTAATGTATTTATTTGTTTATTGGAGTATCATGCTTTACTACTTGGTGCTATAAATGTGATTGTGTATTGGACTGGGAAAAAGGGGTGGGGTGTATGTGTGTTTACTGGGCATTCAAAGCTCACGGCGTATCATGCCAGGTGACGAAGCGGAAATCGTAGCGGAAGACGACGAGCCGGAAACCTTTGAAGACTTTTGGCTATCTTAGGAATACTAGAAGTTTCTTTTTGGATATTTTTGTAAGACTCATATGAAGCTTAAAATTTTCTTTTTGGGATGTAATGTAACGGAACAATCTTTTTAATCAAGTATAATTGTTGTTGTTATGTACCTATATCCTATGTATGAACCTTATCGTTGCTTATGAGACCTTGTGCCAATGCCTTGTAAGATCTGTCAAAAAGGTAGTGCGCTGCCTAAGAAAGCTGGACTTAGAAGGGAGGCTATTTTGACTCCTCCGGCGATCTGGGATCTTACTTGGTTATTGACCATAGGACTCACTAGTGACTCTCCCTTAACTGCAACCTATAGTGTAGAATCAGGGCGTTACAACTTGGTATCAGAGCCTAGGTTCAACCCTTAACCTTCGCAACCCTACCCGCGACTCTAGAAGCCCTTACCCCTTATCTTATTTATTTTATCACACTATTATAAGAAGATTAACTAATGAAACTCCTTTTTCCACCTTAGGATGTCATCGGGAGACTATCCAGGACGCGGCATCAGTATCGACTCGTGGGGTGTTTTTCGTATACAAGGAAGGAGGGCCATGTCTGTCAGTCCCTTCTTTAGCCGCCGACGCTGCGAAATCACCGCCGAGGAAATGATCAAAACCGAGATACGCAAGGTGGAGACAGAATACCCCCGCTATACGAGGGCGCAAAAGAGGTCTTTGGTGTGGCGCCGCCTACAATTTCTGAGCCGGGCAGCAAGGAAGGCAGTTCGAATGGAGCAAGATGAACAAAGGATGGACTCCCTGATACACCGAGCGTTAACCACCATGGCACCGACTCAGGCTGAAAGCCACAAATCTTGTTACCACGGGCCAGGTAACAATCAACCGATGGATGTGGAGCAGCCACCAGAGCAGCAAGGAGCGAACCTAGCCCACCCTATAGAGATATCATCTGAACACAATCCTCCCTCACCAATGTACACCCCCCGCTCTCCGGGACAAGCCACCGACTCCGCTGACGAAGACCCAGACGAAGACTTTGATTGGTCAGGGAACGAGAACTAATTTGAGGGGTAGTAAAACTAGACTTTTGTAAGATCCACTGATGAGGATCCTTAAGAATAAGATAGTTTGAACTTGTATGCGTAGATGCTCTTGAATGTAACTCCGAGATGGGAGCCCCTTTTGTAGTGATGCCTATTATTATATATATAAATGATGTGTTGATCTATGTTGTGGACTGTTACTTGCTTTAGTGCACCCTAAGAAGACTGAACCTTGTTTCAAATTTAAGTAGTAGGATTTTCTAAGACTGGAAACCAACTCACCTCGTGCCATGAACAGAATGGTAGACACGCGAGCCATTGGCTATACCAAAACCAGCAACAATGTACGAAACTGTCCCAGACATCAACACGAGCCCATCCCCGCAAGGGCCGACATCCCCAACAACGTAGGTCATCAGATTTTGGAGGAACTAGGGCAAATAAGGAACAATCGGCAGAATGAGAGGACTCGACTTTTTTCTGAGTTTCGAAAGCAGAGGCCCCCAAAGTTCACAGGCATACCGGACCCAAAAATAGCTGAGAATTGGCTTCAGCAGATAGAGAAAATGCTAGACACCATGGGCATCACCGAGGCCGCTGATAGAATAGCTTTGGCAGTATTCGAGCTCGATGATGAGGCTGACCATTGGTGGGAGTTGATGAAGAACACTCGTGACGTAGCAAGCCTGTCATGGAACCAGTTCAGGGAACTATTCTTAAATAAATATTTCCCAAGTACTATCCGCCGGGAACGAGTCAAGGAATTTCAAAACCTAGAACAAGGAAATATGACCGTGACCCAGTATGCTGCAAAATTTGAAGAGCTAGCCTGCTATGCAACTAGGCTCGTGGCAAATGATGAAGAAAAAGCAAGAATGTTCGAGTGGGGACTGGACCTTACAATCCAGGGAAGAGTTCTTCCGCAACGACTCCCCTCATATGCCGAGGTGCTGGAGACGGCATTAGAATCTAAAAGGGAAGTGAACGACGCCAGAAAGGCTTGGAACAAGAGAAGAGGAAGTCAGGCGACTGTTGGACCTCAGAGGAACCAGAAGGGAAGCATGACCTCAAAGCCCTACTCCAGACCACAACCACAACAACAACGACAGCAACCGCAGCAACAGATTCAGAGAGGAGGCTGTCAAAGGCCAGCGGGACAAATCCAGTGCTTTCATTGCCAACAGTTAGGGCACAAGAAGAGCGAATGCCCCCAACTCCCTCCATCTGGATACCAAGGAGGAGGTTCCGAAGCAAATGCCCAGGCATTAGGTGGGCAGACGCCTTGGACAAACAAGACAGGACCTACCGGGCAGCAGCACCAGAAGAATGGAGGAACTCAGAACACCAAGGCCAGTGGCAACTAGAAGGCAACCGGCAGAATCTTTGCCTTGCAAGAGGAAGAAGCGAACCCGTCTGTAATTGAGGGTAATTTAGTACTATACAATTCTTGGGTGCATGTTTTATTTGATACCGGTGCATCACATTCTTTTATATCCTCTGCTTGTGCTAAGTCATTAGAACTTGAATGTGAACCTTTAAAAACTGCCTTAAGTGCAATGTCACCTATGGGAGGATGCGTTCGGGTAGGATTGATATGTAAAGACTGTAAGATAGGAATGTCGGACCTACGCTTAACTTGCGACCTGCGTGTCATGGAAATGTCAGACTTCGATATCATCTTGGGTATGGACTAGTTGTCCGCCCACGAGCAGTGATCGACTGTCATCAGAAGAAAGTGGTAGTTCACGCGCAAGATGGAACACGTTTCCAGTTTAAGGGGGATAGACAAGACCCCATGGCTTCAACAAAACATCAAACGCAGTGGCGCGATCAACTTGCGGGTAGACTAGCAAGTCTAATTCTAAATGAGGAAGGCCAAGGAGAGAAAGAGCTTCCGCGTGTAGTGTGCGATTATGCAGATGTATTTCCCATGGAATTGCCGGGATTGCCACCAACCCGAGAAGTAGACTTTAGCATCGAGCTACAACCTGGTGTAGACACCCCATTTTTGACCGTCCTCAAGACTTGGACGTCACCGCTTGAACACTCGGTGATCATCCATGTTTGTGTTCGTCTCGAGTTCCCGGAGGTCTCGGCTACGCGCCTTGCCTCAAGATCTCTCGACTCTCTCGACTTGACTGTTTCGTGTCTGGTTTTGCACCAAACACTTGTGTTTTGCCTTGGAGGGGCAGGGAATGGCTTGTGGGCCATCCCCACACTCCACCGGCTGTGTTTTGTTGCCACCGGCCAAATGTTTGGCCGACCGGCACTATAGATGGCTGGCCGGCTATATTTTTTTGGTCAATTGCATTTTTGGCCGGCCGACTACTGTGCATCTGCTTTTGCAGATATTTTTGTGCAGCTGGCATACACTTTCCCCCCCCCCTCCATACACGTGTATAGAGGGATTTCCCTCTTGTTAGCTTCCTTGGGAAGCTTTACAAGACTAATTGTCTATAAAAGAGAGGCTCTTCTCTCTTGTAAGGGGTTAGACAATTTGGACAACATTTTCAGAGCTTGAGCTTTAGGGTTAGGGTTTACATACATCCTCTATCTCTATATCTCTCTCTCTCTTGTGTTTAGTGTGTGTTTAGTCTCATTTTTGTGCACAAACACCCACCATCACACCTTTTCTTGGTTGCTGAGGTACCAGAGGTCTTTTCTTGAAGCTTTTGGACTGGTTTGGAACCAAATGAGCTGCTGGAACATTGTTTGTAAAGAGGGTCTACAAGGGTAAGACTTTTGTCCCTTTTTATCCCATTTTTGCAAAGCTTTTTAGCCTATCTTGCATCTGTTTTTGAGCTTAGCATATAACATATAAAAGTCTTGCTTTTGTCTGCTCTAAATAGTTTGTTAAGAGTGTTTTAAGCTTTGGGGTCGTTTGACCCCTCTTAAGGCTTGTTTGGCCTTTGTTTTGTGCCATTTTGGTTGAGCTCCGGGACCATTGTGTTTGGGCCTCCTCACCACTGAAATCTTGAGGGATTTCAGAGGTGAGGATAGTGCCTTGAGGTCCTAGGAAGGAGAGGGCCACCCCCTCTCCTTGTTGTCCTTGAAAAGGGCCATTTTTGCCTCTTTAGTGAGCACCATGTTTAGGTTCATGTTGGCCATGCCTTGACTGATTTTCATGCTTATTATGTCATAATATACCATTCTGTTTAGTTGGTTTTGGTACACCATGCTTGCTTAGCATACATGCCTTGTAATGCCATGATTTGCCTCAATACAGGCATAGCATTTAGACTATCATGCTCATGTATTTTGGCCATGCTTTGTGAAGCTTATATGCATGTTTTAGTGTGCTTGAGGACTGTTTTTGGTTGTTTGGGTCATCCATGCTTTGCTTTGTATAGCCACCATGTAATCCCTCTTGTATGCCTTAAGCATTGGCCCCTCTAGCATGCCATCCTTGCATTGTTTCAGTGGTTTGGAACCACTTGGCATGTCCTTTCAGACCTCATAATGTGCCTATATGCTTGCATTTGATGCCCCTTCAATGTGTTTAAAGGTTGTTGCCTTATGCTCCATGAATGTGCTTCTTTGTATGCTTGCATATTTAGACCACTTAGATGCCATCTAGGTACACCCTTAGCCTTGTTTAGGGCTGCATTGGACCTATTTTAAGTCCCCTTAGCCTTGTGAGGTTTGGTTGACTCAACCTTGGTTTAAGCCTCCTTGGTTTGTCTTGAATCTTGGACCATAATTGCATGTTATGCTTGTCTTGTTTGCTTGATTTGGCATCATCTTTAACATGATTTTCAGAGCTTTCTATGCATGCTAATTGTCCATGTTTTTCCTCTTTGAAGTGTGCTTAGAGGTTGCTTATTTTATGCTTAAGTGTTGGCCCATTTGCATGAATGTTTGTGTGCATGTTAGCCTTCATTTCCATAGCATTGGCCACTGTTTATGGCAAGGCTGAGGTCTGCCCTTTATGGTTTAAGTCCACCGTTACATGTTTGTTATATGTTTATTACGTATTTGGCTCATTATGTGTTACCACATGCTAGTCCCATTGCGTATTCGTCCATGTTTACTACATTGCATGTTGCATACTTTAGTACATTATACATTAGCATGTTTAGTTTGCATTGCATTTGGCATGCCTTGCTTACTTAGCTTCATGTTGCATCTTTGAGCCAAATTGGCATATATGCATTGCATTTGTTTGGTTTGGGGTGTCAAGCCAAACTTGAGGGGCGAGGAGTGTTTGTACTCCAAGTGACAAAACACGTCTCAATCCTCGGTCGCCGATGCCTTTGATCTCAATATGATAAGGCGTTAGCTTTCATTTGATTGTTGCATGCATTTACATTGAATGGCAAACTTGGCCTCTTAGGCCATCATGTATAATTGATGGTCCGAGAGTCGAGGGCCATGCTCCCTTGAGTCCATTGCATGATAGGGAGTGTGGCCATGCTTACATTTGCTTGAAATTCCATGCCATACACTGCTTGCCCTCTGTTGCTGTCAAAACTGATTTCTGCAAGAAGTTTTGGCCGGCCGGCCATCTCTAGTGCCGACCGGCCATCAATGAATGGCCGATAGCTTTATCAGTGGCCAATGGCAATTTCTCATGGCCGGTGGCCATTCCTCCCAGCCGGTGGTGTTCCATAGTGTGCATAGAACCTGTCCTGAGACTTGTGTAGTTTTTCAGAGGAGCTAGGCAGTGAAAACAGAGGCAGCAATGCTATGGCAGCGAGTTTCCGGGCAGTACTAGTCAAGCATGCATCATCCAAGCATTTTGAAGGCAGGGCTACGGCTATTTTAATTCTACATTTAATTTATTAATGAAATAGGAATTCTGTAATAATTAATTAAGTAGTTAATTATTTATTTGGTTATGTAATATTTATTCGGACCCTCCGAATGAGGGCAATTGTGTAATAAGTGTGGGTGAGTGTGTGCATGCCTTCCAATCCCACGTCTTTCTTCCCTTTTATTTACCCGCTTATGATGGTAGACTAGGGCATATTTAAATTAGCATACCTTATGCTATGCATGCGTCCATCCATACATTTGTCTTACATGCACCGGGCTCGATACATCATGCTAACTGCATTTGTATTTCAATTACAAGTTGAGTACTTGTTAATTGCAGCATTTCACATGCCATCTTTAGGATAGCCGAGCCTATTGTAGCTACATCTTGCATGTATTGCATTAGCCATCTTAACATGAACTAGGATCATGCATATGATTGTTAACTAGTTTCTGTTTTGGCTTGGAGTACTAGGTGAGCTTTTTATGCTTTAGCATACCACATGCGTGTGAGTGTTGCCATAATAGCATGATTACCATGAGGCTAGCTGCTTATGTGATATAACTGCTTGAATGCCTGTGGATGGAGGTTGAATTACCTAAATTGGAATAACGCATCAAAACTGTGAGTTTTAAGCCCACTGGATAGTGGCAAAACCATCTTTTCTAAAAAGCCCACTCGAGGGTGGCAAAACCTATATTTTAGCCTACTTGCGAGTAGCAAACCATTTTCAAAACAAACATGAAATGTTTTGTTCCAATTTAGGCGATTTGGTCTATACTTGTTTGCTGTGCGCATAACATAGTAATTCTACGCTAATAACCAGAACAAGAACACATAAAGTTTTCAAAATAGGATATCACGGTTAGTAGAGGCCGATCTTCGGATCGGGCGAGAGGGGGTGCTCATAGCTGACCTTCCCTAATCGTACCCAAGTTCCCGAGCCAAGGTAACTTTGGTGATGACGGACACGTGGCCCTTGGCATCGAGTCAGGGTTTCCTAAATTCCCTCATAAAAAAATATTCAGGTGGCGACTCTGTATCTGGCAAAGCAGTCCATGTTTGGCACTTCTTTACAAAATCTGTTTTCCAAAATGATTTGCCGGATTTGGACTCTTTGGTTCAGATTAAGAACAGTAACCAAAACGAGTCCGAACTGTAGCATTGAGGTCCCCCGCAGACTTGTTACACCTAGAACTACCCCGATATCCATGGCTCTGTATCGCATGGCACTAGCAGGACTGAGAGAATTGAAGACACAACTGCAAGAATTGCTCGAGAAAGGATTCGTTAGGCCAAGTACTTCGCCATGGGGAGCACCCATGTTGTTTGCTAAAAAGAAAGATGGGTCGTTGAGGCTATGCATCGATTACCGTCAACTCAATCGAGTCACGATTAAGAACCGATACCCACTCCCGAGGATTGATGATCTTTTTGACCAACTTAGGGGCTCAAGGTGCTATTCAAAGATCGACCTCAGGTCAGGCTACCATCAACTACGAGTCAAGGAGGAGGATGTACCAAAGACTGCCTTTCGTACTAGATATGGTCACTATGAATTTGTAGTAATGCCCTTCGGACTAATCAATGCACCAACAGTATTCATGAGCCTAATGAATAAGATTTTTAGACCATACCTTGACCAGTTTGTAGTAGTGTTCATTGATGACATCTTGGTATATTCAAGGTCTGAAGAAGAGCATGAGCAACATTTAAGGATTGTCCTTCAAGTTCTTAGGGAAAATCGGTTATATGCCAAGGAAAGTAAATGTGAGTTCTGGTTGAATGAAGTAAAATTCCTAGGGCACGTGGTATCAGAAAATGGGATTGCAGTGGATCCAACCAAGGTGGAGGCAGTATTAGATTGGAGACAACCAAAAACCGTGTCAGAAATCCGCAGCTTCTTAGGATTGGCCGGTTATTACCGGAGGTTCATCCAAGATTTCTCCAAACTAGCTAAACCAATGACTCGTCTGACGCAAAAGGGAGTAAATTATGAGTGGGACGAAGCTTGCGAAAAATCCTTCCAGGGGCTGAAGAAGAGGTTAACTAGTGCGCCAATTTTGACCATCCCAGAACGAGAAGAGGGGTACACTATGTATTGCGATGCGTCTAAAGAAGGGTTAGGTTGCGTGCTCATGTAAAATGGAAAGGTAGTTGCATATGGATCCAGGCAGTTGAAACCACATGAGCGCAATTACCCCACACACGACTTGGAGTTAGCAGCTGTAGTTTTTGCCCTAAAGTAATGGCGACATTACCTATACGGGGAACAATTTGAGATTTTCACAGATCACAAGAGCTTGAAGTATCTATTCACACAGAAGGACCTAACTTGAGACAGAGATGATGGATGGAGTACCTTGAGGACTTCCAGTTCACTCTCTCATATCACCCCGGTAAGGCCAACGTAGTAGCAGATGCTCTAAGTCGTAAGAGCAGAGGGATGATGGCTAAGATCTCCGTCAAGGAATGGGATATGGTTAAGACACTCAGTGAGTTCAGGATCCAAGTAGAATCTCAAGATACAAAAGCATGTCTTAGTGCGCAGAAGGTGATGCCTAAGTTAATGAATGAGGTCATGGAGGCCCAGAAGCACGATCAAGAGGTAGCCTACATCAAGGGACGTCTGGAATCAGGAGAGCCCATGCCCGATTGGGTAATTCACCCCGATGGGAGTTTAAGATACCAAGGTAGATTGTTTGTACCCAGTGACGAGTTACTTAGAGAAAGGGTACTGAAGGAATGTCATCATTCTACATTTGCGGTACATCCAGGAGGGACAAAAATGTACCAAGATTTGAAGAGGCAATATTGGTGGAATGGGATGAAGAAGGAAGTGGCTAAATTTGTAGCAAGATGTCTGACATGCCAACAAGTGAAGGCGGAACATCAGAAACCAGGAGGAATGTTGCAACCTCTACCAATAGCTGAATGGAAGTGGGAGTATGTGACGATGGATTTTGTGACAGGGTTGCCTAAGTCACCTAGAGGGCGCGACGCTATATGGGTAATAGTGGACCATCTCACCAAGTCAGCACATTTCTTACCCTATAAGATGACCGACACCTTAGAGTCTATGTGCAGACTCTACATTGGGGAAATCATTCGACTACATGGAATTCCGGTATCTATTGTGTCAGATCGTGATCCACGATTCACCTCTCGATTTTGGGGAAGCCTGCAGGAAGCTCTTGGTACGGAGTTATGTTTTAGCACCGCCTTTCACCTGCAGACAGATGGACAATCTGAACGCACTATCCAGACGCTCGAGGATATGCTGAGAGCTTGCGCAATGGATTTTCAAGGAAGTTGGGAACGACATTACCCCTAATTGAATTCGCCTACAATAACAGCTTTCAAGCTAGCATCGGTATGGCACCCTTTGAAGCATTATACGGACGACCTTGTAGATCGCCGATTTGTTGGACGGAAGTGGGTGACGCAAATCTGGTAGGACCCGAACTTGTCCTAGAAACTACTGAGAAGGTCAAATTGATCCGACAACGGTTGAAGACTGCTCAGGACCGTCAGAAGAATTATGCAGACAGGAGGAGGAGACCGTTGATGTTTGAAGTAGGCAGCCACGTGTTCCTAAAGGTGCAACCCAGGCGTGGAGTCGTACGTTTTGGGAGAAAGGGGAAGCTATCACCACGATATATTGGACCTTTCGAGGTATTGGAAAGAGTGGGCGAAGTAGCATATAGACTAGCTCTACCCCTGCAGTTAGCACGAATCCACAACATCTTCCATGTGTTTATGTTGAGAAAATACATCGCTGACCCGTCACACGTCCTCAAATGGGAAGATATCAGCCTTGACAAGGATGTTACATTTAAAGAAGGACCGGTAGCAATACAGGACAGTCGAGAGAAGAACCTCAGAGGCAAGACGGTTCACTTGGTGAAAGTGCTATGGCGTCACTGGGGAATTGAGGAATCTACTTGGGAGCGCCATGATTGGGTGAAGGCAAATTACCCCGAGCTTTTCGAAAGCAGTATGTAGCTGAATTTCGAGGACGAAATTGTTTTAAGAGGGATAGGTTGTAAGGCCCCTGAAATATGTATTTACTTCTCAGACCCTAATGATGATTTATTTTCTTAAAACCCTCGTTTACTTGAATCAATTCGAATCTTGACAGTTAGTAATTGCTAGTTTTATTTTTATCCAAACAGAAATTCCCTAACCTAATTTAATTCTACCTAGGTTACATGTATTTAACTTCAAGCCCTCATATATTTTTTTTATTTCAAAACTTGCCCCAAAATAGTACTTATATCTTATACCTTGGTATGCCATCAATCTTGGTATATATATATATGTATATACACCTTGAGGGATGTGCCTAGGACCAAAATTAATAAAAAATTTGCCCCATCACACTCCCCCAAGGCCGGCCCTCCTAGGGAAGGGAGAGAGGAGCCAATTTTTAAGATTATGATTATGAAATCCTAGAGAAATACAACCTAGTGACCTACCTAGGATGCAAAATCCAAGAATTAGTTTTATTACAACTAGATGTGGCCTAAACCAATGGAACACACCTCCTAAGTCCTTTCCATTCCTTTAGAATTCAAGCAAAATCCTAACTTTCCATCCAATTCCAACTAAAGGGCTTTTATGTCCTTTTACCTCAATTTGCCTATATATACCACACCCTCCCTAGCTTGCAAACATACACACAACGCACTCAGTTACACACATTTTGGTTAGAGAGAGGGAGGAGAGCAAGGAAGAGAAATCCAGAGGAGAAGAAGGAGGAAGAAAAGAGAGTTTCTTGTGCAAAGCTTGGAGGGTAAGCCACCAACACAACCCTCTCTTCATTTTCTTTTCTAATGCATGTTTTTAAAGATTCTAAATAAAGTTTCAGATATGTTATTAACAAGTTCCTATGTTGAAAATACTAAGATTTGAGTATTGTTTCCATCTCTCATGTATTTTACCCATTTTGGCACAAAACCATCTTCTTTTGTACACATCTCTCAACTTTTCATGGGTACTCTTTCAAAAAAATTTTATGAGTTAAACATGTGATAGTTAGCATATTTTCTTCACAAAAGAAATGAAACTTTCCCATGGTGGAACCCCCTTTTTATAAATTTCCTTGTTTTGGGCATTCTACCTTAAAACCTGTTTTTTTTCAGTCAACTTTCAAAAATTCCAGAAAAATGTACAAAACTATTCTGAACCTCTATTTTATGTCAAAACCTTCCTTAAGAGTTATCTTTCAACTAAAATTGGTTTCATCGAAAAACAGTGAGTGGTTTGCAAGAAAATCAAGTTTTCGTAACAGTCAACAGATTTGGGCAGATTCTGGAACAGTGCTGGACTATTTTCTAAATAACTTAAAATCGGGAAAAGCAATCCCATTTCCGAAAAATGTTCTAGAAACTAGATCAAATTCTCTACGAACCATAGGAAAACCGAGACCGGTGGATGAACCTAAGTAGTCCTTCCACATTAACCTTCATGTGATGTTAAATCTGGAAATTTGTTATGTTTGGATGTTTTATACCCTTGTATTCATGAAAATGTTTAATGGCTTATTATCATATCTTGGCATGATGTTGTATGGGTATGTTATGTTATTTATCTTCTTATCTTGAGGAGGCATGCTTATGTGGATTTTATTTTATCGTTTAGTTGGACTAACCTTGACTTAAAACACTTAATTCAACGGGAAACCTAATTGGGTGGGTATTGGGTTTTCGAACACTTGAGTAATGAAAATGAGAAAATGTGATATATGGTTTGTTGGGATGCGTTCCCTATTCGAGGTTAAATCTTGCGCAAGTGGTTTTCGGGACCCTTGAACGGAGCGGTTGTATTCGGACCCTAGGTGGTTTGGTGTAAGGAGGGATTCGGGCAAGGCCCTATTTTTACCGTCTCTTTTGAGGCCCTGCGGTTGGCGCTACGCGGTATATAACCGTTGGTAGGCATCCGAGGTTAGTTCTGCAACAAAGCAGCAAAAGAGGGGGCATACCGAATAATCCGCGTCCGATTCTTGTGGTCGGGAGACATAATCTCTTTGGGGGATTTCTAGTTACTAACATCTGACTCAAATCTTAATGTATTTATTTGTTTATTGGAGTATCATGCTTTACTACTTGGTGCTATAAATGTGATTGTGTATTGGACTGGGAAAAAGGGGTGGGGTGTGTGTGTGTTTACTGGGCATTCAAAGCTCACGGCGTATCATGCCAGGTGACGAAGCGGAACTCGTAGCGGAAGACGACGAGCCGGAAACCTTTGAAGACTTTTGGCTATCTTAGGAATACTAGAAGTTTCTTTTTGGATATTTTTGTAAGACTCATATGAAGCTTAAAACTTTCTTTTTGGGATGTAATGTAACGGAACAATCTTTTTAATCAAGTATAATTGTGGTTGTTATGTACCTATATCCTATGTATGAACCTTATCGTTGCTTATGAGACCTTGTGCCAATGCCTTGTAAGATCTGTCAAAAAGGTAGTGCGCTGCCTAAGAAAGCTGGACTTAGAAGGGAGGCTATTTTGACTCCTCCGGCGATCTGGGATCTTACTTGGTTATTGACCATAGGACTCACTAGTGACTCTCCCTTGACTGCAACCTATAGTGTAGAATCGGGGCGTCACAGTAATCGCACATTTCTTTACCGTTAATAATTCTTATTATTACGCTCTGCTCTTCACAAGTAGTTACGTTATGTTAACATTATGTTGATTGAAAGCGGTGTGAAGTTATGTCAACGTTAAATGATTTTGGCGTACATTGGTATGACTCTAAACCTACTCGGTATTTCGATTACGGTTAATGGTTATCATTAATGTGCTATAACCTGTAAATTACCTATGAACTCCGCAAAGAATTACATACGAATATTAACACTATGCGATTAGTTGACGGGAAGGAATTATGGATGTAAATCCCACTTAATGGGAACATGATATTTTGAACGGGAACGTAATGTTCTGAATGACCTATCATGAACTTCTACAGTTTTTATTTGGTTCAACACATGTTTTGTGACCATAGATATCTACCCAGAACGGATTGTCAGAATGAATAATTAGATCAGACCACGGATTGTTTTCTACGTTAATAATTGCTAAGAATTATGATAAACATCGGATTGACTTACGAATGACTCAACCTGAAGACAGAATTAAATATCAATGACATTGTCATGTAACTCACATTATGATGTAAACTGTTCTGTCTTTGTTAAGTGTACTGTAATGACATGATTTGATTTGATCGGTCTTTAAGACCTAATGATTTCTGGTATGGAACAAAGTACTGTACGGAACTAAGTGCTGCAATGCGAGTCACCTCTAGAATCTGTACGAGCCACCTCTTGAGTCCATACATATGTGAACTGAGGCCTATGGCCGTTCTGTGAAAGTTATGAGGCCTATGGCCGTTCTATGAAAGTTGTGAGGCCTATGGCCAATCTGTGACATCTGGGCCTACGGCCATTCTGTATGATCTGTTAGTATGAAACAAAGTGCTGCACGGAACTAAGTGCTGCCATGCGAGTCACCTCTAGAATCTGTGCGAGCCATCTCTTGAGTTCATACATGCATGAAAAGGGCTTAATGCCGATCCATTTAAGGGCTGATTGCCATTTTGTTTAAGTTTAGGCCTAAGGCCATTCTGAAAATAATTACAAGATAAAGTTAACTATATGTTCTCTACACTTATATATGTACATTATAATTCAAGTTAATTGTTAAATTGTTTACATACTACTGTTCACTGAGCTTGGCTCACTTTATGTTATGTCTGTTTCTGTAGGCACTCCACCTGGAGGTCAGTCTTAACCCATGGCGTCCGTTCCTCTTTTGTCAACCTCGGAATGTCCAGGCACTTAAATGAAAGCAGCTCATTTTATAGAGTTTTGCTAAGCTTTTGGTTTTGTACCCTGATTGTCTACCTAAGGTTGAAGTGTATTTAATCCTTTTACGTTCCAATGTTTTTATTATACGCCAAATCTGAAGAGCTGGGTCTATATATGCATATGTACATAGCTAAATTCTATGATGCACGTCATTGTAAGTTTATCTGCCTTATGTTCTGTTTGTGATCCTGGCATGTTAATGGTTGCTCAATGGATGTAGTCCTGTTATTTTTTTTGTTAAATTATAATATTTAATGCTTCCATTCAGGCCCCGTATGTTATGTATATCAGGTTAAGTGTCCGTTTCTGATTAGGTCATGCCCAAACTTTTAGGGGCGGGTTGGGGTGTGACAGGAGTAGCTCACGGGCACCGATTCCGGACGATGATGAGTCCGAGACAAGGCAGAGGCGGATTCATCTGAGGAGGAGATTGGAGATGACTCGGGCTCGGGTTCAGATGGTGGAGCCGACGGCGATGCTCCTGGACCATCGTCCAGGAAGAGGACGAGGACAGACTCTCAGGCCTGACGTGATTGATGCTAATTCAAACTTTCGTTGCCTTTTTTCTTTTTCTTGCTTTGTTTTCTTTTGAGCACACTGTACTGCTTCAGGCAGATTTTGCTTTCTCAAAACTATATACTTTGCAAAGATGATGGAATGAAACAAGTTTTTTTTGCTGAAAAAGGTGTTGCATTTACCATTTCACGCATCGCATTGCATTGCATCATATTACATAACAATGTAATCGAATGGTAATTGAACATGCATGTGTTACTAGGCCAGGTAGTGAGCCAACATAACAAATTGACTCAACAAGCAATAATAAAACCTTGACAAGTTGACAACTCGATAAGCAACGAGCAACAACTCGATAAACAAAATTGCGACAACTTGGTAAACAAATGAGCAACAACTCAATAAGCAAATGAGTAACAACTCGATAAGCAAATGGGCAATCGCTCGATAAGCAAATGAGCAACAACTCGATAGGTAAATGAGTAACAACTCGATAGGCAATTTGAAGTAACACAGGTGTGACTTCGCAAAATCAACACCGGAAGGCACTGAAGGTGGAACCAATCACAAGTTCCCAACATGTTCAACACATAGACTGCTCATTCTGAACACAGCCCGTAACACAACATTTGGTTCCTTCGGCATACAGCTCATACAACACACTGCTCATTCTGAACATTCAGCCCATAACACAGCGCTTGGTTCCTTCGGCACACAGCTCATACAACACACTGCTCATTCTAAACATTTAGCCCATAACACAGCGCTTGGTTTCTCCTGTATACGGCTAATCCTAGACAAACAGTCCAATCTGAAAAGACGGGATGCAAAGGTGGAATTGGCAGAAGCTGAAACATACTCAGATGCTCCAAATTTTCCCCTTTTCTTCTGCTTCGCAATCCAGAACACAAATATTCACTGTTCTCATATGACCTAGGTTGGACCCTGCGGTTTTATGAAAGAATAAATCTTGTTTTGTACAAATGTTGGAGAATGGCACAGCACTCTGAGCACAAAACGGCTTTGTTTTGAAATTGAGTTTTTAACCAGGTATTGACCCTATGACTGACCACGGCGCAGTACGACTCAACAAAGAAAAACAAAAGGCAAACAACCTAAACGCATCGAGAAACACTCGAGACGACTCAAAACAAGAGATGAACAAAACAACAGAAGACACGACACACAGACGTGTACAGGGAGCCTGTTTCCCTGGGTATTGTTTCCCACCCTTTCTCATTTGTGATTCTCACATCACTCTGGCACTCAATCTCTATTTTTCTGAAAAAGCCCTTTTCTCACTTTTTCTCTCATCGCACATCTCTCTATTCTTCAATCTCTCATTTTTCAATCCCTCCCCTGGGTGGTTGACGGATAAACGAGAAGTTATGGGTTCATGCCCAACATTACCAGCTCGCGGCTATTCCTCCGGTGACATTTAGTCGATGCCCCAGATAAGGGAGTGGAGTATCCTGATCCACTCGAATTCGTGCTTCGCACTTGGCTTGACACCTCGTTGCTTGGAGGATGTTGAGAGCTTTCAGCCCTTTGCTTGTTAGCTTCGGTTGTGCCCTTCTTGGTGAATAGGGTACCCTTCCTGGCAGGTGCATCAACAGTGGGGAAAAGACAGGAAGCCTGACTCAACTGTGCCCTTAATTCATCATTTTGACCATTTTTTGTTTTTGCTTTCTACTAAAACAATTTTAATCAATATGAGAGTTAGATTAGCATGTTTGTTCAACTTTTGATTTAAAATCATGCAAGTTAGGCTATGAGCACTGAAAATTTTCCCTTTTTAGGTCCAAGAAAAGGTCCAGTTTTGAAAAATGGAATAATTTTCGAGAAATTAGTCAACCTCAGTAAAATAATCTCAAAAACTGTTTTTGCAAACAGCGACTGCTCAACGAGCACATAACCTACCCTTGAGATGCACAACCTCGGATCCATAACAATGGAAAACTGCTCCTTATCTGAAGGACACTGCATGGCAACGGAAAGTTGCCCCTTGTTTGAACAGCAACTCATGGCAACGGAAAGTTGCCCCTTGTCTAGATGGCGCCGCAGCAAACTGTAATCAGTCCTCACAGCGATGATCACAACCGAACTCTCGGATACAGAAATGACAAAGATGATCGGACCATTACATGGACACAATTGATTTGGAAGTGTCACGCCCCAAACCCGCTCCTAAAAGTTTGGGCATGACCACTTCGGAAACGGACATAAAACCTGATGTATATAATGTATGGGGCCTGAACGGAAGCATTTACTATTATAAGATAACATACATGATAAAATCCATCGAGCTAATACTAAACATGCCAGGATCACATACACATGCTCAACCTCCCTTTACAGAGTATATAACCAAATAGCGGTAAAGAAAGGGATCATATACATACATTTAAACATTAGGTAAACAATTAAAGTGCAAAAGTGCAAGCCAAAAATTTCAACAAAACTTCACAGAAATGCATGGCTGGCTTGGTTGGGTGCCTGGACACACGAAGGTTGACAAAAGAAACCGGGCGTCATGGGCTAGGACTGACTACCTGGTTGGTTACCTACAGAAACAGACATAACAGAGAGTGAGCCGGGCTCAGTGAATAGTAATACATAAATAAAACAATGCTTAACTTGAACATAATATTAAAGCGTATGAAAATGCAGAGTTCACATAGTTAGCCTGATTCTGTATTCATTTCATAATGGCCTTAGGCCCAATCTTGAACATAAAAGCTTGAAACATCACATCTTAAATCATAATGGCCTGAAGCCCTTGAATAGAGTGGCATAATGCCCTTGAAACACATGGCATGAAAGCCCTTGAAACGTATGGCATGAAAGCCCTTGAAACGTATGGCATGAAAGCCCTTGAAACATGGTGGCACGAGGCCTTTGAAACATGTGGCACGAAGCCCTTGAAACTTATGGCACGAGGCCCTTGAAAGTGGCATAAAGCCCTTGAAAATGGCATAAGCCCTTGTAATGGCATAAAGCCCTTGAAAGTGGCATAAAGCCCTTGAAAATGGCATAAGCCCTTGAAAATATACTTAAACATATACTTGAAACCATACTTGAAATATACTTGAGACCATACTTAAACCATACTTGAAACATACTTGAATTTACAACATACATGAACTTGTAACATGCGTATACTTGTAACATATTTGGACTTTTAACATACATAGACTTATAGCATACTTGGACTCGTAGCATACATGAACTTATAGCATACTTGAACTTGTAACATATTAAACTTGTACATACTTGAACTTGTAAACTTACTTAAACTTGTGCATACTTGAACTTGTCACATATATAAACTTGTTACATTCTTAAGCTTGGAACATTCTTGACTTATAACATACGTAATCTTGTAACAGGCTTGAACTTAGACATACGTAAACTTGTAAGCATTCATTAAGTCACAACGTCAAATATCAGAAAACAGAGCCTTTCTTGTCATATTATGTCATTATTATGCGCCTAATAAAATAGAATAATTCATATTCTTATGTGGTCACATATGATGTTAAACTTTTGCATTCATGTGTAACACACAAAATAGCTTCAGATTCATATGGATTCACATAGTTTTCCAATTATTCTGATTCTTCGAAGATGAACATCAGTTCTACTTATCCTTTAAGAAATCACATAGTATGCTTATAAATAACAAAGGGTTAATATTTTTCATTAACAGAACAAAGGATTCCAAAATCATACCGACGTACGCGAATCTTTCAGCGTTCATGTCAGTTCATATTGATTTCCAATTGTCATAAATGTTCGTATAACACTTACAAAGAAGAGCATTAGTAACAATAATTATCAACAATAGATAAAATATACATTTTTGTACTACTACTCACAGTGGTAGGTCTCTGATAGCGGTGGAACGATGTCCTCATTTTGACCTACAAACATAATGCACATAGCAGATTATGAGAATAAAACCAATCTCTTTTATTCCTTACTCAAGAACTATGGTGGTTCTAAATTCATTAGTCCTCCATAGATTATCATAAAAATAGGAGGAATTGATAGGAGAAAGGTTCAGGCAAAGAAACGGTACAATTTCAGTAAACAGAAAGTGAACAGTCGTCACTAAGTTGAGCATAACTATTTCTGTATTTAGAATTTTGGAGTGAGACTACCGCCATTGGAAACTAGACTTCCGGGGCTTGATTTTAGGCTCAAGAATCACTCAAAACGGAGTTCGGATGCAAAAGATATGCCTGTTCAAAGTTACCCGATCTATGCTGAAACAGGGGTGGCCGCTCGAGCGCCCACTTTGGCCGCTCGAGCGCCAAAAACAGAATGCAAACCTATTTTTTTCCTCTTCTCTGCACGTGCGGCCATGGCCTCCGCACGTGCAGCCTGGGCTCTGTTTGACAGTCCGAAAATCATACAAAACCCCATGTTTTGGAGAGCAACAATAAGGTTCAAAGTAGGTCTTTTGATTACTAAAATATGGTTCAAATTCATGTATTTAGAAGGCATAAATACACAACAATCTAGATCTTAACTTCACAACTCAATTTGATTCATCAAAACCTTAAACTCATAACTACTTTAAACTTTAAACTCACATATGTAGATATATATCCATATAGCCATATATTTCTATACTTGGATTCAAACATGATAAATCAAGGAACAAAATAATCAAATGATAGATTGATCTTATCAATTTTTCATCATAAACACACAAAATTTCCCTTACAACTCTAAGACACACAACATCAAGGAATTCTTACTCCAAATAGAGGAAGAGGGTTGAGTTAAGGGAATTACACTTACCTTAAACTTCAATTTCTCTAAACCCCTCTAATTTATCCCAAATCACCTCCTTGTTGAGCTTGGCCTTTGTTCCCTCTTTCTCTTCTTTCGTTTTTTCTTCTCCAGGAGATATTTTGAGTTTTGATCAAGCTCAAGAAGACTTGGTTTGATATAGATTCATATATAAAAGCATATAAGACAAAATCCAATCGTTTAATCATCCCGAAATTGAAATTTCGTAACCATGCTTAATATTACTTAAAAATTATGCTGATCACAGGTATATAATCAATTTCAGAAAATTAAGTTCCTAAGGCGTCCAATTTCTGATTACAACTTCTTAATTGTGACAGATATTTCCTTAGTGAACAGATATGAATCACTTTTCATAAGTTTGATTTAATTAAACCTCATTACCCATGAAATTGCACAGAGAGCAAGTAAATGCATAGAATAAAGGATCGAAAATATACCAGAGACAAATATGAGGGTCGGGTTATTACACTCTCCCCCCCTTAAAATAAGTTTGGTCCTCCAAACTTGCCCCAACGTATAATAGAGTAGAAACCTTAATCTTCCCCCCCCTCCCTAGTGTCTATTTCTGTTATAAAGGTTCACATAATATTGCAGTTCAAACAATACAAAGATTAATCTGGTCCTTACCATAGTTATTCAAATGTTGTCACCATAATACGCATCTCACAGTTTTATTTAACCAATTTTATAAAAATATCAGTCCATCAATTATTTCCAAGATAAAATTACAAAAGTCCATAATAGGGAATTATAGACATATAAACTCTAATAGGCGGGGTATCTAATCAATATATTTGCCCGTCATTAAGTCTATAACAGAGTTTTTCAAAGACAGACACATACAGTTTCCAAATACAGAACATAATGGATATCATTACCTTCAGCACATGAGGCCCATAATTTAAATTTCCGGGGCATATGTTAATTTCCAACCACAACATTTTTTTTTTTGTTTTTTTTTTTTTTTTTTTTTTTTTTTTTTTTACAAATATATATACAAATTCGATTATATGGTTAGAGTAAGGTCAGATTAGGTATAATTCAATCAGACACCAGAGTTCAGCCTGGTCCTACTTAATCAACTAGGTAGACTTCATTTCACAGCTACAAATGAGGCGTGTAAGTACATAATCACTAGCTTCACATTTTATTCTTAATATTTCTCAAGTTTCAAAATATTGCAAGGTCTACTAGTACATTGGTTTAGAATTATGTGCAATGATCTTTACCAAAGTTAGTACGACATTGTTAGTTCCTGATAGCATTACTTTGAAGTGCAAGAATACAAGGAAAATCATGCCACAAGTCAACGATTAGGATAATACTTATATAAATTTATGCCAAAGGAGTCAGTTAAAGGTAAAGTTAGGAATCACGTTTAGTATCATATTTCAGTAGTCAATCATAGTGTAGTATTACATCCACTCTTATTAAGTCTTCTCTCCGGTTACTATCAAGGTACGTCAATCCCCCTTTTTCTTTTAGAGCATAAAATCAACTACATTGTTCCGTATCCACAACTTAGGAATATAGTGGTCAACAAACAATTATACATAAAGCACAGCCCAGTCATACGGTTCAGCTTTGTACCATGAGCAAAGTATCTAGTTATTCTTCGTAGGTAGATTTAATAACGTCTAGAAGTTTAATAGTATATCAATAAAGTGATTTAACCTACTAATATTAGGGTTAGACTTCTTGATAAAATCAATTCAACATTATAGGAACTTAATTCAAAATCACATAGTGCAGAATATGCAAATCTGTCTAAACATATAAGAGGAGATAGATATCCGTTAACCCATTCTTAACCCCAAAATACCCCCATAACTATATGTTCTCATCAAAATTCACAGTCATGCAGAACAGTTCGTATTATCGTCCTTAAATACGAAATAAGGATTAGTTTGACAGTTTGCAATATCTACATAGAATTTATATTACAGAAATGACTTCTCAATCTTAAGTCATTGCTACACATAGGCAAGATTTTCGTTCTGATGGAAATTATCAGATCCCAATCATTCAATTGATCCCAGATTAGTCAATAACTACCTATCTTCTTTTTACAAGTATCATGTGAGCAGACACATAACATGGGTGAGGTCCTTCATATCGTTCAATCATTCCTTATAAGAAGTCCTGATTACGGATTACAGATTACACATAATACAACAGATTACAGATTACAGACCGCAATTATGGATTACAGATGTCGATTTCAGACGATAGATTATCACAAACAAGTCCCGGTTATACATAGACGTAACCCATTCTACACCATCAATGATTCCTTCGGTTCCCATTAGGAATCGTCAATAAATTTCTTAGTTCACAGAACCACATTAATTATATACTGTTTTAAGGTCAATAACCAACTTCCTAGCAGAGCTTATCTATCAAATCATCAGTAGGAAACAAAATCACAATCATTTGACTCATTTTACAATTTTAAGAAATTCACCATATGCATGACTTCTTCTTACAGCCGGGCAAACGTAACACAATTTCAACTATCACACAAAACACATCTTATCAAAATAGTCAAACACAGTAACTTCTCAAAAACGCCGATCTAAACATTGTTATGGCGTGGAGGACATAACTATATCATAAAAGTTAGAGTATCACATACATCGTTTTCTTTGGTCTTAGAAATATTCCGTGCTTAAAGTTTAAACAATTCACTTAAGCAGATGCTAAAAGCCCATTCATATTATCAGTATTTCCATGGATAATTATCAACCGATAACACACATTTCATATAATCATTTGCATATAAATTGTCTTACCGACCAACTCAAATCCTTACCATCCTTCCGCAGTGCAATGTTGTTGCTTTAATCCCATCTGCATGTCTTGCATTATTTACCAATCTATGTAAAGATAAATAGAGACAATAAAAGAATATACAATAGACATAGATCATAACTATCAGAGTTAGCAGGTAAAACATACATTTAACGTTGCCATCAATCTCTCCATGTACTTTTAGAATCTTATGCATGATGCCTAAGTCTTTCTAGACATCCAAAAGCTCAATGGATTCGTGTGTGGGATGGCAACTCGTGCTCTGATACCACTTGTCACACCCCAAACCCGCCCCTAAAAGTTTGGACATGACCACTTCGGAAACGGACATAAAACCTGATGTATATAATGTATGGGGCCTGAACGGAAGCATTTACTATTATAAGATAACATACATGATAAAATCCATCGAGCTAATACTAAACATGCCAGGATCACATACACATGCTCAACCTCCCTTTACAGAGTATATAACCAAATAACGGTAAAGAAAGGGATCATATACATATATTTAAACATTAGGTAAACAATTAAAGTGCAAAAGTGCAAGCCAAAAATTTCAACAAAACTTCACAGAAATGCATGGCTTGGTTGGGTGCCTGGACACACGAAGGTTGACAAAAGAAACTGGGCGTCATGGGCTAGGACTAACTACCTGGTTGGTTACCTACAGAAACAGACATAACAGAGAGTGAGCCGGGCTCAGTGAATAGTAATACATAAATAAAACAATGCTTAACTTGAACATAATATTAAAGCGTATGAAAATGCAGAGTTCACATAGTTAGCCTGATTCTGTATTCATTTCATAATGGCCTTAGGCTCAATCTTGAACATAAAAGCTTGAAACATCACATCTTAAATCATAATGGCCTGAAGCCCTTGAATAGAGTGGCATAATGCCCTTGAAACACATGGCATGAAAGCCCTTGAAACGTGTGGCATGAAAGCCCTTGAAACGTATGGCATGAAAGCCCTTGAAACATGGTGGCACGAGGCCTTTGAAACATGTGGCACGAAGCCCTTGAAACTTATGGCACGAGGCCCTTGAAAGTGGCATAAAGCCCTTGAAAATGGCATAAGCCCTTGTAATGGCATAAAGCCCTAAAAAGTGGCATAAAGCCCTTGAAAATGGCATAAGCCCTTGAAAATATACTTAAACATATACTTGAAACCATACTTGAAATATACTTGAGACCATACTTAAACCATACTTGAAACATACTTGAATTTACAACATACATGAACTTGTAACATGCGTATACTTGTAACATATTTGGACTTGTAACATGCATAGACTTATAGCATACTTGGACTCGTAGCATACATGAACTTATAGCATACTTGAACTTGTAACATATTAAACTTGTACATACTTGAACTTGTAAACTTACTTAAACTTGTGCATACTTGAACTTGTCACATATATAAACTTGTTACATTCTTAAGCTTGGAACATTCTTGACTTATAACATACGTAATCTTGTAACAGGCTTGAACTTAGAACATACGTAAACTTGTAAGCATTCATTAAGTCACAACGTAAAATATCAGAAAACAGAGCCTTTCTTGTCATATTATGTCATTATTATGCGCCTAATAAAATAGAATAATTCATATTCTTATGTGGTCACATAATGATGTTAAACTTTTGCATTCATGTGTAACACAACAAAATAGCTTCAGATTCATATGGATTCACATAGTTTTCCAATTATTCTGATTCTTCGAAGATGAACATCAGTTCTACTTATCCTTTAAGAAATCACATAGTATGCTTATAAATAACAAAGGGTTAATATTTTTCATTAACAGAACAAAGGATTCCAAAATCATACCGACGTACGCGAATCTTTCAGCGTTCATGTCAGTTCATATTGATTTCCAATTGTCATAAATGTTCGTATAACACTTACAAAGAACAGAGCATTAGTAACAATAATTATCAACAATAGATAAAATATACATTTTTGTACTACTACTCACAGTGGTAGGTCTTTGATAGCGGTGGAACGATGTCCTCATTTTGACCTACAAACATAATGCACATAGCAGATTATGAGAATAAAACCAATCTCTTTTATTCCTTACTCAAGAACTATGGTGGTTCTAAATTCATTAGTCCTCCATAGATTATCATAAAAATAGGAGGAATTGATAGGAGAAAGGTTCAGGCAAAGAAACGGTACAATTTCAGTAAACAGAAAGTGAACAGTCGTCACTAAGTTGAGCATAACTATTTCTGTATTTAGAATTTTGGAGTGAGACTACCGCCATTGGAAACTAGACTTCCGGGGCTTGATTTTAGGCTCAAGAATCACTCAAAACGGAGTTCGGATGCAAAAGATATGCCTGTTCAAAGTTACCCGATCTATGCTGAAACAGGGGTGGCCGCTCGAGCGCCCACTTTGGCCGCTCGAGCGCCCAAAAACAGAATGCAAACCTATTTTTTTCCCTCTTCTCTGCACGTGCGGCCATGGCCTCCGCACGTGCGGCCTGGGCTCTGTTTGACAGTCCGAAAATCATACAAAACCCCATGTTTTGGAGAGCAACAATAAGGTTCAAAGTAGGTCTTTTGATTACTAAAATATGGTTCAAATTCATGTATTTAGAAGGCATAAATACACAACAATCTAGATCTTAACTTCACAACTCAATTTGATTCATCAAAACCTTAAACTCATAACTACTTTAAACTTTAAACTCACATATGTAGATATATATCCATATAGCCATATATTTCTATACTTGGATTCAAACATGATAAATCAAGGAACAAAATAATCAAATGATAGATTGATCTTATCAATTTTTCATCATAAACACACAAAATTTCCCTTACAACTCTAAGACACACAACATCAAGGAATTCTTACTCCAAATAGAGGAAGAGGGTTGAGTTAAGGGAATTACACTTACCTTAAACTTCAATTTCTCTAAAACCCTCTAATTTATCCCAAATCACCTCCTTGTTGAGCTTGGCCTTTGTTCCCTCTTTCTCTTCTTTCGTTTTTTCTTCTCCAGGAGATATTTTGAGTTTTGATCAAGCTCAAGAAGACTTGGTTTGATATAGATTCATATATAAAAGCATATAAGACAAAATCCAATCGTTTAATCATCCCGAAATTGAAATTTTGTAACCATGCTTAATATTACTTAAAAATTATGCTGATCACAGGTATATAATCAATTTCAGAAAATTAAGTTCCTAAGGCGTCCAATTTCTGATTACAACTTCTTAATTGTGACAGATATTTCCTTAGTGAACAGATATGAATCACTTTTCATAAGTTTGATTTAATTAAACCTCATTACCCATGAAATTGCACAGAGAGCAAGTAAATGCATAGAATAAAGGATCGAAAATATACCAGAGACAAATATGAGGGTCGGGTTATTACAGGAAGTGTTTATGGCTGGACTTCAGAATGAAGTTGCCTACGTATCCCAAACATGGGAATCAAGCCTTACGTAGTTCCGGTTAGGTACACTCGGGTATTAACTCTCCTTTTGCGCTCTAACTTTTGCAAGGCCGCCCTTCCGGGTTTTTCCCTTGCGAGTTTGTTTTTCTTTTCTTTTTTATTATTCTTTTCATTTCTTTTCTTTTTCATATTTTCTTTTCATTTTCTTCATTCTTCTTCTTTTTTCTTTTTTTTTTTTCATTGTTTTTCTTATTTTTGTTTTTCATGCTCTAACTTTTGCCTGGGTCGCCCTTCCGGGTTTTCGGCCCAGCAAGCCTCTCAAGGGTAAACATGTAGCTTTGTCCATGTTGAATGGTTTGAGATCTCGGAGCCATCTGAATCCAAGAGAATGGCTACTGTTCGCTGACGATGCAGGAGTCCATCCAATGGGGGGCTGAGTTTGCCCCTAGTGTGTGGATAGGAACTCGGTTGTCCTTCAGCAAAAATTTCTTCTTTCTTCCCTTCTGGGATTTGGCATTCTTGCCGATCTTCATTGATTTGTGGAATGATCCATCTTTGACTCTTCTAGCACAATCTGGCGTCTTTTGCCCCTAGTTCGAGGGGTGCTTCTGATCTAGCTTTGCAAGCTTCTTTTGACAACATCTGATCTTCTTGATCTGACTTCCCTACCCCTAGTTCGAGGGCTACTTCTGATCCGGCCACACAGGCCTCACATCATGATTGACCTTGGAACATTCTGAATCCAAGTTCAAGGTTTGAAATCAAGAGGGGTCGAGTCTCGAGGCTGAGAGCGATCCTAAGCTGCATAATCCCAAGAGCGATTCCGCACAGGTCTTCACAGGACAGCGCAAAACATTTTTTGAAAATTTTTTAAGAAAGCGACAAATCGCTCGCGCTGGAGACAATGCGAAACCAATCTGGATCAAGTCAGGATCCTTCTCAGTACTCACGCTAACAAGCATGATCTCATTCATTAAGGGCTTAGCATGCCTCTCTTTCTCTTAATTTGTTCAAAGTTTTGCAAATCCCGAGAAATTCCTTCATCTTCGTTTTCATCCCAGTGTTCAAAAAGTTTTGAAAAACTTAGGTCAATACAATGACTTATAGGCACAAAAGAGAAGGTGAAATGCACTGCCGTTTCATTCTAAACTTGCTGGCACAACAGGCTCAAAGTAGCAATAGGCACAAAAAATATGACAGCCACAGCTGTTTCATTTAGATTTCTGGGTTGCAACTAGCTCCATAGCAGAAACAGACTCAAGAGAAAGCCAAAAGATAAACACAAAATAAAATAGTGATATCCGAGGTAGCACCCCTGAAATCACCGAACTTTTGTACAACAGGACAGACCCGACACAACAAGACAGACCCGACCGACATAGTACAAAAAGACTGCTTATATATAAGATAACAAAACTGACTGAATACCCAAGTCAGAAAGTGCAAAACTAGCATTCGCAAATGCTCAAAAGTGCGTGCCATATGCCACATCCGAAGTAAACTGAGCATCGCCCGCAGGTGGACCAACTTCTGATCACATACTTGTGGTATCCTCGAAATCTAACAACTCAGCAGTGACAGACTTCGCTGAGGTTGGTGGGAGGATGACCTCATTTTCGATCAGATCCTGTACTTCATGACAAAGACGGAAACAGTTGTCGGTGCTATGATCGGTTTGCTGGTGGTACGCGCAGTACAAGGTAGCATCATGTGAGGGAGGGAGATTCTTCAGGAGAGGCCAAGGCTCAAGGGGTCTAAGATGGCCCTTTTCGGCAAGGATCTGGAGTGCCTTAGACAAAGGCATATAAAGGGCATGGAATACCCTGCGACCTCGGGGTAGATACTTCGCGGTTTGCTGACTTTTGCCGGACGCACTGGCAAAAGGATCGGCAGGTGCCGTCTTGGCTTTCTGATCCTTTCCAAGTGTAGAATTAGGGTTGGAGGGAACGGTTCTGGTATGACGGTTCCTATCCCGATTTTCTGCCTGGCTCGAACTGCCCTCGGTCGGAGCGGGGAAAGCGTCATCCACAGTTTTAGCCACAACTGCGAATATTTGCTGTTTACTCAATCCTCCGGCTTTCAAAGCCTCGACTGCCCACAGCAGTTGTTCAACGGGATCAGCATCTGTTCCCACTTTGTTCTGACCTCTAGCCTCAGCTTGATCGAGGGTTTGGGTTGCTACATTAGAGTGGTACTCGGTTGTTGTTGACATGTCATGTCCATAGCTTGAGACAGCCTCAGGTTGGCTGAGCTTGATTACAATTCGCCACAATAGCGAGGGCTCCTGCGGTACAAAATTCCCGGCGTAGGATGTGGTTAGTGGCGAAGCCGACATTCTGTAGGCAAGATTAGCCACAGATCGCCAATCATTCCCATCAATTCAGACGTGGTGGGCTCACGAGTTTGACACGACTGGGGCGTCCAGACCGGGCGCGCAGCAGGCGACCTGGGCGGGTATGGTACTTCAACATTGGTCTCATCCCGCAAGATGTTTCCTTGGTCCAATGCGGCTACCATGACCACAATTTCCTCTGATTCTTGTGTCATCATAAGTCCGCTGAACTGAACGGAGATGATATAACTGGTGACTGACAGAGCAGGTGAACTAGTAAGCCTTGATTGGCCTTGCCTTAACAAAGGAGAATGCTGGCTGCTCCAAATTGAATCTCTGAACTAAAAGAGAAAGTAGGCAACATCTCAGCTCAATTTTACCAAGACAGATACCCGCAGATATAACTGAATTACTGTTCCCCAAATTACTGCCTCAAAACTGAATCTGATACCCGCAGATAACTGATTCTCAAACATATTGACACCCGCAAGTCTAACTGATTCTCAAAAACACTGGTACTAATACCCGCAGGTCTAACACCCGGACTTGCAAACTGATACGCACAACCCTATAGAAATACATTCTAACAGCACGTAGCAAGCAAACGAGAGCCAAAACACCCCTACGTTGGGATAGGGTTTCCCTGTCCTATTTTGTCAGGAGCTAGGGTTTCATTGCGCATGCAGCGGTTTCAAACAACCTACAATCAGGTAAGCAACCTGTCCTGGAATGGTCACTATGGATTCCGACATGCACTAGGTCGAATGGTCAAAAAGGCTGCCCCGGTAACAACCGGGGTTTGTGTTCCCATCGTGGCGGAGCCTGTAACCGGTCAACCTTATGGCACGCTTCTCAAAGCAAGCCTCCGACAAACCGTTCAGGAATAGCAGATGGCAAACATGGTGTCCTAGGCACACCAATGCACATGCAATGCAAAGAAACACATAAGTGAAATCAAAACAAGATATCATGAGTTCGAGTCAAGCTCTCTAACTCCCAGCAGAGTTGCCAGAAACTGTAGACGTCCCCAAACGTCCCGGGAGAAATCCCATTTTGTTCATTTGGGCTCACTACAGTTCAGGACTCAATGTCATGGTCCTGTATCTAATCTCGCAGAGTGCAATGCAAGACCGATGAATCATCAAAGAGTCCAAATCCGACAAATCATTTTGGAAAATTGATTTTTAAGAAAGAAGTGCCAAACATGGACTGCTTTGCCAGATACAGAGTCGCCACCTAAATATTTTATTTTGGAGGAATTTAGGAAACCCTGACTCGTGCCTAAGGCCACTTGTCCGTCATCACCAAAGTTGCCTCGGCTCGGGAACTTGGCTACGATTGGGGAAGGTTAGCTATGAGCACCCCTGCTCGCCCGATCAAAGATCGGCCACTACTAAACATGATATCGAGTTTTGAAAACATATGTGCTCTTAAACCGGTTATTAGCCTAGAATTACTATGTGATGCGCACAGCATACAAGTATAGACTGGATCGCCTAAATTGGAACAGAACATTTCATGTTTGTTTTTGAAAGCGGTTTGCCACTCGCAAGTAGGCTAAAAAAAATACAGATTTTGCCACCCTCGAGTGGGCTTAGGAAACATGGTTTTGCCACTATCTAGTGGGCTTAAAACTCACAGTCAATGCATTATTCCAATTCAGATAATCCAACCTTCACCCACAGACATTCAGGCATATATATCACATAAGCACATAGCCTCATGGTAAGCATGCTATCATGGCAAACACACACACATGCGGTATGCTAAAGCATAAAAGCTTACCGAGTACTCCAAGCTAAAGAAAGAAACTAATTAGAAAACATGCATGAATCCTAACTATACAGATATGCCTAATGCAACACATGCAGGGATGCAACTATAATAGGCTCGGCTATTCTAAGATAGCATACGATGATGCTACAGCTAACACGTATTCAATTAAGAATTGAAGTACAATGAAGTTAGTATGATGCGCCGAGCCCGGTGCATGCAAAACAGATGAATGAATGCAAACATGCAAACATAAGTATGCTAAATGAAATATGCCCTAATCTAACCATCATAAGCTAGTAAATAAAAGGGAGAAAGACGTGGGGTTGGAAGACATATACATACTTATGCACACTTATTACACAATTGCCCTCGCTCGGAGGGTCCGAATAAATAATACAAACCAAACAAATGATTAACTACTCCAGCTAATTAAATATTACAAAACTTCTAATTAATTAACAAATTAGTTGTAAAAAAAAAAAAGTGGCCGCAGCCCCGCCTCAGGATGATTGGATGATGCATGCTCGATTTGCCTCGTCCGGAAACCCGTTGCCATGCCATTGTTGCCTCTGTTCGCACTGTTCTACACCTCTGAGGACTGTGAAAAATCCTGAGGCACCTCTGAACTACTCCCTGATCATTTTGGGATGCCACCGGCCAAGGTAAAGATCCACCGGCCATTGATAAATGGTCATCGACCAGTTGTGAAGCCATCGGCCAGATATTTTTGGTCGGTCGGCACTGTATGTAGTTGGTCGGCCAAATCTTCCTGCAGAATCCTGTTTTGACAGCAGCAGAGGACAGACAGTGCATGGCAAAGAAATTTCAAAGCAATGTATGCATGGACACTCTCCCTATCATTCTATAGACTCAAGGGAGTGTGGCCCTCGGCCCTCGGGCCACCAACCACGCATCTCAATGCATGACGGCCAAAGGCACCAAGCTTGCAAATCAATGTAAATGGATACAACAAACGAGTGAATGCTTCACGCCCTATCATGTTGAGATCAAGGGCGTCGGCGACCGAGGATTGAGACGCGTGTCATCACTTTGAGTATGAACACACCTCCTTCCTTATGTTTGGTTTGACACCCCAAACCAAACATGATGCAATGTGTGTATGCAATATGGCTCAAGTGTACAAAATGGCATCAAGTATGCAATATGAGGCTAAGTTAGCAAAATGTGCCAAATGCAATGCAACCTATACATGCAAATATGCAATATGCCAAGCATGCAAAATGCAATGTAGCAAACATGGAAAAATATGCAATGGAACTAGCATGTGCCAACACACAATGAACCAAATATGCAACAAACGTGCGACGAACATGCAATGGTGGACTTAAACCACAAAGGGCAGACCTCAGCCTTGCCATAAATAGTGGCCAAAAGTGATGGAAATGATGGACAAATGCTCATGCAAACATGCACACCAATGGGCCTAAAACTAAGGCATAAAAGGGAGCATTCCACTACAACTATCATGACCACACATGGCATGGATTATGCAACCAAAAATAGAGTTTCAATGCGTCAAAATACACCCCAAAACCCACTGATATGGCAGCCCAAGGACTTAAACAAAAAGGCATACACCAAGGACTCAAACATGGAGCATAGGACCACAACTCTTCAAGGCATTGAAAGGGTAACAAATGCAAGCATGTAAGCATAAAACATGGACTGAAATGACATGATAAGTGATTCCAAATCACAGAAATAGCCTAAGTAATGCATGCTAAAGACTCACACACCCGAAGCCAACAAGCTAAGATGCAAAGAGGCTATACGAAGTATGGAAAGCATGACCAAATCAACACCCAACAGAGCTTAAACATGATAAAACATGACCAAAAACTTCACAAAGCTAAGCCAAAACATGCAAGCATGATGATCCAAATGCAAGATGCATCTCTAGACAAAATAGAGGAATGCAAGGCAAGTGTATGGTGCATGCAAGGGGTCGATGAACCAACATGGAACAGAGGTAAAACATGCTAGATAAACACCAAATAACCTATGAAATAAAGCCAAACAAAGCTAGGAATGCATGCTTCCCTTATGAGCCAAAACACAAGCAAATGAGACACAAAGGGAGAGGGGTGTCCCTCCCCTATGAAAGACCTCAAAACCCCTTCACCACCACTAAAAATCCTTGGATTTAGTGGTGAGAAGGCCAATACACGAAAGTTCCCAAAGCTCAACAAAGAAGGCACAAAAGAGGCCAAACAAGGCCTAAGAGGGGGAGGTCGACCCCAAACACAAAAATGACCTTAATGAAACATCTTAAACATGAAAAATTAGAACTTTTATCAGTTATACACAAAGCTCAAAACAGCATGCAAAGTAGGTTAAAAGCTAGTGCAACAATGAGGAATATAAAGCAATAGTGCTCACCTTTGAAGAACACTTCAAGAACCAAAACTCCAGCCCCCTTTTCTGATCAAAACTAACTCAAAAGCTCCAAGAACAACCTCTCAACACCTCAATAACCAAGGTATGGTGTAACACTAGGTGTCTTAGTGCAAAACTAAGAACAAAACTCACTTTTGGACACTCTAACACACACAAATGTAGAGAGAGAGGGATATATAGAGAGAGAGTGGTGTATATGTCATATATATCTCTGATTTGTTGAACCTCCTCAAAGGAGAAGAGATGCCTTCTTTTATAGAGCAAGACAAGGGGCTAAACTTCTTAGAGAAGCTAAACAAAAGGGGTCAAGGGGGTTAAGCTTCTTGAGGAAGCTAAGACAAAGGGTTCAAGCTTCTTGAGGAACCTAAGACAAAGGTCCAAGCTTCCTCAAGAAGCTAGAGAAAAGGGTGTAAGCTTCTTCAAGAAGCTTAGAACAAAAGGGTGCAAATCCTCCATACACGTGTATGGAGGACAGATCTGTGTGCTCCAGCTGGCACAGCTAGCATGCATAATGCCTAAAAAAGGCAAAAAAGAAGTCCCGGCCAGAAAGTATGGCTGATTGACCAAATTAAAGGTTGGCCGACCATCAAAGGTGCCGACCGGCCATCACCAATGGCCGGTGGCAAGAGAACATGGCCAGTGACATCATTCGTTGGCCGGTGGGTTCCGGGGATGGCTGACAAGCCATTCTCTGCCCTCAGAAGCAAAAACGGACAAGTTCTTGGTCTAAAACCAAGCACAAACAGTCCAGTTAAGAGGTCTTGAGGCAAGGCGCGCGGCCGAGACCTCCGGGAACTCAAAACGAACACGAAAATGGATGATCATCGGGTGTTCAAACGATGACGTCTAAGTCTTGAGGACAATAAAAAATGGGGTGTCTACACCAGCATGCTGATAAGTCGGGGGAATCGGGGGAATCAGTCCAGCCCCACCTCTCGATGTGCCGGCCCTGCTAGTCGAAGGGATATCTGCAGCCTGGGCTCGAGCTGACGATAATGCACCAGCAGCCCTCCTCGTAGGACTATGGATACCCATCAGTGGGGGCATCAGGTACGTATGGCGGTAAGTCGCATACTCCCCCTCCTCCGTGTGCAGAATCGCATCAGTACCCAACATAGCGACGTCGACCTCCTTGGGAGTGAGTCCCTCAATGGACCGCATGTCCTCAGGAGGTGTTGAGGGGATACTCTGATCAGGGACGCCCATCGTCTGACGCATGAAGCGATCCCCCAGAAACCAGGCCCTACCAATCGGCCCCTCAAATAAAGTCCTGTATAGAGAAGAGGCCCACCCCTAGGGAATCAAAAATGGATATCTCCTCCCAAGGGCGCCCAGGGCTGCTAAGTGATCTGCAGATAACCAGTGCATGAGCTGATTAGAAATATGCAAGATGAATCAAAGCTGAAAACATGAAGAACTGAGAGTTCTGAATTACCTCGGTCGCCCGCACCGTATCAAAGAACTGCCACAGGTAAGGCAGAGTCTCCCGAGCCCTCGGCTGGTACTGGCCCTCAAATACATGAGAGTAAGGAATCAAAAGAGGCACCACCACCTCGAGCTATGGGGCTAGCGTCGGAAAGTATGCGTAAACCCATAGCTGTGGAAAACAGGGCAATAGCCATCAGAATACAGAATGTACAGAGAATACAGAATGCTGAATGCATAATATGAATACAGAATGGAGAATACAGAATGCTGAGTGCAGAATGTAGAATACCGAATGTAAGGTGTGCCGTGTGCAGTGTACAACTAATGAAAAATAGGAATGTAAGTCAAGAGGGCAGAAAGTACCTCCCAGGCTCTCTAATAGCCACCAACCATGTTCCCCCGCCCGCGGGAGGTCGCACTCATGTAACAGTAAAGGGTAGCGAGGCCGGCGCCACCCCAGTCATACTGGCTGACCTGTGATAGGTCCACTAAAGCACTGAGCAGATACCGTCCAACTGTGTTCCCCCTGTCGGAGAACAAAGTGGTCCCAAGGAGGAACATCAAAAACCCTCGAGCGTACTGCTCTATCTCCTCGAGAGTCTCGGGCATAGTCTCCCTGTACTGCACGGGAAACCAGGTGTACTGACTCTACGCGAAGATCTGTCAATCGGCGGGCATGCTCCCAGCAGATGAATCCAAGCCGCCTCCCACTCGCCCATGTCTGCGTCGTAGGGGACTAGTCGGCCGGCCACATCAAGGCCAGTCAGCATGGCAAAGTCAAATGGGGTCATCGTCATATCCCCGATAGCTGAAAAGTGGAACGAGTTGGTGGTGTCCCACCATCACTCCACAAGTGCCCCCATCAAGGTCCTGCTCGCCGGGTAACATGATAGCCCCGCCCAGAAGGATCCAAACCCTGCCTCGTCAACCATATAACAAACGGTGTTGGGAGCTCGGTATACCACTCCCTAGCGATAATCGAGCCATAGCCTCGTGCAGAACAAGAAGATACCTGCATTCAGAATTAACAGATGTATTCAGTTTGCAAATGAAATGTATGAGCTGCGTGTTCAGAAGTAAAATGAACTGTGTGTTCAGTATGAGCTGCGTGTTCAGAAGTGAAGTAAATGAACTGTATGTTCAGTATGAGCTGCGGGAAAATGAAGTAAATGAACTGTGTGTTCAGTATGAGCTGAGGGCAAATAAAGTAAACGGACTGTGTGTTCAGTATGAGCTACGTGTTCAGAAGTGAAAAGTTTGAGCTGTGTGTTCAGGTTACAAAAAGTTTGGGCTGTATGTTCAACTTTCAAAAACTGTGGGCTATGTGTTCACCATCAAGAGTTTGGGTTGCGTGTTCGACTTTCAAAAATTGTGGGCTGTGTGTTCACCATCAAGAGTTTGGGCTGCGTGTTCAACTTTCAAAAACTGTGAGCTGCGTGTTCACGACAAGAGTTTGGGCTGCGTGTTCACGACAAAAAGTTTGAGCTGTGTGTTCAGATTTCAAAAATGTGGGCTGCATGTTCACGACAAAAAGTTTGAGCAGCGTGTTCAGATTTCAAAGTGTGGGCTGCGTGTTCACAACCAAAAGCATGAGCTGCGTGTTCAGAAATTCAAATGCTTGAGCTGTGTGTTCAAAATGCAAACAAAATGTTGTGTTATAGACTGAGTGTTCAGAACAAGTTGTGTGCCAACTCAACAGAATTCTGTGTTGTGAGCTATGTGCTAAAACGAGCAAAGTCTGGTTATACATGAGCTGTGTGCCAGGTGGACCGGATGGTGTGTGAATGTGTTCAGAATGAGCAGATGAACATATATAGCGAAAACAGGAAATGCGCAAGAAATGCAGAATACATCGCAGAGAATGTAAAATGAAGTACGTACCTCTCGTGCCTGGTGAGAGAGGTGAGACTCCGGCTCCCGTAGCAGTAGATCCGCGGGTGCTCATTGATCAAAACCAGTAAAATGGTAGAAAGTGGCGGGAGGTAGGACGTGCTCTTGAGGACGATAGCTCTCGGGATCGAAAGGCCGAACTCTCGGAGGCAAGGACATGATGTCTGGCTCATCCCCGGCGCCTGGAGGACCTCCACCATGATGAAAATGACCCGCCATTTGAAGAAATTAACAAAAATGAGCGAAAATAAGCAAAATGAGCCAAAATTGGAAAAAGTCAACAAAAGTCAACTCTCGGGAAATGAAAAAGTCAACAAAAGTCAACTCTCGAGAAAATGTTCTAAATTTCGAGACAAAATCACCTCAAGCGTTGAAAATGGAGAAAGAAGCTCCAAAATCAAATTTTAATCGGTTCAAAGTGAAGAGAACTGAAAGTTTTCGTAAAACAACTTTGCGTGGGGCGTTGGAAAACGCGTATAAAGCGCAGATCTGAGGGAGAAAATGGTCTAGGAAGGAAGAGGGACTGATTTCGGACTTGGACTTGTGAGCAATAGTGTTTGGGATGTGTGTACTTAAAGATCCAAGCATAAAAAGACAAAACTGCCCCGGATTTAGCAAAGTGGTCAGCCGACCAGATTTTATGGCTGGCCGACCACCCCTTGAACAAACACTGGTCGATGGCCTCTCTAGGTGGTTGGTGGCCCTCCTGGGTGGTCTCCAAGGTCTCTTTGTTCTCCCTACAAATTTTGGTGGTGATTGGAGTCCCCGGCTCTCGAGAAAGTGCAAGGAAAGTACACTTTCCGGCGCGAAATGCCTCCGCGGGAACTTCAAATCAAGTCTTCGATGCATGGCTCGTCGTTACTCGCCAAGAGCAAGGTGTATCCTTTTTTAGTACGTTACGACTCCTCCGAGAGGTAAATCGGAGGTCGCATTTGAGATGCTCTCTTCAAAGCTTGCATTTCTTTACTCAGCGTTTTGTTTCAAACATGCTGTTAAAGTTGCACTTATCCTGCATTGTTATGCACATCGCTTACATTGTTGCGCACATTTCATTGGCATTGTCATACATCCATACTTAACTTGCGTCGTCATGCACGTTTCTCTTGCATTGCGATGCACTTTTCCATCGGCATAATGTCTGTCCACGTTCGATATAGCATTGAACATATGTTGCTAACTATGTTGTGCCTGTTAAGTTTCTCTCTTTTGCAGGTGCGATATTGTATGTACGATTCATTTGAAGCTGGTGCGACCAGACGAACCAGACAGTATTGTATTCTCCGTGTGAGACGTAACAAGAGTTGTATAATTCTCCTACATCACAACTGCATGAAATGTAGTTTGATTTGCCTTCTTACTTAAAACTGTCGCATTTATTGTGAATATTTGCTTCATTACAGCTTTCTTTGCATGATTCTTACTGCATGAAATGTAGTTTGATTTGCATGGCATTCTGTTGCATTTATTGCAAAATTTGCTTCATTACAGCTCGCTTTGCATAATCATGAGTTATGCTCGACTTTGTGCATATCGTTTTGCATTTTGCCCCTGCCTGCGGGCACATCTCTTGCTTATCCTGCCTGTTTGTCTAAGTCTTCGGCCTTGTCAAAAATGGGTCGTCTCTGGGCTTTGACATTCACTCCCGTCACGTATGACTTTCGAGTTCTGTCAAAGAAAGGCAACTGTAGACACCCCATTTTTGACTGACCTTAAGACTCAGACGTCATCAATTGAGCGCTCGGTGATGGTGCATGTTGTGCTCGTTCTGAGGTTTCGGAGTTTCGACTGAGAGCCTTACCCCCGGACCTCGGGACCCTTTTGTGCTTTGCCTCGATTTGCGAACCAGGTCTTGTTTTCTCTTCCCGAAGGGAGGGAGAGGTCTCGTAGACCATCTCTCAGTGGCCGTAGGCTACTTTTCATGGTCATAGGCCACTTTTCCCGTTTGGAGACCAGTTTCCAATTTTCAAAGTCGTCGGTCGTGCGCTTCGGTTTGGGACCGCTTAACTTTCTCCGTTTGGCACGGTTTTTGGCACACACCTTGCTTCCTCTCTCTAGAGGGACACTGTGGCCCGGGAGACCACCTTTGTGGTCGTACGCCACTTTCGATGCTTAACAGCCTGTTTTCGGGGCACCCGGCTGCGCGTTTTGACCCCCGAACCCTCATTTTGCATCTGTCTTGGTTCATTTTTGGCATGGACCTTGTTTTCATTGTTTGTAAGGTGGTACAAGGGTGGGAGACCACCTTTTCTCTTGGAGACCACCTTTCTCCCCGCAAGCCGATTTTCTTGTCAGGAAGCTGGTCTCCTTGGCCTTTGAGCCACATTTACTGGTCTCCCACCATACCACTAGCTTGCATTAAGTTGGGAGACCACCAAATGGGGCTGCCGACCACCTTTCAATGAGTTGACCCTTTTGAACTGGTCGGCCGACCAGGGGAAGTGGTCGGCCGACCACCTGAACTGGTCGGCCAGCTCCCTCAGTTTTGTCTCTGTGAGTTGTTGCCAGCTGTGCCAGCTGGAAGGCACAGACTGTATCCTCCATACACGTGTATAGAGGATCTTTGGCCTTGGTTTTTAGCTTCTTTGAGAAGCTTTGTCCTCCTTTGTCTATAAAGGAAGGCCTCCCCCTCCTTTGTGAGGGTTCAGAACTTTATTTAAGGCAAAACATACAACTCCCTCTATATCTCTCTATATTTTGGCTCAAAGTGTATTGTTCTTAGCCCTTTGCACCACACCTCATAGCCTAATACCTCCACCATTGTTACTGAGCTCTTGGAGGGTCTTGAGAGGTCTCAAAGGTTGAGTTTTTGGTCCAGAAAGTTGCTGTCTTGCTGAGCTTCAAGGGTAACACACCTTTCCCCTCTTTTAAGCTTTATTTTGATCCATCTCTTAGCCTTATTTACATGCATATTTGAGCTTTGTTATCAACTGAAAAAATTCTTGTTTTGAGGTCCTTTTGATGTTTGTTTAAGGTCATTTTGTTGTTGGGGATCATCTACCCTCTTGCATGCTTCATTTAGTCTTGTTTTGAGCCATGCCTTAAGGCCTTTGTGTTGACCTTTGCTTGGCCTTTTAGCCACTGAAATCCAATGGATTTTCAGTGGTTGGCATGTTGTTTTGAGGGCCAAGGTCAGAGAGGGGTGACCCTCTCTCTTTTGACCTTGTTTGTTTGCATATTTGGCCTTTCCAAGGAGCCTTCATTTGCACACCTCCAAGCCTTGTTTCAGGCCCTTTTCAGTGACTTTTAGGACCTGCCTAGGCTCTGCCCAGAGTGGGTTTTGTCACCTTGGGTGTGTCTCTTGCATGTGTAGAATAACCCCTCTTATAGCCTATCAAAGGAGCATGTCATTCTTGCATGCATTGATCATGTTTCAGTGGGTTTTTGGGCTTTATTTGGCATGTCATGTCTCTAAATTTTTTTGGTTTAGTGGCCTCTTGAATGCTTCATATGCTTGTAGTGTAATCCAGGTTCACTAGCTCATATTGCATGTTGTTTTGGCCCTTGATTCTAGCATATTTTGGCCATGTTCTAAACTTGTTTTATTCATGATTTGGGCTGCCTTAGCTCTATTTTGAAGTCCCATGGTCGAATGATGCTTGCCATGCATGCTTGTAGTGTAATACCCTTGCCTAGCTTCGAGTTTTGAAGCCTCTTGCATGCTTAACTTGAGTTGTTTTCATGTTTTGGAATCATTGAACAAGTTATTTCAGAGCTTATACTTGTGCCATATTCCCATGTTTTCCACTCTTTAAATGCGTTTGAGAGTTGTGCTTGTATGCCTCATTCTTGGGCTATTGCATGAGCTTTATTTTTGTGCATTGCAAGCCATCATTTTAGTCCATTTTGCCACTGTTTTGGGTCTGCATAGGGACTGTTTGGGGTTGGTTTTGTCATTTGGGCATCGCTTTGCATACCTCTAGTGTAATGCACTTCACTAGTTTCGGTAATTGTGCCATCCAACATGCACCGGGTGAGTTGTTTGCATGATTCGGGACCATCTTGTATGTCATTTTAGAGCTGGAACATGTGTCATTGTATGCCATATTTCATCCTTGTCATGCTTTGGTAGAGTTGCACTTTGTTCCTTAGGTTTGGTCCCTTGCATTTGTGCATGTTTGCATATACCTTGTTGCCTCATTTCATCATATTGGCCAGTGATTTGGGTGTGGCTGAGGCCCATCCATCTTGGTTTAAGTCCATCTTGCATTGTGTATGCCCTATAGTCCATGTTATCGCGTGTTTGATCATTGAATTGCGTATGCCTCGTTCATAACATTGTGTATGTTAGTGCATTGTGTATGCATGCCATATAATCCATGTGCATTGAGTATGCCATTGATTAGTTCATAGCATTGTGTATGCCATTTGCATGCTTACATGTCATTCAGTGCATCTTCGCATCACTTAGTTGCATTGCATTTAGATCGCATGCTAGGGTTGCATTTGTCCATACATAGTTTGTTGCATTGTGTTTGGAGTAGGGTTTAGTCCAAACATGGGAAATGAGGGACGTTTCGTACTCAAAGTGATGAAATGTGTCTCGATTCTTGGTCACCAACACTCTTGACTATCCATGATAGAGTTGTTGGCTTTAGGTGTTTACATGTGCATTCATTTCACATTGAGTCGTGCAATTCGACTCCTCGGCCATCATGCATCGGGATGCGTGATTGATGGCACGAGGATCGAGGACTACACTCCCTAGAGCTTATGCAATGACGGGGAGAGTGGTCGGGCACACATATGTTGAAAATACTTTGCCTTCTCTCTCTCTTGCCTTTGTTGCAGAAAATGCAGAAACCAGGAGAAAAAACTAGCCGGCCGACCAGGTTTTCTAGCAGGCCGACTACCTTTTCTGGTTTTCATCACCAAGGGTGGTTGGTAGGTGGTCTCCAATGCCTATAGCTGGTTGGTAGCCTTCCCCTAGATTCCCAGGGTGGAGTTTCATCTCCTTGGAGCTTTGTGCAAGTTTTTGAGTTCGATTGCAAACAAAGGCGAGTTGAGACATCGCGATGGATTTCCCGACAAGGCGACTCGAGCATGCATGCATCCTTTATCATTCGGAACAGAGCTGAGGCAGTCCATTTCATGTAGCTTGCATGCTAATTTATTTGCTTCCTTAGTTTAATTTTTTAATTAATTAATGTAGTGTAATATTTAGCTGTAATTCGTTATTCATTTCGGTTGTGTAATAACTAGTTTAATTAGCTTAGATTAGCTAGTTGGTTCTGTATTATTTATTCAGACCCTCCGCAAGAGAGCGAACTTTGTAATAAGTGTGCGTGTGTGTGATGCATATCTTCCAACCCCACGTCTTTCTCCCTTTTATTTACCAGCTTATGATGGTTAGTTTTAGGGCATGTTTCAATTAGCATCTATATGTTCGCATGTTTGAATTCATTCATCTGTATTGCATACACCGGGCTCGGCGCATCACGCTAACTGCATTGTATTTCATTTCCAAGTTGAATACATGTATCGATTGTTGCATCTCATATGCCATCTTAGAATAGCCGAGCCTATTGTAGTTGCATTTTTGCATGTGTTGCATTAGGCATTCTTAGCATAGTTAGGATTCATGCATGATTTCTAATTAGCTTCTTTCTTTGGCTCGGACTACTTGGTAAGTGTTTATGCTTTAGCATCCTTGCATGTGTGTGAGTGACTGCTATGATAGCATGCTTACCATGAGGCTATGTGCTTATGTGATATAACTGCCTGAATGCCTGTGGGTGAAGGTTGGGTTGCTTGAGTTGGAATAATTCGTCAAAACCCATGTTTTAGCCTACTTGCGAGTAGCAAACTTCAATCCATTTTCAAAACAAACGGATATGCGATGCTTTGTTCCAACTTAGGCAATCCAGTCTATACTTGTATGCTGTGCACATCACGTAGCAATTCTAGGCTAATAAACCGGAATAAGAGCGCATGTGTTTTCAAAAAACTCGATATCATGCTTAGTAGTGGCCGATCTTTGATCGGGCAAGCGGGGGTGCTCATGAAATAACCTTCCCCAATCGTACCCAAGTTCCGAGCCAAGGCAACTTTGGTGATGACGGACACGTGGCCTTAGGCACGAGTCAGGGTTTCCTAAATTCCCCCAAAACAAAATATTTAGGTGGCGACTCTGTATCTGGCAAAGCAATCCATGTTTGGCACTTCTTTCTAAAAATCTGTTTTCCAAAACGATTTGCCGGATTTGGACTCTTCGGTGATTTATCGATCTTGCATTGCACTTTGCGGGATTAGATTCAGAACCGTGACATCGAGTCCGAACTGTAGTGAGCCCAATGAACAAAACGGGATTTTCCCGGGACGTTCGGGCGCGTCAACACTTACCATTTCGAATGCATTAGGGTTCGAACACTCAGACACTTATTCGGACCCTCTTGTATGATGGCAGATACGTAATTATGGTGTTTACTTGCCATTGCTCATGGATTTGGGTTCGAACACCCGGACATGTATTCGGACCTTCTTGCATGATGGCAGATATGTAATTACGGTGTTTAGTTACCATTTCTCATGCATTATGGTTCAAACAATCAGACACTTATTCGGACCCTCTTGCTTGATGGCAGATATGTAATTATGGTGTTACTTACCATTTCTCATGCATTAGCCTTCGAACACTCGGATACTTATTCGGACACTCTTGCATGATGGTAGATATGTAATTATGGTGTTTATTTTCCATTTCTCATGCATTTGGGTTTGAACACTCGGACAGTTATTCGGACTCTGCTGCATGATGGCAGATATGTAATTATGGTGTTTACTTGCCATTTCTCATGCATTAGGGTTTCAACTCTCGGACACCTTTTCGGACCCTCTTGCATGATGATAGATATGTAATTATGGTGTTTACTTACGATTTCTCATGCATTAGGGATCGAACACTCAGACACTTATTCGGACCCTCATGCATGATGGCGGATATGTAATTATGGTGTTTACTTGCCATTTCTCATGGATTACGGTTTAAACATTCGGACACTTATTCGGACCCTCTTGCATGATGACAGATATGTAATTATTGTGTTTACTTAACATTTCTCATGCATTAGGGTTCGAACACTAGGACACTTATTCGGACCCTCTTGCACGATGGCAGATATGTAATTATGGTGTTTACTTACCATATCTCATGCATTAGGGTTCAAACACTAGAAAACTTATTTGGACCCTCTAGCATGATGGCAGATATGTAATTATGGTGTTTACTTACCATTTCTCATGCATTAGGGTTCGAACACTCGGACACCTCTACGGACCCTCTTGCATGATCGCAGATATGTAATTATGGTGTTTGCTTACCATTTCTCATGCATTAGGGTTCAAACACTCGGACAATTATTCGGACCCTCTTGCATGATGGCCGATATGCAATTATGGTGTTTACTTGCCATTTCTCTAGCATTAGGGTTGGAACTCTCGGACACTTACTCAGACCCTCTTGCATAATGGCAGATATGTAATTATGGTGTTACTTACCATTTCTCACGCATTAGAGTTCTAACACTCGGACACTTATTCGGACCCGTTTGCCTGATGGCAGATATGTAATTATGGTGTTTACTTGCCATTTCACATGCATTAGCGTTTAAACTTTCGGAGACTTCTTCGAACACTCTTGCATGGAAGTAGATATGTAATTATGTTGTTTACTTACCATTTTTAATGCATTAGGGTTCGAACACTTGGACACTTATTCGGACCCTCGTGTATGATGCCAGATATGTAGTTATGGTGTTTAATTACCATTTCTCATGCATTAGGGTTCGAACCCTCGGACACTTATTCAGACCCTCTTACATGATGGCATATATGTAATTATGGTGGTTACTTTCCCTTTCTCATCCTTTCGGGTTCAGACACTCGGACACTTATTCAGACCCTCCTTCATGGTGGCAGATATGTAATTATGGTGTTTTACTTCCCATTTCTCATGCATTAGGGTTTGAACTCTCGGACACTTATTCGGACCCCTTGCATGATGGCAGATATGTAATTATGGTGTTTACTTGCCATTCCTCACGCATTAGGGTTCTAACACTCGGACACTTATTCGTACCATGTTGCATGATGGCAGATATGTAATTATGGTGTTTACTTGCCATTTCACATGCATTAGGGTTTAAACTCTTGGAGAGTTCTTCAAACCTTCTTGGATGATGGTAGATATATAATTATGGTGTTTACTTACCATTTCTAATGCATTAGGGTTCGAACACTCGGACACTTATTCGAACCCCTTGCATGATGGCAGATACGTAATTATGGTGTTTACTTGCCATTTCTCATGCATTTGGGTTCGAACACTCGGACACTTATTCGGACCCTCCTGCATGACGGCAGATACGTCGTTATGGTGTTTACTTGCCATTTATCACGCATTAGGGTTTAAACACTTGAACACTTATTCGGACCCTCTTGCATAATGGCATATATCTAATTATGGTGTTTACTTGCCATTTCTCATGCATTAGGGTTCGAACACTCGGACACTTATTCGGACCCGTTGCATGATGGCAGATACGTAATTATGATGTTTACTTTCCATTTCTCATGCATTTGGGTTCGAACACTCAGACACTTATTCGGACCCTCTTGAATGATGGCAGATATGTAATTATCGAGTTGACTTGCCATTTCTCATGCATTAAGGTTTCAACTCTCGGACACTTTTTCGGACCCTCTTGCATGATGGAAGATATATAATTATGGAGTTTACTTACCATTTCTCATGCATTGAGGTTCAAACGCTCGGAAACTTATTCGGACCCTCGTGCATGATGTCAGATATGTAATTATGGTGTTACTTACCATTTCTCATGCATTAGGGTTCGAACACTCGGACACCTATTCGGACCCTCCTGCATGATGGCAGATATGTAATTATGGTGTTTACTTACCATTTCCCATGCATTAGGGTTGAAACACTTGGACACTTATTCGGACCCTCTTGCATGATGTCAAATACGTAATTATGGTGTTTACTTGCTATTTCACATGCATCAGAGTTCGAACCCTCAGACACTTATTCGGACCGTCTTGCATGATGGCGTATATGTAATTTTGGTGTTTAATTACCATTTCTCATCCGTTTGGGTTCAAACACTAGGACACTTATTTGGACCCTCCTTCATGGTGGCAGATATGTAATTATGGTGTTTTACTTCCCATTTCTCATGCATTAGGGTTTGAACTCTCGGACACTTCTTCGGTCCCTCTTGCATGATGGCAGATATGTAATTATGGTGTTTACTTACCATTCCTCACGCATTAGGGTTCTAACACTCGGACACTTATTCGTACCGTGTTGCATGATAGCAGATATGTAATTATAGTGTTTACTTGCCATTTCACATGCATTAGGGTTTAAACTCTTGGAGACTTCTTTGAACCTTCTTGAATGATGGTAGATATGTAATTGTGGTGTTTACTTACCATTTCTAATGCAATAGGGTTCGAACACTCGGACACTTATTCGGACCCTCTTGCATGATGGCAGATACGTAATTATGGTGTTTACTTGCCATTTCTCATGTATTTGGTTCCGAACACTCGGACACTTATTCGGACCCTCCTGCATGATGGCAGATATGTCGTTATGGTGTTTACTTGCCATTTATCACGCATTAGGGTTTAAACACTCGAACACGTATTCGGACCCTCTTGCATAATGGCATATATGTAATTATGGTGTTTACTTGCCATTTCTCATGCATTAGTGTTCGAACACTCGGACACTTATTCAGACCCTTTTGCATGATGACAGATACGTAATTATGGTGTTTACTTTCCATTTCTCATGCATTTGTGTTAGAACACTCAGACACTTATTCGGACCCTCTTGAATAATGGCAGATATGTAATTATGGTGTTTACTTGTCATTTCTCATGCATTAGGGTTTCAACTCTCGGACACTTCTTCGGACCCTCTTGCATGATGGCAGATATGTAATTATGGTATTTACTTGCCATTTCACATGCATTAGGGTTTAAACTCTTGGAGAGTTCTTTGAACCTTCTTGGATGATGGTAGATATGTAATTATGGTGTTACTTACCATTTCTAATGCAATAGGGTTCGAACACTCGGACACTTATTCGGACCCTCTTGCATGATTGCAGATACATAATTATGGTGTTTACTTGCCATTTCTCATGCATTTGGTTCCGAACACTCGGACACTTATTCGGACCCTCCTACATGATGGCAGATATGTCGTTATGGTGTTTACTTGCCATTTATCACACATTAGGGTTTAAACACTCGAACACTTATTCGGACCCTCTTGCATAATGGCATATATGTAATTATGGTGTTTCCTTTCCATTTCTCATGCATTTGGGTTCGAACACTCGGACACTTATTCGACTCCCCTTGAATGATGGCATATATGTAATTGTGGTGTTTACTTGCCATTTCTCATGCATTAGGGTTTCAACTCTCGGACACTTTTTCGGACCGTCTTGCATGATAGAAGATATGTTATTATGGTGTTTACTTACCATTTCTCATGCATTAGGGTTCAAACAATCGGAAATTTTTTCGGACCCTCTTGCATGATGGCAAATATGTAATTATGGTGTTACTTACCATTTCTCATGCATTAGGGTTCGAACAATCGGACACCTATTCGGACCCTCCTGCATGATGGCAGATATGTAATTATGGTGTTTACTTACCATTTCTCATGCATTAGGGTTCGAACACTCGGACACCTATTCGGACACACCTGCATGATGGCAGATATGTAATTATGGTGTTTACTTACCATTTCTCATGCATTAGGGTTCAAACACTCGAACACTTATTCGGACCCTGTTGCATGATGGCAAATATGTAATTATGGTGTTTACTTACTATTTCTCATGCATTTGGGTTCGAACCCTCAGACACTTATTCGGACCCTTTTGCATGGTAGCAGATATGTAATTTTGGTGTTACTTACCATTTATCGTGCATTAGGCTTCGAACAGTCGGACACTTATTCGGACCCTCTTGCATTATGGCAGATATGTGATTATGGTGTTACTTACCATTTCTCATGGATTAGGGTTCGAACACTCGGACACTTATTTGGACTTTCTTGCACGATGGTAGATATGTAATTATGGGTTTATTTGCCATTTCTCAAGCATTAGGGTTTAAACACTCAGACAATTATTCGGACCCTCTTGCATGATGGCAGATACGTAATTATGGTGTTTACTTGCCATTTCACATGCATCAGGGTTTCAACTCTTGGACACTTTTTCGGACCCTCTTGGATGATGATTGATACGTAATTATGGTGTTTACTTACCATTTCTCACGCATTAGGGTTCGAACACTCGAACAATTATTCAGACCCTCTTACATGATGGCAACTATGTAATTATGGTGTTTACTTGCCATTTCTCATGCATTTATGTTCGAACACTCGGACACTTATTCGGACCCACTTGAATGATGGCAGATATGTAATTATGGTGTTTACTTGCCATTTCTCATGCATTAGGGTTACAACTCTCGGATACTTTTTCGAACCCTCTTGCATGATGGCAAATATGTAATTATGGTGTTTAGTTACCATTTCCCATGCATTTGGGTTCAAACACTCGGAAACTTATTCGGACCCTCTTGCATAAAGGCAGAAATTTAATTATGGTGTTTACTTACCATTTCTCATGCATTAGGGTTCAAACACTCGGACACTTATTCGGACCCTCTTGCATGATGGCAGATATGTAATTATGGTGTTTAGTTACTATTTCTCATGCATTAGGGTTCGAACACTCGGACACTTATTCGTAGCCTCTTGCTTGATGGCAGATATGTAATTATGGTGTGACTTACCATTTATCACGCATTAGGATTTGAACACTCGGACACCTATTCGGACCCACTTGCATGATGGCAGATATGTAATTATGGTGTTACTTACCATTTCTCAAGCATTAGGCTTCCAACACTCGGACACTTATTCGGACCCTCTTGCATGATGGCAGATATGTAATTATGGTGTTTACTTACCATTTCTCATGCATTAGGGTTTGAACACTCGGACACTTATTCGGACCCTTTTGCATGATAGCAGATATGTAATTATGGTGTTACTTACCATTTCTCATGCATTGGGGTTCGAACACTCGGACACTTAGTCAGACCTTCTTGCATGACGGTAGATATGTAATTATGGTGTTCATTTCCCATTTTTCATGCATTAGGGTTTAAACACTCGAACACTTATTTGGACCCTCCTGCACGATGGCGGATTTGTAATTATGGTGTTTACTTGCCATTTCTCATGCATTAGGGTTTCAACTCTCGGACACCTTTTCGGACCCACTTGCATGATGACAGATATGTAATTATGGTGTTTACTTACGATTTCTCATGCATTAGGGATCGAACACTCGGACACTTATTCGGACCCTCACGCATGATGGCAGATATGTAATTATGGTGTTTACTTGTCATTTCTCATGCATTAGGGTTTAAACACTCGGACACTTATTCGGACCCCCTTGCATGATGACAGATATGTAATTATTGTGTTTATTTGCCATTTCTCATGCATTAGTGTTCAAACAATAGGACACTTTTTTGGACCCTCTTGCATGATGTCAGATATGTAATTATGGTGTTTACTTACCATTTCTCATGCATCGGAAACTTATTCGGACCCTCTTGCATGATGGCAGATATGTAATTATGGTGTTACTTACCATTTCTCGTGGATTAGGGTTCGAACACTCGGACACTTATTTGGACTTTCTTGCATGATGGTAGATATGTAATTATGGTGTTTATTTGCCATTTCTCAAGCATTAGGGTTTAAACCCTCAGACACTTATTCGGACCCTCTTTCATGATGGCAGATATGCAATTATGGTGTTTACTTGCCATTTTTCATGCATTAGGGTTTCAGCTCTTGGACACTTTTTCGGACCCTCTTGCATGATGACAGATATGTAATTATGGTGTTTGCTTACCATTTCTCACGCATTAGGGTTCGAACACTCGAACACTTATTCGGACCCTCTTACATGGTGGCAGCTACGTAATTATGGTGTTTACTTGCCATTTGTCATGCATTTGGGTTCGAACACTCGGACACTTATTCGGACCCTCTTGAATGATGGCAGATATGAAATTATGGGGTTTACTTGCCATTTCTCATGCATTAGGGTTACAACTCTCGGAAACTTTTTCGGACCCTCTTGCATGATGCCAATATGTAATTATGGTGTTTACTTACCATTTCCCATGCATTTGGGTTCAAACACTCGGAAACTTGTTTGGACCCTCTTGCATGATGGCAGATATTTAATTATGGTGTTTACTTACCATTTCTCATGCATTAGTGTTCAAACACTCGGACACTTATTCGGACCCTCTTGCATGATGGCAGAAATGAATTATGGTGTTTAGTTATGATTTCTCATGCATTAGGGTTCGAACACTCGGACACTTACTCGTAGCCTCTTGCTTGATGGCAGATATGTAATTATGGTGTGACTTACCATTTATCATGCATTAGGCTTCGAACACTCGGACACTTATTCGGACCCTCTTGCATGATGGCAGATATGTAATTATGGTGTTATTTACCATTTCTCATGCATTAGGCTTTCAACACTCGGACACTTATTCGGACCCTCTTGCATGATGGCAGATATGTAATTATGGTGTTACTTACCATTTCTCATGCATTAGGGTTCGAACACTCGGACACTTATTCGGACCCTCTTGCATGATGGCAGATATGTAATTATGGTGTTACTTACCATTTCTTATGCATTAGGGTTCGAACACTCGGACACTTAGTCGGACCTTCTTCCATGACAGTAGATATGAAATTATAGTGTTCATTTTCCATTTTTCATGCATTAGGGTTTAAACACTCGAACACTTATTTGGACCCTCCTGCCCGATGGCGGATATGTAATTATGGTGTTTACTTGCCATTTCTCAGGCATTAGGGTTTCAACTCTCGAACACCTTTTCGGACGCACTTGCATGATGACAGATATGTAATTATGGTGTTTACTTATGATTTCTCATGCATTAGGGGTTGAACACTCGAACACTTATTTGGACCCTCATGCATCATGGCAGATATGTAATTATGGTGTTTATTTGTCACTTCTCATGCATTATGGTTTAAACACTCGGACACTTATTCGGACCCCCTTGCATGATGACAGATATGTAATTATTGTGTTTACTTACCATTTCTCATGCATTAGGGTTCGAACAATAGGACACTTCTTCGGACCCTCTTGCATGATGGCAGATATGTAATTATGGTGTTTACTTACCATTTCTCATGCATTAGGGTTCAAACACTCGGAAACTTATTTGGACCCTCTTGCATGATGGCAGATATGTAATTATGGTGTTTACTTACCATTTCTCATGCATTAGGGTTCGAACACTCGGACACTTATTCGGACCCTCTTGCATGATGGCAGATATGTAATTATGGTGGTTATTTACTATTTCTCATGCACTAGGGTTCGAACACTCGGACACTTATTCGTAGCCTCTTGCTTGATAGCAGATATGTAATTATGGTGTGACTTACTGTCACGCCCCAAACCCGCCTCTAAAAGTTTGGGCATGACCCATTCGAAAATGGACACTAAACCTATTATATATATATCATACGGGGCCTGAACGGAAGCATTCAAGAATATAAAATACATAGAATAACATCCATTGAGCTATTCCCAACATGCCAGGATCCCAACATCACACTGAGTAAATATTATACAGAAAGTTTACACACATATGCCTTGACTCAACCCCACAAATAATAAAAATTAATGAAGGAGGAATTATATACAATCAACCATAAATAGACGTCCAAAGCATAAATGAAAACTCCTCAAAACTTTACAAAATACTTTACAAAATGCACGGCTTCAGGTGGTGCCTGGACGCATCAAAGGTGACAAGAGAGATACAAGCCTTAAAGGTTAGGACTGAACTCCCGGATGGTTACCTACAGAAATAGACAGACAAAATACAGAATGAGCGAACTCAGTGAATAATAGTACATAAACAATGTAATAATTAACCTGAATAATCAAACATATAACTGCATATATATATGATTAACTACATTCCATAATTATTTCCAAAAGACATGGGTCCAACTTCCGTAACAGAATAGCTTTAAGCTCAGTATATACAGAATTGCCATAAGCCTACAGATGCAGAACGACCATAGGTCCAGAATATCAGAAGTAACAGAAATAACAGAGATAACAGAGCTAACAGAAATAACGGAACGGCCATCGGCCCAGAACATAACGGTAATAACAGAACGCATAAGCGTGGTAACAGAACGCATAAAGCGTGGATACAGAACGCATAAAGCGTGGGTACAGAGGGTACAGAACGCATAAAGCGTGGGGGTACAGAACGCATAAAGCGTGGGTAACAGAACGCATAAAGCGTGGGTACAGAGGGTATTGAAATAACAAATGTATGGACTCAAGAGGTGGCTCGTACGGATTCCAGAGGTGGCTCCCACCAAGGTGTAGCACTTCGTTCCGTACAGCACTTTGTTCCATACCAGAAAACATCAGAACAGATTAATATAGATAAACACATTCTTCCCATTAATCACATAAATAACATAAGTTTAACAGAACGTTGCCGATAACTGTTAACAAAAGGCAACATAGTTTACAACTTGCACGCTTTCAGAAATACATAAATACTACACTTCTGTAATGTATATAGATATCATTCGCTTATCATGTTCCAATGCCACTAACTAGTAGATAACATAATGGTAGCAAGCAAAACATATGGTACAATGATGCGCTCAACATTCTCCATGGTTCATTGTACGTAGACATACTTATTTCGTAATTAACAGAACTTTAACGTTACCAATAATCTGAAGATAAATGTACCATTACATCAACCGGCCAGAACAACTTATAAACCAACTTCACAGTGTTAATGGTTGTATGCAATTCTTATACAGAAGTATAGGTAATTCATAGGATGGTATATTGACAATCAATAGCCATAACTCAAAATACGGAGTAGGTTCAGAATCATACCGATGTGTGCTAACTCTTTCAATGTTCATATCAATTCTCAAACAACAAACATGTTAACATATTAGCTCACGGAAAATAGAACGTTGTTAACAATAATCTTAACGGTAAACAAAGTACATTTGTACATTTGTAGTACTATTACTCACAGTGTTTAGATGATAGGCCCGTCCCTGTAGCTAACCCTACACAATTCAATTCAACAACATTAACACAACCCAACATAATTATCACCATCCAATATAATCCATACTATTTAACATTATCCACTCAATGCTACCAAGTATAATTTCACATATTCCAATTAAATTGCTAAGGCTCAATTTACATCATCCACATCATCAACAAACCTTTCCCCCCAATCTCCTTCCTCACTAAGACATGATTCACAATGCTTAAAACAAAGTTCATTCGCAAATTTAAACGTAATTTCCAAGCATCACCAAATTCCAATTAAACTTGCATATACATAATTCAATACCTCAATTTCATTAATCTACTTTCAATTTGGGTCAAATCTTTGGTTATCATCCTTAAGCAACTTAGGGTTTCAAGAAAAATATTGAGATTTCAAGAAATAATCAAACCTATTAACCCAATACTTTTATTCCAATTTTTCCATTGATTAACATCTAGGACTCATAATCCATCACTTAAACCCATCAATTTCAAGTAGTCAAACCCTTACCTCAATAATCAAGCAAAGAGATGAGCTTGAGAAGAAGCCTCCACAAATCCAAGTTCTAATCGGTTAAAAACATTGATCCTCCTTAGTTCTCCATCCTACATGCCAAAAACCATGGTGGATTGTTGATCAAAGTAGAGGAAATCAAGGATTTGGGGCTAGGGTTTCGGACTTAGGCAAAGAGGAAGGAAGAGGAAAGAAGAAAATAGAAGAAATGATCCAAAAATCTCGTTCTTAAAGCTGCTGTCCCGTAATTCCCGCTCGAGCAGATTGATTTCCGCTCGAGCGGAGCTGCCCTCAGTACAGATTTCGAAACTTTGAACAGGCATAACTCTTCCATCCGGACTCCGTTTTAGGTCGTTCTTGTGTCCAAATTGAAGCCCCGGAAATAAGCTTTCCAATGGTTCTAACCTCACATCCAAATTCAAAGTGTGGAAAAAGAAAAGGGCAAAAGAGTGACGGCTGATCGTAAGGCAACTATCCGAATTAAATTCTTTGGTCCAATCTTACTTTACCATCATTTACCACCTCAACCAATACCCCAAAATATGATAAGAACATTCCAAATACATTAATAAAATATCAAAAACGAGCCCACGTGTCTCAGAAGTACAACTCAACCTAGAGGCCTGCTCGAGCGCCCAACCCTGCGCTCGAGCGTGCAGACTAACAAAGCCGTCCGCTCGAGCGTAAACTCCCCTGCTCGAGCGGAGAATTACAACTCCCAGAATATCAGGCCGTCTGCAGAATTGCTGAAAACCCCAAAAGTCCACTCGAGCGTTGACTCCTCCACTCGAGCGGAGGGAAAATTCTGGGTCGTCACATCCTTCCCTCCTTAAAAAAATTTCGTCCTCGAAATTGAAGAAAACCAAATAGAAGATAGTTCATATATAAACGGAAACATATTATGTAATGTTCCAACATACACGTATCAGAAAGCCAACGACAAGGAGTCATTTATAATCCCAAAGTCCATAACAACTTCTCATTCCAATTTATTGACCCAAAGATCATACCTTCCAAATACTGTTACAACTTAAGGACATTCAGAAATGGGTTTATTCGAGTATTTGACCACATGTGACTCATAGGCTGTCATACCTAGTTCAACCTCTTTAGGTTCACAAACAAGTTCTAAATTAATGACTTTGTGGCTCTTGCTCACAATCAGATTTAGACTTATCAGACCAAATCAGATTTCTAACAAATTCCAAATAACAACTCAACCCCCATATCAAGGAATTACATGCGCAATTACACTTAACACGTTGTTCAGAGACAGTACTCAGAAACTTATCAGACCTTGCAAAATGTTAGATAATGAAATAATTCCCAATAGTATTAAACTAATGCAACCTTTGACAGAATATTCTCCAAGCCGACTTACAACAGATAAGACAGAATAGTTCGAAGCTCAACATAGAGCCTTCATCAATTATCAATTGAAGGACTTGTTCACACATAGTAAAATATTTCTTTCCGAAAACTTGTCATATCTGTAGACACCCCATTTTTGACCGTCCTCAAGACTTGGACGTCACCGCTTGAACACTCGGTGATCATCCATGTTCGTGTTCGTTCGGAGTTCCCAGAGTTCTCGGCTACGTGCCTTGCCTCAGGACCTCCGAACTCGACCGTTTTGTGTCTGGTTTTGCACCAAACACTTGTGTTTTGCCTTGGAAGGCAGAGGATGCCTTGTGAGACATCCCCACACACCACCGGCAGTGGCTAGTGGCCACCGGCTGTTTGGTGTTGCCATCGGCACTGTATTGTGCCGATCGGCACTATTTTGTGCCGGTCGGCACTCTTTTTGGCAAAATGACCATTTTGCCCTGCCGATCACTTTACAGCTATTTTTGGAGATATTTTCAGACAGCTTTGTAGCACTTGTTTCCCCTCCATACACGTGTATGGAGGGATGAGCCTTTGGTTGACTTAGCTTGTAAGCTTTGATTCCTATAAGAGAAGACTCTCTTCTCTTGGCTCAAGGTTGAAGAGGTTAGACATTTTAGAGAGAAAATACAGAGAAGAAGGTCTGGTTTTAGGTTAGAAATCCTATATCTATCCTATCTCTCTTTTCCTTGCTCATTTTGTATACTAGGTGCTTTAGTTCATACTATTGCACACAAGCACCTAGTGTTTCACTTTCCTCTTGGAGTTGAGGTTCTAAGAACTTATTCTTGGTGTTCTTGACTGCTTTGAGGCTTAAGGAGACATCAAGGTCACCATTGTTGAAGAAAAGCTCCAAGGGTAAGAAACTAGTCATTTTTACCCCTTTCTTGCACCTTATTTTTACCTAGTTTAGGACTGTTTTTGTGCTTGGTGATCAACACATAAAAGTTCTGTTTTTTAGCCCTCTTGATAGTTTATTAAGGGTACTTTGTGCTTTGGGGAAGTTTGGCCCCTCTTAGGCCTTGAAAGGCCTCATTTTTGTGCTATTTTGTTGAGCTCCGGGATTTTGGTGTTTGGGTCTCTTCACCACTGAAATCTTGAGGGATTTCAGTGGTGTAGATGATGCCTTAAAGTCCTAAGAAGGAGAGGGCCACCCCCTCTCCTTGATGTCCTTGAAAAGGGCAAGTTTTGGTCTCTTAAGGGAGCATAGTTTTGAATGTTTGAAGAGCATGTCTTGGCTGCATTTTATGTTTATTATGCCCTAATATGACATTGGTAAGTGTTGGTTTTAGCACTCCTTGTATGTTTTGCATAGATGCTTTGTAATGCCTTGTATTGCCTTAACTTGCTCTAGGTTGTTAGCCCTAGTTTAAGCATGCTTTAGGCTTAGATCCATGAAGCTTGTATGCTTATTTTGCCATACCTTAGGTCTGTCCATGCCTATTTTGGTCGACCATGGCTTGTATCTTGGGTCCCCTTTATGTTTGGCTTGTTGGCCTTAAGAGTACAAGTGTGTAGCATGCCTCGCTTGCTTTATTTTCAATGGTTGGGAACCATTTGGCATGTCATCTCAGTCCATTTAGCATGCTTGTTTGATTGCCTTGCATGCCTCTTTGATGCTTTGGAAGCTTGTGCCTTATGCCTCTTGTCTTAGCATTTGTGCATGCCTTTCTAGTTGAGCCATTTAGATGCCATCTAAGTGTTCCTTTGGGCTTAGTTTTACATGCTAAAAGTCTGTTTTGGGTTGTTCAATGCATGCCATATTTGTTTTGCATAAGTGTAGTTCAATGCCTCATTGGCCTACTTTGAAGTGTTGAACCTATGTGCGCATGTTTTGTTTGTCTTGTTTAAACATGATTTGGCATCATTCTATAGCGTGATTTCAAAGCCTAAATTGCATGTTAATGGTCCATACTTGTGCCTCTTAAACGTGTTTAAGAGTTGCTTTATTATGCTTAAGTGTTGGTGCTTTAACATGTGCATGCGTATATATGTGTTTGGCCCTCGTGTCTTAGCATATGGCTACTGATTTTAGGCCTACTTGGAGTTACCTAGGTCATGAGTAAGACCATTATTCACTTACTTGTATGCTACCTCATGTTTGCTTGTATGCTTGCATTGTTTGTCTATATGCTCATGTTGCATCCCTAGTTGACATGCTTAGGATTGCACACATAGGCATGCATGCCTTGTTCCTTGACTTGATGATGGGAATTGGGCCTCACTTTGTTTGATTGGTTTGCATGCATTGAAATTCAAGTTGCACATTTGATCCTTTAGGCCACCGTGCATGGAAATGCGTGATTGGTGGTCCGAGAATTGAGGCACATCTTCCTTTGAGTCATTAGTATGATAAGGAGTGTGTTTAGTGCATACATGCTTTGAATTACATTGCCATGCCAGTATTTGCCCCTTGCTGCTGTGATGTTGCAGGTTCTGTAGGCATTCAGTGCCGGCCGGCAGTTTTTAGTGCCGACCGGCAGTCAATTTGCAGCTGATGGATCAATTTAGTGCCGATGGGCTCAATCCACTGCCGGTGGGAGTTTTGTGCAGCCGGTAGTGATCTCCAGTACCTAAGGAAGTATTCCTAAGACTGTGGCAGTCTTCTGAGGTGCAAATCAGGGAAAACAGAGGCAGTCTAAGTATGGCAATGCGATTCCGAGCAAGTCCCGAGCGTGCGATGCGTCTGGCCCTCTTCCCGAGGTGACTTATTGTTTTGATCGAATTAGTTAATTCATTTGTTAATATAATGGGTTTGTAATATTTAATTAGCTTGCGTAGTTAATTATTTGTATTATTCTTTTGGTCCCTCCGAGCGAGGGCATAATTGTAATAAGTGTGGGTGAGTGGTTTGTATGTCTTCCAACCCCCACTTCTTTCTCCCTTTTATTTACCTGCTTATGATGGTAGATTAGGGCACGTCTATTTTAGCATACCTTATGCAATGCATGCGTGCATCCATGCATTTGTCTAAACATGCACCGGGCTCGGTACACCATACAAACTGCATCGTACTCTCAATTTCCAAATTGAATACGTGCAT
>JAPPVO010000019.1:203526298-203786682 GCA_030407325.1 Camellia japonica | reverse complement strand
TGGGGTGTCAAACCTAGCGTGAGGGTTGAGAGGTGTTCATACTACAAGTGATGTAACACATCTCAACCCTGGTCACCGAGGCCTTTGACTTTGACATGATAGGGTCTTGGTCCTCATTTTGGGTGTTGCATGCATTTTACATTGAATGGCAAGCTTGGTCCTTAGGCTATCATGCATAATTGATGGCCAAAGGATCGGGGCCATGTCTGTAACAGCGCCAGCGTGGGACCTCGCTACAGTTCGGACTCCCTTTTGGGTTACGGTTCAATCTGAACCAAAGAGTCCACATCCGGCAAATTGTTTTGAGAAACAGATTTTTTGAAAAGTAGTGCCAAACATGGACTGCTTTGCCAGATTACAGACGCCACCTAAATATTTTAAAAGTGGAAATTTTAGTAACCCTGACTCGGTGCCGAGCCACGTGTCCGTCATCACCAAATGTCTCGGCTCGGGAGCTTGGGTACGATCGGGGAGGAGGTCAGCTATGAGCACCCCCTTTCGCCGGTCCGAAGACCGGCCTCTACTAACCGTGATAATCCGATTTTGAACACATTATATGCTCTTATACCGGTTATTAGCCTAGAATTACTATGTTAGCGCACAGCAAACAAGTATAGACTAGATCGCCTAATTTGGAAATAAGCATTGCATATCTGTTTTGTTTGGAAAATAGTTTGAAATTGCTACTCGCGGGTAGGCTAAAACACGGATTTCAATGAGTATCCAACTCAAGTAATCCAACCTCCACCCACAGGCATTCAAATAGTTTATAACACATAAGCATTTAGCCGCATGGCAACATACCGTCATGCAAACATTCACACGCATGCGATATGCTAAGCGCAAAAACTTACATCGTACTCCGTGCCAGAAACATAACCCGGTTAGCAAACATGCATGACCTAGTTCATGTTAAGTGGCTAATGCGACACAAGCATAGATGCAATCTAGAGTAGGCTCGGCTAACCCTAAACATGGCATATGAAGTGCGCGAATAGCACGTATTCAATTTGGAATTGAAATTGCAATGCGGTTTGTATGATGTACCCGAGCCCGGTGCATGTAAACAATGCATGAATGCACCGCATGCATTGCATAAGGTATGCTAAAATAGATGTGCCCTAATCTACCATTGTAAGCAGGTAAAAAAAGGGATAGAAAGAAATGGGGGTTTGGAAGACATACACCCACTCACACACACTTATTACAATTTTGCCCTCGCTCGGAGGGACCAAAATAATAATACAGTCCCAAAGAATAAATGAAGAATTTTACAAATTTTAATTACTAAAATTAAATCAAGTAAATAAAAGAAGAGAGGCCTCAGCCCTGCCCCGGATGCACGAATGATGCATGCTCGTTGCGACTTGCCCGGAAAAGCCTACACCGTGCCACTGCCGCCTCTGTTTTTTTACTGTCCTGCCTCTCAAAAATTCCCAGAGTCCCAGAATACCTTCCTTGTGTTCTTCTGAGTGCCACCGGCGGAGGAAACTTCCACCGACTTGCTTGTGGTGGCCACCGGCTTGCAAAAAGATCTATCGGCCAGACATACAGTGCCGGTCGGCACTCTTTCCTGCCGGTCGGCACAAAATTCCTGCAGAAGACAGTTTGACAGCACGCAGGCAGCAGTGCATGGTATTGGATTTTTTGAGCATATTTATGCACGCCAATGTTCCTATCATGAATGGGACTCAAGGAAACATGGCTTCTTGGTTCTAGGGCTATCAATGTGCACCTTGGTGCATGATAGCCTAAGATACCAAGGTTGCATTTCAATGTCAATGCATGCAAACAAACAAATGAAATCCAAGGCCTTATCATGGGGGATCAAAGGTCTTGGTGACTAAAAGTTGAGACAAGTTACACCACTTAAAGTGTGAACTCATCTCAACCTTTATGTTGGCTTGACACCCCAAGCCAAGCCATGGAATGCATGTATGCAACATACCTCAAATGAATGCAACATGAGGATTAGAATGCAAACACACCAAGTGCTTTAAACAACTATCATATTAAGCATGCAAAATGCTAGAGTGCTCAAGGTGCTAATATGATGGAAACTAGGCAATTAGGCCAATAGAGTTAGAATGTGACAAAACCTCATCAATCAATCATGCAACCAACATGATGCAAGGATGCAATGATGGACTTAACTTCAATGGGCAACCTCAAACCACCCCCCAACAGTGGCCAAAACAAGCCATAAATGGTGACCAAATGCTATTAAACATTGCAAGTTCATGGGCTTAAACCTAAGGCACCAAAGAGCATCTTATACCACTAACACAACCACTCATGGCTGAATCTAACAACCAAAAACAGACTTTTATCATGTAAAATGACACCCAAATCCCCTCACAAGCACCCCAAATGCCATTAAGCTACAAGCATGTATAAGGCCTATTCTTAGGCACAAAAGGACACACCCTTGAGCATAAATAGTCACATATGTAAACATACACACATGATTTATGGACTGAAATAAGGTCACAAATGATGCCAAATCATGAGGATGATCAAGGTTGAACAATGCTAGGAACCAAAATGCATAAGGCTTACAAGCCTAAAATGCAAAGCAACCATGTCAAGCACACTATACATGGCAAAATCAATGGCTTACAACTCTTATACATGTAATATAATGCTAATACCCTCATAGAACCAAGGCTAAGATGTGCAAGAAACATGGCCTAATGCATGACATGCTTTTAGGCAAAAAGAGCATTTCAAAGCAAGTATGAGAGGCATGCTAGAGGCCACAAAATCCGACCCAAATAGAGGTTAACATGCTCCAAAACACTTAAAAAAACTCTAAATCAAGCCAAATGCAAGCATGCACACATGCTACCTCATGAGCAAAAAATGGAGGCCAAAGAGGGACAAAGGGAAGAGGGTATCCCTCCCCTATTTGAGACTTGAAACCAACTTCCTCACCACTGAAAACACACTAGTTTTCAGTGGTGAGAAGACCCAAACACACCAAGTAAAAATATGCTCAAAGTAAAGGCACAAAAGAGACCAAAACAAGGCCTAAAAGAGTGAGGCTTCACTCAAATACAAAGTGACCTTAAATGAAAGTCTTGAGCAAGTAAAAACAAGGTTTTTTTATGTTAACCAAATCCAAATCACAAAGCAAAAGGGGTAGAAAGTAGTTGCAAGAATGGGGATTCTAAAGTAATGTTCTTACCCTTGAAGATCCTTTGAAGAAACAAAAGGTCCAGCCCTCTTTGATTGATCAAAATCAGTCCAAGATCACACAAACAAACCTCCAAGCCTCCTAATCTCGGATTAAGGTGCAGTAGTGTGTGTAAAGGTGCAAAATGAGGTAAGAAAACCACACTTTTTGGCCTCTAAAACACACACACAGGATGTGATAGATATAGAAGTAAGATATATATGGATGTATATCAGAGATATGTGTGTAAGCTCTGGTTTTTTAGTCTAAAGTGGCCAACCTTCATCAAAGGGAGAGAAGGCTTGCTTATATAGACAAAATAAGGCTCTTAACTTAATGGCTAAGCAAAGAGAGGGGGGTTCAAGAGGGGCAAGAGGGTCTTGGCTTCCAAGGGAAGCTAAGACAGCTGGCCAAGCTTCTCCAAGAAGCTTGGCCAAGGGTTCAACCTTCTAGAAGGTTTATGGGGTTCAAGGGTGCAAAAGGTGCAAACCCGGGCATGGGAGAGTGGTTATAGTGCATTCCAGCTGTCACAGCTGGGATGCACCATCCCTGGGGGTGCAAAGAGGTCACATCGGCCAGCCAAAACAGTCACCGGCACAAAAAGTGCCGGTCGGCAGAATACAGTGCCGACCGGCAAAAGTTTTTGAGAAATAAGTGCCGGTGGCCACTAGGGGGTGCCAGTGGAGGTGTGGGGAAGCCGGTGGGCTTCAGGGATGGCTAACAAGCCTCTCCCTACCCTTGAAGGCAAAAACACAAGTGTTTGATGCCAAAACCGAACACGAAACAGTCGAGTCAAGAGGTCCTGAGACGAGGCGCGCTGCCGAGGCCTCCGGGAACTCGAACGAACACACACAATCATGGATAATCACCGGGTGTCCAAGCGGTGACGTCCAAGTCTTGAGGACGGTCAAAAATGGGTGTCTACAGTTGCCCCCTCTTTGACAGAACTCGGAAGTCATGACAATGAACGGGAGTGAATGTCAAAGCCCAGAGACGACCCATTTTTGACAAGGCGAAGACTTAGAAAACATACAAGACAAATAAGGTATGCGCCCGAAGGCAGGGGCAAAATGCAACTGAAAATGCAAGAAGCCAAACATAACTTATGATCATGCAAAGAAAGCTGTAACGAAGCACACATGCGACGGTTATAAGCTAGCATACCAAACTACACCACAATGCAGAAAGGATGTAAGAGAATCATGGAGTTCTCAATACGTCTCACGCGGAGGATACAATACCTGTGCGGCTCGTCCGGTTGCACCGGCCTCAAATGAGCCGTACATACAATATCGTGCCTGCAAAGAAAGCAAACTCGACGGATACAACATCGTTAGCAATATGCATAACAATGCAGTCGAAAGTGCGTGACAATGCATGCAATGTGTACAGCAAGATAGTGAGAATTGAACACATGTGAGTGAAGCAATGCACACGTGCACGCAAGTGTATGGAAATTGGAATTGAACACATATCAGTAAAGCAAGCACGCATACAATGCAATGTGTATAGAAAGTAATTGAACACATGTCAGTAAAGCAAAGCACGCATACAATGCAATGTGTAATAGGAACTTGAACACATATCAGTAAAGCAAGCACGCATACAATGCAATGTGTATATAGAAGAACTTGAACATATCAGTAAAGCAAGCACGCATACAATGCAATGGTATATAAGGAACTTGAAACTGATCATGTAACATGATGCTGAAATGCAACGTACTGCAACAGTGTAATTGAAACGATCTTTTGAAATTCACAAGATATAAAAGGATACGAGAAGGGACATCCTTCGCATGTTCCGAGCATCGCTCACAAAAGTAATGGCTTGAATCAACTTGAAGATTCATTTGCATTCTGACAGTGCATCTTCTTGTATTGTCTTGAATAATGAAGGTGCCTAATTGACCCAAACAAGGGCGCAAAAGGTACGATGACCGAAAAGGGGGAGGTTACCGGTGTCAAACCCAGCACTTTGCTACCCTGCTATTCTTCTGCTTTATTTTCCTTTTTACTAGGAGTTTAAGCACATTGCACTGCCTTAGGCAGGTTTTATTTCTCAAAAGCGCGTGTTTTTGCAAAACATATGATGGAAATGAAACAACTGTTTGTTCAAAAAGTGTTATATTTGCACGTTCTATGCATCGCATCGCAAGGCATCACAACAATGTGACTGAAATTGAAAGCGTTTTTGAAAATCAAAGCATCGCATCGTAATAATCAGGTAGTAAACCAATTACAACTCGATAAGCAAAAGGGTGACTCAGCAAACTAGCCAAATGCGAGTACACCTTGACAAACATTACAAAGACTCAACGAGAGTGAGATACAACTCGATAAGCAAAATGCGCGCCGCCCTCGTAAGAATTGATCACTGGAGGGCATCGAAAGTAGTGGGACTTCCCAAATTCTTAGCATAAACAGCTCAGAGGGCAAGGGGAGACCACCGGCCAGCAAAAGTCCACCGGCCTGGGAAGGCCATCGGCCGAAAGGTGATCATCGGCCAAAACAGATGGCCGGTCGGCACTATATTGGCCGGTCGGCACTAAATTGTCAGCACCAGCAGAATGTTGACATCTGTCCTTCACTCAACCTTATCTTCTTCAAAAGGGTCTCAACTTCGTGGTTCTCTTCATTTCCACACTGATTTGCTCCAAATGGAAGATTTCTTGCCCAAAATCTCGCAACTTGGATTAACAACTTGGATGGCTCGGAAAAGCTTAATTTCCGGGCTTTCGGCATAAACGCACTATTCACTTTGCGCCGTACCCCGCTGCATTTTCCATTCCTCCATGCCGCGGCAAGGTTTTGGAACCCGGTAACACATGTCTTTAGCTTTAGCGGACAAGAGGTGTGTCCCACTTTTGAAGATTTCCGAACTCTAATGGAATCTGAGCGCGATGAGGAGATCCTGCCCCAACTTCGTTTTGGCCATGCTCAAGCCTTGGGAGAAATGTGCGGGCTTTCAATGCCCGACGCTCGTTCTCTAATTTGTGACGGGACATTAGATGTTCCGAGCTTGGTTTGTCGCTTTTCTGAGACTGGTGATCGGCGACCATCACTGGCAAGGTTTTCGGCGACACGCCCTTTGTTTATGCCTGCTATCCATTTTCTGTTTATCTCTGGTTCGGAGGGCCCAGTGTCCGGTTGATTGAGGTTGCCCAAGGCTTGAAGGGGGCAAAAGCTGCATTGCCATGATCTGGCTGAGACACTGCTGGGCTTAGACGCCTTTTATCGTCGAGAGACGATCAGATTAGCAGGGAGTCCACTATTACTGCAGGTAATGTTTCCCACCAATCTCGCATATATATGCTCACGTCACTCGGCTCTCAAGCTCGGTTTTTCTCACAAAAACCCTTTCTCACTTTTCTCTCATCATACATCTCTCTATTCTTTATTCTCTCATTTTTCATCCCTCCCCAGGTATGGTTGATGGATAAACTGCAGGTTGTGGACTCTTGTCCGGCATATTCAGCTGGCTACTTCTTCAGGCAACGCCTAGTTGACGCCCTTGATGAGGGTTGGTGGTTTGAATGGATGTGCAACTTGTCCGCAGACCGCATTGCTTGGCGGTGCCCTTGGCTCAATCTTCCGGTGATGAGTTACAGCATGACCCGTCAACCCGGGATCCAATTGATTGGCTTGACTCACTGTGTCTTCTATTTCCCATTCCGTACTGCGCCAGTTTGGTCATAATCAGACTTGTCCGCCGGAAGGGATAGAGTACCCGGTTACATTCCCGATTCGAGGCGCACAGCTGGCCCGGTATGCCACAGCATGGAGGACGAGAGAACTCCTGGCCCCGCTCCCGCTTTCAGTTGCACTTTGTCTGATGAGTGCTTGGATTGGCTTAATGAAGAGGCACAGATTGGGCCCAGCTTGGCATCAGAGGCCAGCTAGCTCTGGGAGGGGGCGCAGGGACATTTGACTTGACTATGCCCCGGTTTATTGCTTTATTAGTACTTTCAAGTTTTCTTTATGAATGTAATAAAAAGCAACTTCAATTGTATGCAAGAGCAAGAGAACTCTATTTGAAATCAATGAAATTGAAGGTTGTGGTACTGAAAATTTTCCGTTTTGGTCCAGAAATGGTCTTAGTTGTAAAAAGATTTATTTGAACAAAGTCAACTTTTATTAAAACTTTTCAAAACTATTTTCGATATGGATCAGAACTGGACACCTGAATTGTCACTGAGATGCACAACCCCAGATCCTGCAACTGGAAATTGCCCCTGTTTGAATAGTACCGCGGCACTGTGCGGCAACGGAAAGTTGCCCCTAGTCTGAATAGCACTGTACCGGAGATTGCGATAAATGCTGATGGACAAAGATGACCAAGATGATCAAATGGACAAAGTTGATCGGGGAAAAGTTTATGGCTGAACTTCAGGATGAAGCTGCCTACGTATCCCAAGATGGGAATCAAGCCTTACGTAGTTCAGGCTTGGGTTCACTCGAGTATTTTCACTCTCCTTTTGCGCTCTAACTTTTGCCAAGGCCGCCCTTTGCGGGTTTTCAACCTTGCGAGCTCAGTTTTTATATTTTCTAATTTTTTGTGCTCTGAATTTTGCCTAGGTCGCCCTTTCGGGTTTTCGGCCTAGCGAGCCTCTCAGGGGTAATATTTCTTCAACTTGTCCATGTTGATCGGTTGGGAGAACTCTAGGCCATCTAGGTCCATCAGAACCACAGCTCCACCTGACCAGATAGACTTGATGATATAGGGACCAGTCCAATTGGGTCTGAACTTGCCCCTTGGGTCGTGGATGGGAGCTCGGTTGTCTTTGAGTACCAAATCTCCTTCCTTCAATTCCTAGACTTAACTTCTTGTTGAAAGCCCGGGCAATTCTGCGTTGATATCCTTGGACATGGTACAGTGCTTTAATCTCTTCATCGCAAAGAGCATGAGTTCCTCGAATCTGCTCTGCTGCCAATCTGCCTCGGCTATCTGACACTCAGCCAATACTCGTAGAGACGGAACCTCAATCTCTATAGGTAGAACGGCCTCCATCCCATAAACCAAGGAATACGGCGTCGCCCCGGTAGAAGTTCTAATTGAAGTTCGGTAGCCCCACAGAGCAAACGGCAACTTATCGGCCAGTCCCGATAGGTTTCCACCATCTTCTGTAGTATGTGTTTGATGTTTTTGTTAGCGGCCTCAACTGCTCCGTTGGTCTGCGGCCGATATGTGGATGACTTATGAAAAGCCACATTTATTTCTCCAACAATCAATCACCTTTCTTGAAGTGAGAACCATTGTCCGAAATGATCTCATTCGGGACTCCATAACGGCAGATAATGTTGTTTCTGATAAACTTTGCGACATGCGAAGCCTTCAACACGGCATAAGATTGGGCCTCGACCCACTTTCGTGAAATATCTATTGCTACCAAGATAAACTCATGCCCATTCGACCCTTTCGGAGTAACAGCTCCAATCACATCGATCCCCCAAACTGAAAATGGCCATGGCGACGTCATGTTGTACAGCTTTGACGGCGGGATGTTCATGCGGTTTGCGTGAATCTGGCATTTGTGGCATCGCCGAACAAAGCCGATACAATCTTCCTCCATGGTAGACCAGTAGTAGCCCTGTCTGAGGATCTTCGTGCCAGCATCACCCCATTCATATGTGCCCCACATTCTCCTCCATGGATGGCCTCCATCAGGCGCTTCGACTCTTCGGCTTCCACACACAGCTTGTGCATTCCCAGATGACCTCTTTTGTACAACTTACCCCCGCAGATGATAAACTGAACAGCCATTCTTCTAATTGCCCTTTTGTCCTTGGCATTCGCCCCTGGTGGATATGCCTCCTTTCCAAGAAGTTCCATATGTCGTAATACCAAGGGTTGTTATCCTGCACTTCATCTATGGCGGAGATTGACTCGTAGGCAGGTGCAAATTTCTGGTCAATAATGACTGGACGCATCCGGACCCCAGATGGGATGTCTATCATGGAAGATAGAGTTGCTAGCGAATCTGCGAACCTGTTGTTCTCTCTTACTAGGTGAGTGAAATTAGCTTTTCAAACCGCGGAATTAACAAATCCAAGGTCTGGTGGTAAATTATCATCTTTTCCTCTTTTACCTTCCAATCTCCTTTAGCTTGAGACACAACTAAGTTCGAATCCCCAATGACGTCCAATCGCCTTGCCCCTAGTTCTAGGGCAGCCTCTAGACCGGCAATACACGCCTCATACTCTGCCTCATTGTTCGAGACTTTGAATCTAAGCTTGAATGCTAAAGGGATACGGGAATCATCAGGCGCTATCAGCAACACCCCTATCCCATACCCGTGTTGATTTGACGCTCCGTCAAAGTACATTGTCCAAGTTTCATCTTCGATGTGCAGAATGGCTTCATCTGGGAACAGATACTCAACCGCTTCATCCCCTTCAACCGGGTGGTCGGCAAGGAACTCTGCTACCGCTCTTCCTTTTACTGACTTGCGCGTCACATACTTGAGATCAAATTCGGAGAGCAACAGCAGCCAACGAGCTAGCCTACCCGTAAGCGCTGGTTTCTCGAAAAGATATTTGATGGGATCAAGTCGTGAAACCAACATTACAGAGTGAGCTAACAGGTAGTGCCGCAGCTTCCTGGTAGCCCATACCAAGGCCAAACAAGCCTTCTCCAACGGAGTGTAGCGGGTCTCGTAATCCAGCATCTTCTTGCTCAGATAGTAAATGGCCCTTTCCACTTTATCTTCCGACTCTTGTGCGAGCATGCAGCCCATTGTAGTTTCAGTCACTGACAGGTACAGTATCAACGGTTTCCCTGGCTTTGGTGGTGACAACACGGGTGGATTCTGTAGATATTCTTTAATCTGTTCAAATGCAGCTTGGCATCGGCCGTCCCATTGGAACTTCTTTCCTTTCTTCAGGAGACCAAAAAGTGGTTCACAAGTTAAGGTTAGTTTAGAGATAAACCGCCTTATGAATTGCACTTTACCCAGAAAGCCTCGCACCTCCTTTTCAGTCATTGGTGGTGGCATTTCTAAGATGGCCTTGATTTTGGAAGGGTCGACTTCGATGCCCCTTTGTGTAATCAGAAATCCTAGCATTTTCCCCGCTGTAACACCGAATGTACATTTCTGAGGATTCAACCGCAGCCGAAATTCCCTGATCCTTTGGAAAAACTTTTGTAAGGCGGCGTAGTGGCCCTCTCTTTCTTTGGACTTGACAATCATGTCGTCCACGTACACCTCGACCTCTTTATGGATCATGTCATGTAATATTGTGGTTGCAGCCCGTTGATATGTAGCCCCAGCGTTCTTCAACCCAAATGGCATTACTCTGTAGCAATATGTACCCCACGGGGTGGTAAAAGCAGTCTTCTCCCGGTCTTCGGGTGCCATTACTATCTGATTATAGCCTGAAAAGCCGTCCATGAACGAGAGCAAAGCATGCCCCGCTGTGAAATCTACTAACTCGTCGATATGCGGTAAGGGAAAATCATCCTTCGGACTGGCTCTGTTCAAATCCCTGAAGTCCACACATACCGGATTCTGCCATTTCTTCGGCACTGGAACAATGTTGGCCAACCAAGTCGGGTATTCGGATACCAGCAGGAAGCCTGCGTCAATCTGCTTGGTGACCTCTTCCTTGATCTTAATGGCCCAATCAGGGCGGATCCTTCTGAGCTTCTGTTTGACAGGTCGGGCCTCGGGGTCAAGAGGGATCCGGTGCTGTACAATCTCAGGATCGATTCCAGGCATGTCTTCGTAGGACCACGCGAAAACATCTTTGAAATCTTTTAATAAAGCGACTAAGCGCTCGCGTTCCTCCGAAGACAACGTGGACCCGATCTGGACCAGCCGCGGGTCCTTCTCAGTACCAATGTTCACGGTAGTGATTTCATCCATTAAGGGTTTAACAAACCTCTCCTGCTCTTGTTCAATTAGTCGTTGCAAAACCGGAGGAATTTCGTCCTCGTCGTTTTCATCAAAATTTTGAAAGTCCTGATTTAAGCAATAAACCAAAGGCACAGAAAAGTACTCGGAAACCACAGTACCTCATTCTCATTAGATACTTCCGAACCGTCCAATTCTTCTGTTACAACAGACTCAAAAGAGAAAGAAAAAGACGACCTGGACAGGACTGTGGCATCCGGGTTATCACCCCCAGGAATACCGAACTCAGACTCAGACGAGCTGGAACCTGATTCCGACTCACAAGACTCGGTGGAATCAGATTCCGGCTCACTACCTGATCCGGTGCTGCTAGATAAAAATCCCTCCTCGTACTGCCAGGTGAGGGAGGGTGCGATGGATGCATCCAAAATAGCTGCTGGTAGGCCCGCAGCCGTTTCATCTCCAATCATAGACACCGAGGAGTTATCCCCCAAGCACAACTGGTCGATCGAAGGATCTGAAAGTAGACATGCCAGTGCTACCCCCATTTCAAACTCTGTGTCCGCAGACTCTGCTTCCTTGCTATGCTCGGTCTCAACCGCTGGGTCTGTCTGCTTTTCAACAACATCATCCCCAGATAACTGTAGGTCAAAGAAAATTTCGAACCCCGGACGCGCTTCTTCTCTGCGTTCCACCACGGCTCCGGAAAACCACAGAATGGAAAATCTCCCCCTCCCGGACGAAGCGTCCGTTCAGGGTACCTCGGATGGGCCGATGCATCAATTCAAAGGGTTTCCCATCTTTTGCTTTGGCTTGCAGCCGTCTCTTTTCCTTTTCTTACCAATCTTCCTTGGTGGGCGTATACCCAGGCCAAAGGTATGGGGGTTGTGCGGCACTTCGGCCAACGCTGCAATGCCCTTTACGGCCGCTCTTCCTAATCCCATCCCGGGGATGTATTGGAGCTGTTCATGAGATACACTGCTTGGGCACTGACATATATCCTTCATTCGTAGCCATGATATTCTGTACGACCTGAGCCTCGGCCAAGGTAAAACCTGATATGAACACATCTTCCATGCCATGCTCGATTTCTAGAACAGGCGTGGATACCTCTGGTGGTGGGTGGATTGACGAATTCCCAAAGACGATGGCTACTCCCTTCCCGTAGGGGTATTTCACCATTTGATGCAAAGTAGATGATACTGCCTTACCTGATGCAGCCACGGCCGTCCTAAAAGCAATTGAAGGTTGCAGGGACCTCTAGGACATGGAAATCTATCTCGTGCTGCCCCGGCCCAACCTTTGTCTGAACTTTAACTGTTCCCATTACTTCTCTACTTGTATTGTCATATGCCCGGATGACCTGGGCTGTTGGTACAAAATCCACGGTTTTCAAGCCAATTGCATATGCCGTCCTCGCTGGGCAGACATTAATGGCGGACCCGGTATCAACAAGCACCACCGGTATCCACTTATTTCTACACTCCACGGAGATGTAGAGGGGGGTTTATTATGTCGTGCCCTCGGGCGGAAGTTCTTTGTCGGAAAAGGTCAGCATCGGGGTACCTCCCCCGGGAAGACCAATCCCACCAGCTGCTCTGGCGTGGTTTCTATTGAAAGCTTTGCTTTGTCCATGGCTGATAAAACAGCCTCTCTATGTACTCGCGAGCCATGAGCAGCCCCCAAATAGAGATGTGCCTGTATCTTTTTCAGCTGTTTGAGTACAGCTTTTCTTCAAGCTGCTTCTCTTTTGCTTCTCAGCTTCTCTGTCCTTTCCCGAGGCTTCCGGTTGATCTAAGTGTGGGGGTTTGAAATACCGCCCACTCCGTGTCATGTGGTCAACCTCTCCGAGGTACCAAGTGTTATCAGGTTGGTTATTCCCCCAATCTTCGTCGGTGTGAGCAAGACATAAATCTTCGTCTTCCCACCACATTCCATTAGCAGCCGACAGACACCTGTCCGGCTCTGGTACAGCTGTTTTGTGCTCGCAGCACCTTCATCCACATACCTGAGTATTCTCGGTTCCTATGCACACAGCAGTTTCAACTCCCACATGGGCCTTTGCTTTCCTGTTCTCTCGGAATCTTCAAAACTTGCTTGTTCTGGCATGACTGACTGTTCATCATCTCCGCACTCAAAATGTTCCAATCTCGGGCGAAATTCTCGACACCGGCGCCCCCGGCGATGTGTTCTGCTCTTCGACCCTCCGGCCGTTACTGATATTCCTGCCCTACGGGCCCTGCTCTGCCTGAAATTCTCCTATCACATCAGGTTGATCGTCCAACCACCCGGTAACTTCTGCTGAATTCTCATAATCAAACCATGCGACTGTCGCATCCTCTGGGTCCTGGTCACTGTAAAACTGGAGTTCGGCAAGGTCCTCCCCCACAGCTGTTACATCATCTGTTCCCTGCCCCAAATTATCTCCGTGAATCACACACAATTCTCCCTCTGTTGGCAATTCTACTCCGGGCCCATCTTGGCCTACTGATGAAATGTAGTCACCCGGACTATATGTTTTCTTGACACAAATTCCAAATCCGCAGATTCTGACCAACAATCCTCTTTTCCTTTGGGATTTCCTCTCTCCTTCTCGATGGTCACCACCGCTGGTTTTGGTTGGGTTTCGAAGACGTCCATCATGCACAAGGCGGTGCAATCAGGAAGAAATACTTCTGGTTTAGGGAGGTGGGTAGGTGTGATATAGATACTAGGGTCGTAACACGTCCCCAATATGGATGAAATTAAGTCTTTTGGGCGGTGGAGCTTGGTTATGTGTGGGGAGAGGGTTTGTGGTAACATTGGGTTTTTCAGGAGGCAATCACCCCATTATCAATGAGATCTTGAATCTCATGACGTAACCGAAAGCACTGGTCGGTGTCGTGACCGTGCTGTTGGTGAAACGCGCAGTACTTGGCTGGGTTATGGGTAGGGGGAGTTTTTCGGGTAGGGCCGCGGCTCCAGGGGCTTCAGTGCCCTTTTCTGATCAAAACCCCCAGAGCTTTGGATAGGGGCATATATAATGGAGCGAAGTTTCGGGTGTTTCTGGGTGGGTATTTGGTTGTTTGTGGGTTGCTTCCGGACGCGCCGGAAAATGGCGCAGCTGCCGTATTTCTTTGAGGGGGGTTGGCAGTGACCATACTTACTTCGGTGGCTCTCGTAGTAGTAGTGCCACTCGGGCCTGCATTGCTACCACGATTGAAAGTTCGTCGGGGTTGCTCCCGGTCGTTATCAATCAAACCTTGTTTCAAAGCATCCTCAATCTGTACCCCCATTTCATGAAGGTCAGAAAAAGTAGGAAAGGGAAGTACTATCATCTTTTGCATCAATTTCGGTTGAAGATTGCGCACAATCATCCGAATCTGGTCTTTGTCCGTAGGCCTCAAGGCCATCATCGAAGCCTTGGCCCTCCACCTGGTTACAAACTCTGAAAAACTCTCCTTAGGCTCTTGCCTAGTCGTCTCGAGATCACGGGTCGTAATCTCAATCTGTGTATTATACGAATACTGTGCGATGAAGGCCTCAGCCATTTCGTCCCAATTCCTCTTGACGTCATCTTCCAACTTGGCATACCAAATGGCCGCCACACCTGACAGGGTCCGGCCAAATAAAGACAACTTCTGAAGCCTACTGAGGCCCATTGGCCTTAGGACATCTGAAAACAATCTCAAGTGCACCATGGGGTCCCCGGACCCGTCAAACCGATCAATATGAGGCATTTTGAATCTGTCGGGCAGCGTCACAGCTGCATCGGTGTATCCATCTTCAATATCAGGGATAGTCTTGACCCCCTGTGATCTCTTGAACAGCTTTTCAAGCTTGCTCAACTTCAGTGCGGTAGGATCAGTCTCGAACTCAAAGGGAGAGTCCGGTAGGTTGGTAGGTGTTTTTGACAGCTGAGGTTGGATTTGAGGTAGGATTGGGGGTGGGGGTGGTCCTGTGGGCAGCTCTGTATCAGTTTGAACATTGGCTGTCTCCCCGACGTTAGGAACTCCTGGCGGGGGAGGAACTTGATGTGAAGCAGATGCTCCGGTCTGCTGCTCTAGCCTGGCTATTGTCTCTGCCTGTTGTCTGGAAAATTCTGCCTGTCGGACAGCATCTTGCTGCATTGCTTTCATGCTTTCTTGAAGGTGGCGCACCATCTCTTCTAAACTAGCCATACTGCCTTGCTCTGACTGAGTTATCGGTGTATGTTCCCTTTCTGTGGGAGGAGCGGAGTCCTGATCCCTACTGTACACAGGTGGGGTAGACAAAGCCCTCTGTACTGAATGCTGAACTGGTGCCTTTTGTCTAGCTGACCTCCGTCTAGTAACCGGGGGTAGAGAGTGGTACACTGGTTGTCCGTCTATCAGATCCTCAGATCGATGGAGTCGACGACCTCTAGTCCAGAGTGCTCGGGGAGTATCTACTGGGTCAGAAGCAATCGTGCTCAACTACCTAGTAAAAAAATAAAAATAAAGCGTATAAATAACAGAAAATCGGACAGCATAACGGCATAAAATAAACAACACACGATTGGATAACACGCTGAACTCGATTCACTGTCCCTGCAATACTGATCACTATTTCTGAATCATTACCCCCAAGTCTGAATCCTGTACCCACAGATAACCTGATTCCCCCAAAATACTGTTACTGGTGCCCTCAGGCCGGATAAAACTTGCAAACTGACATGCGCATTTCCTGTAGAGATACACTCTAAAAGCACATAGCAAGTAAATGAGAGCCAATACACCCCTATGTTGGGGTAGGGTTTCCCTGTCCTATTTTGTCAGGAGCTAGGATTTCACTACGCACGCAGCGGTTTCAAACAACCTATATCGGGTAAGCAACCTGTCCTAGTTTGGAATGGTCACTATGGATTTCGATATGCACTAGGTCGAATGGTCAAAAAGGGTGCCCCGGTAAAACCGGGGTTTGTGTTCCCATACTGGCAGAGCCCCGCAACCGGTCAGCCTTATGGACATGCCTTGACAAGACAAGCCTCCGGCAAACCGCTCAGGAATAGCAGATGGCCAACGCGGTGTCCTAGGCGCACCCAATGCACATGCAATGCAAAGAAACACATACGTGTAGTCAAAACAGAATATCACGAGTTCGAGTCAAGCTCTAAACCCAGCAGAGTCGCCAGAAACTGTAGCACGTCCGCGGGGACCTCGCTACAGTTCGGACTCCCTTTGGGTTACGGTTCTAAATCTGAACCAAAGCGTCCACATCCGGCAAATTGTTTTGAGAGAAAACAGATTTTTTGAAAGTAGTGCCAAACATGGACTGCTTTGCCAGATTACAGAGTCGCCACCTAAATATTTTAAAATGGGAAATTTAGGAAACCCTGACTCGGTGCCGAAGGCCACGTGTCCGACATCACCAATGTCTCGGCTCGGGAGCTTGGGTACGATCGGGGAAGGTCAGCTATGAGCACCCCTTTCGCCCGGTCCGAAGACCGGCCTCTACTAACCGTGATATCTGATTTTGAAACATTACATGCTCTTATACCGGTTATTAGCCTAGAATTACTATGTTATGCGCACAGCAAACAAGTATAGACTAGATCGCCTAATTTGGAAATAAGCATTGCATATCCGTTTTGTTTGGAAAATAGTTTGAAATTGCTACTCGCGAGTAGGCTAAAAACACGGATTTCAATGAGTATTCCAATCAAGTAATCCAACCTCCACCCACAGAATTCAAACAGTTTATAACACATAAGCATTTAGCCGCATGGCAATCATACCGTCATGGCAAACTTCACACGCATGCGATATGCTAAAGCGAAAAACTTACATCGTACTCCGTGCCAGAAACAATAACCCGGTTAGCAAACATGCATGGCCTAGTTTATGTTAAGTGGCTAATGCAACACAAGCATAGATGCATCTGAGTAGGCTCGGCTAACCCTAATCATGGCATATGAAATGTGCGAATAGCACGTATTCAATTGGAATTGAAAATTGCAATGCGGTTTTGTATGATGTAACCGAGCCCGGTGCATGTAAACAATGCATGAATGCACGCATGCATTGCATAAGGTATGCTAAAATAGACGTGCCCTAATTACCATCGTAAGCAGGTAAATAAAAGGGATAGAAAGAAATGGGGGTTTGGAAGACATACACCACCACACACACTTATTACAATTTTGCCCTCGCTCGGAGGGACCAAAAATAATAATACAGTCCAAAGAATAAATGAATGAATTATTACAAAATTCTAATTACTAAAATTAAATCAAGTAAATAAAGAAAGGAGGCCTCAGCCTGCCTCGGGATGCACGAATGATGCATGCTCGTTGCGACTTGCCGGAAAAGCCTACAACCGTCCACTGCCACCTCTGTTTTTTACTCCTGCCTCTCCAAAAATCCCAGAGTCCCAGAATACCTTCCTTGTGTTCTTCTGAGTGCCACCGGCTGGAGGAGGAAACTTCCACCGGCTGCTTTGGTGGCCACCGGCTGCAAAAAGATTTATCGGCCAGAATACAGTGCCGGTCGGCACTCTTTCTGCCGGTCGGCACAAAATTCCTGCAGAAGACAGTTTGACAGCAACAGCAGGCAGCAGTGCATGGTATTGGATTTTTGAGCATATTTATGCACGCCAATGTTTCCTATCATGAATGGGACTCAGGAAACATGGTCTTGGTTCTAGGCTATCAATTGTGCACCTTGGTGCATGATAGCCTAAGATAAAGGTTGCTTCATGTCAATGCATGCAAACAAAACAAATGAAATCCAAGGCCTTATCATGGGGATCAAAGGTCTTGGTGACTAAAGTTGAGACAAGTTACCCACTTAAAGTGTGAACTCATCTCAACCTTTATGCTTGGCTTGACAACCCCAAGCCAAGCCATGGAATGCATGTATGCAACATACCTCAAATGAATGCAACATGAGGATTAGAATGCAAACACACCAAGTGCTTTAAACAACTATCATATTAAGCATGCAAAATGCTAGAGTGCTCAAGGTGCTAATATTATGGAAACTAGGCCAATTATGCAATAGAGTTAGAATGTGACAAAACCTCATCAATCAATCATGCCAACCAACATGATGCAAGGATGCAATGATGGACTTAATCTTCAATGGGGCAGCCCTCAAACCACCCCCAAAACAGTGGCAAAACAAGCCATAAATGGTGACCAAAATGCTATATAAAATGCAAGTCATGGGCCTAAACCTAAGGCACCAAAAGAGCATCTTACTACCACTAACACAACCACTCATGGCATGAATCTAACAACCAAAAAAACAGACTTTTATCATGTAAAATGACACCCAAATCCCCTCACATAGCACCCCCAAAATGCATTAAGCATACAGCATGCATAAGGCCTATTCTTAGGCACAAAAGGAACACCCTTGGAGCATGAAAATAGTCACATATGTAAACATACACACATGATTTATGGACTGAAATAAGGTCACAAATGATGCCAAATCATGAGGATGATCAAGGTTGAACATGCTAGGAACCAAAATGCATAAGACTTACAAGCCTAAAATGCAAAGCAACCATGTCAAGCACACTATACATGGCAAAATCAATGGCTTACAACTCTTATACATAGTAATATAATGCTAATACCCTCATAGAACCAAGCTAAGATGTGCAAGAAACATGGCCTAAATGCATGACATGCTTTAGGCATAAAAGAGCATTTCAAAGCAAGTATGAGAGGCATGCTAGAGGCCACAAATCCGACCCAAAACAGAGGTTAAACATGCTCCAAAACACTTAAAAAAACTCTGAAATCAAGCCAAATGCAAGCATGCGCACATGCTACCTCATGAGCCAAAAATGGAGGCCAAAGAGGGACAAAGGGAGAGGGTATCCCTCCCTATTTGAGACTTGAAACCAACTTCCTCACTACTGAAAACACACTAGTTTTCAGTGGTGAGAAGACCAAACACACCAAGTAAAAATATGCTCAAAGTAAAGGCACAAAAGAGACCGAAACAAGGCTAAAAGAGTGAGGCTTCACTCAAATACAAAAGTGACCTTAATGAAAGTTCTTGAGCAGTAAAAACAAGGTTTTTTATGTTAAACACAATCCAAAAATCACAAAGCAAAAGGGGTAGAAGTAGTTGCAAGAATGGGGAATCTAAAGTAATGTTCTTACCCTTGAAGATCCTTTGAAGAACAAAAGGTCCAGCCTCTTTGATTGATCAAAATCAGTCCAAGATCACACAAAACAAACCTCCAAGCCTCCTAATCTCGGATTAAGGTGTAGTAGTGTAATACCCCGACCCTCATATCTGATTCTGCTGTCTTTTTAATCTCCTGGTCTGTGTCTTTGAATGTTATTGTGAAAATCTATGTGAAAATATAGTAAAAGAGCATGGAACTTAGAAATATGAGTTTCTATCTGTTGAACAGAACGTATCTGTTACACTTGAATCACTTAAAATGGAAATTGAGCATCTTAGAGATTTAATTTGCAGAAATTGATTTGATATTTGGAATCTACATGATTTTTAAGCTATAAGGGGATTTTCTGTGAAATTTTTATTTCGACACCATAAAGCGATTGATTTTCGTCTTTTATGCCCTTATATATATATTGTTATATCTATCTAAGACTTGTTGAGTTGAGATCAAAAACGTGGCTTACTTTGAGAAAGAAAGGAAGAGAGGAACGTGAGAGTTGAAGGAGAAGAATTGGGGGAAAATAAATTTGACTCACCAAAGAAGCTCATCCATTGGTAGAATTGGGAGATTGAGGTTAAGGTAACCAAATTTCTAGTTTAACTTCTCAAGAATTTCATCTCATGCTTGTGTTGGTTCATGGATAGTCTATGTTTGATCCATTAGGGTTTCTCATTGATTTGGTGCCTTGACACTTTGGACATCAATCCTTGTTTCTATAGCATTAATCCATGCCAATATGTTACTACTATGTGCTATGCTTGTTGAATTTGTAGAACTTGAATATACTTGGAACATTGGATGGGATTTGTGGAAATATTGACTTGTTAAAGCCTCTAACCTGGTTTAACTTGATGTGATTAAGCTTTAATTCATGTTTTGGTGTTGTTAGGTGAATGTATTGCTTGAATTTGACCCTTGATTTCATAAAAATTGAGTTTGAATGGTGAATTTTGGCTTGAAATCGGGCTGCCCTGAATTTGGGTCGACGTCCGCTCGAGCGGGGGTCAGGGCCGCTCGAGCGGGAAAATACACCTCCCAGCAGTTTTCTGAAATTTACCCTGTCCGCTCGAGCGGGGGATATGTACGCTCGAGTGTAAAAATTGACCATCCAATATTTTGGCAGCACTACACTGTCCGCTCGAGCGGAGGACTGTTTCAGCAAGAAAATATGTTTTGTTCAGTTTTTTGTGTTTGACTCTTTGGTGTTATTAGAATATTCTTTTCTGGTGAGTCTTAAGAGATTATAACTTCATAAAGGTGTGGAGGCATATGAATCGATTTTAAAGAAAAAGAATACTAATTTATTAGTTATGTTGTGTGCAGGGCACACTCCAGAAGGAACTCATACGCCACCACAACACTGTGAGTAATAGTGCATTATACATATATTTATGTATCTGTTTTCTGTAAGATAAGATCATAACTCATGTGTTAATCTGGAACTGAAATGTGAGCACCATATTAAAGACTATCTGTGCCGCAAGGCTACCTGAGTCGAAAGACTATCTGTGCCGCAAGGCTACCTGAGTCGAAAGACTATCTGTGCCGCAAGGCTACCTGAGTCGAAAGACTATCTGTGCCGTAAGGCTACCTGTTGTGCCGCAAGGCTACCTGAGCCGAAAGGCTATCTGTGCCGCAAGGCTATCTGGGCTAATAGGCCAATCTGTTATCTCAGTATTTGGTTTTGATACATATACTACTGTATATTGTGATTTTATTATTACGCGCTACTATTCACTGAGCTTGTCTCATTCTGTAATTTTGTCTGATTCTGTAGGAAACCAGCTTGAGGAGCCGACCTAGCACACTTCATGCATTTTTGTCAGCCTAAGGATAACCAGGCACTGGAGGAAACCCTTACATATTAGATCAGTTTACTTTGTATATGTAACTTTTGGTACCACATTGCTGGTCAGGGATATGTATTTATTGTTTTGTATGCCTAAGACCTGGGCTGGATTGTAAATGTTTATGTAACCTCATTTTGTGTGCATGTTACTTTATGTTCAATGTTAAGATGGTCCTGGCTTGTTGATAGTTGCTCAATGGATATTTCTAGATGTCGTTTTAAATTTAATGCTTCCGTTCAGGCCCCCAAATGTTATACCATACAGGTTATTCTGTCTGTTTCTGCTTAGGTCATGCCCAAACTTTTAGGGGCTGGTTTGGGGCGTGACAAGTGGTATCAGAGCACGAGTTGCTATCTCACACACTGATCCATTGAGCGTTAGGATGTCTAGTGTAGTAGGCATCATACAGGAAGGTAGGAATGATAGCAACGTGATATGATTTCTGCTAACCCTAATGCTAACGATTTGACTTTCTTGTACACCTTTGTGTATGGTATAATGATTTGTTTTGTAGACTATGATGAGAGATATGGCTGAAACTCTACGACAACAACAGCAACAGCAACAACAACCTCAGCCACCACCCCCGCCAGTACCCCCACCTGTAATGCAGATATTCACGCTGAGGACCGTACCATCACACTTACGCGGGAGTTTAAAAAAGATGAACCACCTTCGTTCAAAGGAGGGATTGAACCAATGAAGGCGGAGGCATGGGTGCTGGGGATAGAGAAATTATTCGAAGTCTTCCCTTGTACTGAAGTTCAGAAAGTGCAGCTTGCTGCTTTCACGCTTGAAGAGGAAGCACGGAGGTGGTGGATGCTTACCAGAACAATGCATCCGGGGTTGACTTGGGACAGGTTCTTGGTGTTATTCTATGACAAATATTTTCCTCAGAGTATGCGAGACAAGAAAGTGACTGAGTTCGAAACATTGAGACAAGGAAACAAAACTGTAGCTGAGTATGAAGCCCAGTTTGCAGAACTAGCTCGGTTTGCACCTCACATGGTAGACACAGAGTACAAAAAGGCGCGGAAATTCGAGGGAGGATTGCGGAATGCCATTCAGGATCGGATCAATGTGTTGAAGTTACCGACGTACGTTGATGTCTTGGAGCGGGCTGTCATCGCAGAAGGAAATTTGGCTACTCAGACTCGGATTTCTGAATGGAAAGGGAAGAGGCAAAATACTCAATGGTCTAAGGGATCAACCACTTCACCAAATAAAAAGCAGAATTCAGGAAACTTCACCAGTACAGCTTCTCAGAATTCGACTCCTGTGTGTCTGGAATGTGGGTTGAAACATCGTGGGGTTTGTCATCGGTTGACTGGAGCTTGTTTCCGGTGTGGAAAAACAGGACATTTGATTAGGGACTGCCCACAAAGGAATCAACAACCCGGTAGTAAGGCCGCCACAAGTTCAGTTGGGTCTACACCGACTCCTAGTGCCAAATCAACTGTCAACAAGGACACCATGAAGCAAGGTAGGGTATTTGCGTTGGTTCCGGGAGATATACAGAATGCAACAACAGTGGTGTCAGGTACATTTACAGTTATGGCCACTCTGCTTATGTTTTGTTTGATTCTGGCTCTACCTGCTCTTTTGTGTCAAAGCAATTTGCAAAGAACTTAGATAAACCTGAAATAGAATTAGCCTATGTGTTGCGTGTTACATCGCCTATGGGGACTTCCTTGATCTGTACTTCTGTCTATCCTACTTGTGAAATTCTCATTGGAAATGCTCGTGTATATGCTAATTTAGTCCCACTTGATATGACTTCATTTGATATTATTTTGGGGATGGATTGGTTGGGAGAATACGGGGCTACTATAGATTGCCTAATGAAACAAATTAAATTCCACCCTCCGGGTCAGTCAGAAACTATTTTCAGGGTCAAGAAGTGACATCACCACCGTATGTGATCTCTGCAGCTAAGGCTTACAAATTGATTCAAAAAGGATGTCGGGGGTATTTGTGTAATGTTCTGGGAGGCCCAGTAGAGAATGAAAATATTGATGCGATTCCGGTTGTTTGTGACTTTCCGGATGTCTTCCCAAAAGAACTGCCGGGAGAGTTAGTGGACCGTGAAATTGAGTTCACAATTGATGTATTACCTGGAACTCAACCCATTTCTAAAACTCCGTATCGAATGGCATTAGCAGAAATGAAGGAATTGAAGGGTCAGCTTCAAGATTTATTGGATAAAGGGTTTATTCGTCCGAGTGTCTCTCCCTGGGGTGCACCAGTCCTGTTTGTGAAGAAGAAAGACGGGACACTTCGTTTATGCATAGATTACCGGGAGCTTAATAAAGTAACGATCAAAAACAAGTATCCTTTACCGAGAATTGATGATTTATTTGATCAGTTACAAGGGGCACAGGTTTTCTCCAAGATTGATTTGCGGTCCGGGTATCATCAATTGAAAGTCAAAGCCGAAGATGTCGAGAAGACAGCCTTCCGAACCCGCTACGGTCATTATGAATTTTTGGTTATGCCCTTCGGGGTTACAAACGCACCAGCAGCATTTATGGATCTGATGAACCGAGTCTTCAAACCTTATCTGGATGAGTTTGTAGTGGTCTTTATAGATGACATCCTTATTTATTCTGGGAATGTAGAGGCTCATGAAATCATCTTCGTCGAATCCTCCAAACTCTCCGAGAAAAGAAGCTGTACGCAAAACTGAAGAAGTGTGAATTTTGGCTACACGAAGTGGCATTTCTGGGACATGTCATAACTAAAGAAGGAGTTTCCGTTGATCCAAGTAAGATTGAGGCAATTGTAAACTGGCCAACCCCGACTAATGTAACTGAAGTGCGCAGTTTTATGGGACTAGCAGGTTATTATCGGAGATTTGTCCAAGACTTTTCTAAGATTGCTGTACCACTTACGCAGCTAACGAAGAAGGGCATTGCTTTGAATGGACTGAACAGAGAGAATTTGCTTTCCGGGAATTAAAAACGAAGTTAACTACAGCCCCGATTCTTGCATTACCATCTGGTAACGAGGGATTTGTAATTTACAGTGACGCTTCACATAAGGGACTGGGTTGTGTTCTTATGCAGAACGGAAGAGTTATCGCCTACGCCTCTCGCCAGCTTAAACCCCATGAGAAAAGTTATCCCACACATGACCTTGAATTGGCAGCAGTTGTCTTTGCGTTAAAGATTTGGCGACATTATCTGTATGGGACTTCTTGTGATATTTATACTGATCATAAAAGCCTCAAATACCTTTTCACCCAAAAGGAGTTGAATATGCGCCAACGGCGGTGGCTAGAACTTATTAAAGACTATGATTTGCAACTTCACTACCATCCTGGCAAAGCTAACACGGTAGCAGACGCACTCAGTCGGAAAAATATGGGAATACTGGCGAGTCTATTGACAGAAAGTAAGGAATTGATAGGGGATCTGAATAAGATGGAAATTGACTTACTATTACCTGGGCAAAGAGCAACAATAGCGGCAATGATGGCTCAACCGGCATTACTGGAGGAGATCAAGATACGTCAAATGGAGGACGACGCCCTCAAGAAAATATGTAGTGAAATGGAGACAAAACCGAAACTGGGATTTACTTTGACAGATTCCGTGCTTAAATTTCAGAATCGGGTGTGTGTCCCTAATGTGGTAGAACTTAAACGGAAGTTGATGGAAGAAGCACATGCCTCGAGAGTCTCAATACATCCAGGAAGTACCAAAATGTACCAAGATTTGAAACAACATTTCTGGTGGCCAAGTATGAAGAGGGAAATTGCAAAGTTTGTGTCTAAATGTTTGCAGTGCCAGCAAGTTAAAGCAGAACATCAGAAACCTGCAGGGTTGTTACAACCCCTTCCAGTTCCGGAGTGGAAATGGGAACACCTAACGATGGATTTTGTAGTGGGGTTACCACGGACGCCTCGGGGTATGAATTCGATATGGGTTATTGTTGACCGTTAACCAAATCCGCCCATTTCTTGCCTGTGAAGACCCAATACAACGCCGACAAACTTGCTTTGCTCTATATAGATGAAATTGTAAGGCTTCACGGAGTCCCGGTTTCAATTGTGTCGGACAGAGATCCAAAATTTGTGTCACGGTTTTGGCAGAGTCTACAGAATGCAATGGGTACAGAATTGAAGTTCAGTACAGCTTTCCATCCTCAAACCGATGGACAGTCCGAAAGGACGATTCAGACGTTAGAAGATATGCTTCGAATGTGTGTTCTGGATTTTCAAGAGAGTTGGGAGACTCATCTACCATTGATTGAATTCGCGTATAATAATAGCTACCATTCGAGTATTCAAATGGCACCTTATGAAGCTCTGTATGGGAGACCGTGTCGCTCACCAGTGTGCTGGGCTGAGGTAGGAGATAGGCCTTTGTTAGGGCCAGAGATTGTTCAATTGACTACTGAGAAAGTGAAGATTCGAGAAAGGCTGAAAACTGCTCAAAGCAGGCAGAAGAGTTACGCAGATAACCGACGAAGGAATTTGGAATTTGATGAGAACAGTCATGTCTTTGTGAAAGTCACCCCAATGAAAGGCCACCCAAGATTTGGAAAGAAGGGTAAGCTAACACCCCGATATGTCGGTCCCTTTCAGATTTTACAGAGAGTTGGGACAGTAGCTTACCGAGTCGCCCTTCCGCCACATCTGAGTCAGGTTCATAATGTATTCATGTTTCTATGCTCCGAGAGTACCTTCCAGATCCATCCCATATTATTGACTATCATCAGATTGAGCTAACCGACAGGTTAACATATGAAGAAAAACCGCTTCGAATTCTGGATCGTCAGGTGAAACAGTTACGGAACCGGGAAATTCCAATGGTAAAAGTGGAGTGGCAAGAGCACTACGGAACTGAGGCAACCTGGGAAAAAGAGGATGAAATGCAAAATCAATATCCGTATCTGTTTTCGTCCTAAGGTAAAAGCAAGTTTGGAGGACCAAACTTGAATAAGGGGGGGAGAGTGTAATACCCCGACCCTCATATCTGATTTGCTGTCTTTTTAATCTCCTGTTCTGTGTCTTTGAATGTTATTGTGAAAATCTATGTGAAAATATAGTAAAAGAGCATGGAACTTAGAAATATGAGTTTCTATCTGTTGAACTAGAACGTATCTGTTACACTTGAATCACTTAAAATGGAAATTGAGCATCTTAGAGATTTAATTTGCAGAAATTGATTTGATATTTGGAATCTACATGATTTTTAAGCTATAAGGGGATTTTCTGTGAAATTTTTATTTCGGCACCATAAAGCGATTGATTTTCGTCTTTTATGCCCTTATAATATATTGTTATATCTATCTAAGACTTGTTGAGTTGAGATCAAAAACGTGGCTTACTTTGAGAAAGAAAGGAAGAGAGGAACGTGAGAGTTGAAGGAGAAGAATTGGGGGAAAATAAATTTGACTCACCAAAGAAGCTCATCCATTGGTAGAATTGGGAGATTGAGGTTAAGGTAACCAAATTTCTAGTTTAACTTCTCAAGAATTTCATCTCATGCTTGTGTTGGTTCATGGATAATCTATGTTTGATCCATTAGGGTTTCTCATTGATTTGGTGCCTTGACACTTTGGACATCAATCTTTGTTTCTATAGCATTAATCCATGCCAATATGTTACTACTATGTGCTATGCTTGTTGAATTTGTAGAACTTGAATATACTTGGAACATTGGATGGGATTTGTGGAAATATTGACTTGTTAAAGCCTCTAATTTGGTCTAACTTGATGTGATTAAGCTTTAATTCATGTTTTGGTGTTGTTAGGTGAATGTATTGCTTGAATTTGACCCTTGATTTCATAAAAATTGAGTTTGAATGATGAATTTTGGCTTGAAAATCGGGCTGCCCTGAATTTGGGTCGACGTCCGCTCGAGCGGGGGTCAGGGCCGCTCGAGCGGGAAAATACACCTCCCAGCAGTTTTCTGAAATTTACCCTGTCCGCTCGAGCGGGGGATATGTACGCTCGAGCGTAAAAATCGACCATCCAGTATTTTGGCAGCACTACACTGTCCGCTCGAGCGGACAAAGCTACGCTCGAGCGGAGGACTGTTTCAGCAAGAAAATATGTTTTGTTCAGTTTTTTGTGTTTGACTCTTTGGTGTTATTAGAATATTCTTTTCTGTGAGTCTTAAGAGATTATAACTTTATAAAGTGTGGAGGCATATGAATCGATTTTAAAGAAAAAGAATACTAATTTATTAGTTATGTTGTGTGCAGGGCACACTCCAGAAGGAACTCATACGCCACCACAACACTGTGAGTAATAGTGCATTATACATATATTTATGTATCTGTTTTCTGTAAGATAAGATCATAACTCATGTGTTAATCTGGAACTGAAATGTGAGCACCATATTGACTATCTGTGCCGCAAGGCTACCTGAGTCGAAAGACTATCTGTGCCGCAAGGCTACCTGAGTCGAAAGACTATCTGTGCCGCAAGGCTACCTGAGTCGAAAGACTATCTGTGCCGTAAGGCTACCTGTTGTGCCGCAAGGCTACCTGTTGTGCCGCAAGGCTACCTGAGCCGAAAGGCTATCTGTGCCGCAAGGCTATCTGGGCTAATAGGCCAATCTGTTATCTCAGTATTTGGTTTTGATACATATACTACTGTACATTGTGATTTTATTATTACGCGCTACTATTCACTGAGCTTGTCTCATTCTGTAATTTTGTCTGATTCTGTAGGAACCAGCTTGAGGAGCCGACCTAGCACACTTCATGCATTTTTGTCAGCCTAAGGATAACCAGGCACTGGAGGAAACCCTTACATATTAGATCAGTTTACTTTGTATATGTAACTTTTGGTATCCACATTGCTGGTCAGGGATATGTATTTATTGTTTTGTATGCCTAAGACCTGGGCTGGATTGTAAATGTTTATGTAACCTCATTTTGTGTGCATGTTACTTTATGTTCAATGTTAAGATGGTCCTGGCTTGTTGATAGTTGCTCAATGGATATTTCTAGATGTCGTTTTAAATTTAATGCTTCCGTTCAGGCCCCCAAATGTTATACCATACAGGTTATTCTGTCTGTTTCTGCTTAGGTCATGCCCAAACTTTTAGGGGCTGGTTTGGGGCGTGACAAGTAGTGTGTGTAAAGGTGCAAAAATGAGGTAAAACCACACTTTTTGGGCCTAAAACACACACACAAGGATGATAGATATAGAAGTATAGATTATATGGATATATATCAGAGATATGTGTGTAAGCTATGGTTTTTTAGGTCTAAAGTGGCCAACCTTGATCAAATGGAGAGAAGGCTTGCTTATATAGACAAAATAAGGCTCTTAACTTAATGGCTAAGCAAAGAGAGGGGGCTCAAGAGGGGCAAGAGGGTCTTGGCTTCCAAGGGAAGCTAAGACAGCTGGCCAAGCTTCTCCAAGAAGCTTGGCCAAGGGTTCAACCTTCTAGAAGGTTTATGGGGTTCAAGGGTGCAAAAGGTGCAAACCCGGGCATGGGGAGTGGTTATAGTGCATTCCAGCTGTCACAGCTGGATGCACCATCCCTGGGGGTGCAAAGAGGTCACACCGGCCAGCCAAAACAGTCACCGGCACAAAAAAGTGCCGGTCGGCAGAATACAGTGCCGACCGGCCAAAAGTTTTGAGAAATAAGTGCCGGTGGCCACTAGGGGGTGCCGGTGGAGGTGTGGGGAAGCCGGTGGGCTTCAGGGATGGCTAACAAGCCTCTCCCTACCCTTGAAGGCAAAAACACAAGTGTTGGTGCCAAAACGAACACGAAGCAGTCGAGTCAAGAGGTCCTGAGACGAGGCGCGTGCTGAGGCCGGGAACTCAAGACGAACACAATCATGGATAATCACCGGGTGTCCAAGCGGTGACGTCCAAGTCTTGAGGACGGTCAAAAATGGGGTGTCTACAGCAAGTGTCACACCCAAACTCGCCCCTAAAAGTTTGGGCATGACCATTACAGAAACGGACGCAAAACCTGATGTAGATAACCTATGGGGCCTGAACGGAAGCATTCAATAACCTATAATAGCGTAAAAATAATATCCATTGAGTTATCACTACTATGCCAGGACCGCAGACAAAGCGTAATACAGATAAATATACAGTGACGTGTAAGTGAAGATAACTATGTACAAATACATCTACACTACATACACATGAACATCATAATAGACATCTATAGTACAAATTAAAACTTAACAAAACTCCATAATTGCACGTCGACACCTAAGAGCTTAGATACTCAAGGCTTGACAACTGGTAACGAGAACCACAGGTTAAGGTTGACCTCCTAGTTGAGTGCCTACAGAAACAGACATAGAATAAAGTGAGTCAAGCTCAGTGAATAATAGTACGTAATCTTTATAATGTTCAATTCAACAGTAAAGTATATATATAACTGCAGCAGTAGATAATTAACTACATTCAGTAAACATATCTCAAACAATCATAGTTCTAGTTTTCATAATAGAGCAGCCTTAAGCCCAGTATGTACAGAAGATACAGAATGGCCATATGCCCAAATAACAATAACAGAACGCATAAGCGTAATCATTTTCATATTCAGATCAGGTAGGCCCGAAGACCACAACAGGTAGTCCGAAGACCACAGCAGGTAGGTCTGAAGACCACAACAGGTAGGTCCGAAGACCACAGCAGGTAGGTCCGAAGACCACAACAGGTAGGTCCGAAGACCACAACAAAACAGAATAAGTCGGAATACACGAGCATTATTGCTTCTCTTGTTCACTACCAATCAATAGAAGTATTTTACAGATAACAGAACGTTAGTAATGCTGAACAATCTCAATAATTCACATACATTTATTATGCGTGCTCATATCACATTACCAATGATCCTGAACCGTAATCGGAATACAAAATTAAGCCAATTCTTTCCATGTTCACATAGATTACACCAAGTGTTACCATATTGCTGCGGTAACAGATATTATTAACAATGATTATTAACGGAAAAGAATGTACATGTGAAGTACTATTACTCACAGTGTTTGGCTGCTTGGTCTGCCCCTGTAGTTGTCCCTACACAATTTGTAACACAAAGAATTGAATCACATAAACTTATTTCGTTCTTAATTAATTCTCTTTATTCCAATTACACATCACTTTGCACTTCATCATAATTCAAACTAGAATCCCATTTCAACACCCCACAATTGAGTTCATGTCATCCAGATCCTTACTAATTATTTCCCTAATTTTTCCTTTACTTAATTACATTGAATTCCACATTTATAACAAAGTTCATTCGCTAAATTTAAAATAATTTCGAAACATCTCAGAAATCCAATTAAACTTGTACACGATAATTCAACCACCAATTCCTGATTCTATGTTTAATTTGGGCAACCTCAGTATTTATCATCACCAATTAATCTAAGGTTTTAAGAATATGGATCTTTAGCAAAAATTCAAACTTCTTAAATCACCACTTTTAATTCCAATTTTCCCAATGATTCTACACCTAGGATTCACAATCCATCATTAAACTCATCAATTTAACTCCCAACATCACAAACCATAAAACCCCAAATCTCAAGTTGACACCAAATGTTCAAAACCATAAATTTTGCATTTATATACTCCAACTACCACAATCCATCCATGAATTCAAGTATGTAAAAGAATAAGGGTCCCTACCTCAAGAATCAAGCAAGGGGCAAAGCTTTGAGACGAATCCCCAAATCTCGAAATTCCAATCGGTTGAAGTTGTTCGTCTTCTTGTCTTCTTCACTTCTTGTGGAAGGTCTTGCTCAACCTAAGGGAAATGGAAGTATTTGGGATCAAAACCCTAGGTTTTTCAGACCTAGGGAGAGAAGAGAAGAAGGGAAAAGGAAAAAAATGAAGAAGAAATGATCCAAAAATTCGTGTTTAAAGCTGCTGTCCCGTAATTCCCGCTCGAGCGGAGAAATTCCCGCTCGAGCGGGCCTGTTTTCAGCACAGATCCCGAAACTTCAAACATGCGTAACTCTCCCATCCGGACTCCGTTTAGGTCGTTCTTGTGCCCAAATTGAAGCCCCGGAAATAAGCTTTCTAATGATTCGAACCTCACATCCAAAATCAGAGTGTGGAAAGAAAAGGGCAAATGAGTGACGGTTGGTCACAAACAAATTATTCAAACTAAAGTTTTGGATCAAATCTTACTCTACCATCATATTACCACCACAATCAATACCCCAGAAAATAAGGAGGTTCCAAATACCTTATAAAAAAATAATGCCTCAGACGAACCCACGTGCCTCAAAATTCAAGCTGAACTAGGCGACCCGCTCGAGCGCCCCACCTTGCGCTCGAGCGCTCAGACAAACAAAGCCATCTGCTCGAGCGTCCATTTCTACGCTCGAGCGGTAATCTATAACCCTCAGAATCTCGAGCAGCCTGCAAAAATACTGGGAGTCTCACAAGTCCGCTCGAGCGACCACTCCTCCGCTCGAGCGGAGGGAGAAATTTCTGGGTCGTCACAGCAAGCTTCGTTCCACTCATAATTTACTCCCTTTTGCGTCAGACGAGTCATTGGTTTAGCTAGTTTGGAGAAATCTTGGATGAACCTCCGGTAATAACCGGCCAATCCTAAGAAGCTGCGGATTTCTGACACGGTTTTTGGTTGTCTCCAATCTAATACTGCCTCCACCTTGGTTGGATCCACTGCAATCCCATTTTCTGATACCACGTGCCCTAGGAATTTTACTTCATTCAACCAGAACTCATATTTACTTGCCTTGTCATATAACCGATTTTCCCTAAGAACTTGAAGGACAATCCTTAAATGTTGCTCATGCTCTTCTTCAGACCTTGAATATACCAAGATGTCATCAATGAACACTACTACAAACTAGTCAAGGTATGGTCTAAAAATCTTATTCATTAGGCTCATGAATACTGTTGGTGCGTTGATTAGTCCGAAGGGCATTACTACAAATTCATAGTGACCATATCTAGTACGAAAGGCAGTCTTTGGTACATCCTCCTCTTTGACTCGTAGTTGATGGTAGCCTGACCTGAGGTCGATCTTTGAATAGCACCTTGAGCCCCTAAGTTGGTCAAAAAGATCATCAATCCTCGGGAGTGGGTATCGGTTCTTAATTGTGACTCGATTGAGTTGACGGTAATCGATGCATAGCCTCAACGACCCATCTTTCTTTTTAGCAAACAACACGGGTGCTCCCCATGGCGAAGTACTTGGCCTAACGAATCCTTTCTCAAGCAATTCTTGCAGTTGTGTCTTCAATTCTCTCAATTCTGCTAGTGCCATGCGATACGGAGCCATGGATATCGGGGTAGTTCCAGGTGTAACAAGTCCGCGGGGGACCTCAATGCTACAGTTCGGACTCGTTTTTGGTTACTGTTTCTTAATCTGAACCAAAGAGTCCAAATCCGGCAAATCATTTTGGAAAACAGATTTTGTAAAGAAGTGCCAAACATGGACTGCTTTGCCAGATACAGAGTCGCCACCTGAATATTTTTTTATGAGGGAATTTAGGAAACCCTGACTCGGTGCCAAGGGCCACGTGTCCGTCATCACCAAAGTTACCTCGGCTCGGGAACTTGGGTACGATTGGGGAAGGTCAGCTATGAGCACCCCCTCTCGCCCGACCGAAGATCGGCCTCTACTAACCGTGATATCCTATTTTGAAAACTTTATGTGTTCTTGTTCCGGTTATAAGTGTAGAATTACTATGTTATGCGCACAGCAAACAAGTATAGACCAAATCGCCTAAATTGGAACAAAACATTTCATGTTTGTTTTGAAAATGGTTGCTACTCGCAAGTAGGCTAAAATATAGGTTTTGCCACCCTCGAGTGGGCTTTTTGAAAAGATGGTTTGCCACTATCCAGTGGGCTTAAAACTCACAGTTTTGATGCGTTATTCCAATTTAGGTAATTCAACCTCCATCCACAGGCATTCAAGCAGTTATATCACATAAGCAGCTAGCCTCATGGTAATCATGCTATTATGGCAACACTCACACGCATGTGGTATGCTAAAGCATAAAAAGCTCACCTAGTACTCCAAGCCAAAACAGAAACTAGTTAACAATCATATGCATGATCCTAGTTCATGTTAAGATGGCTAATGCAATACATGCAAGATGTAGCTACAATAGGCTCGGCTATCCTAAAGATGGCATGTGAAATGCTGCAATTAACAAGTACTCAACTTGTAATTGAAATACAAATGCAGTTAGCATGATGTATCGAGCCCGGTGCATGTAAGACAAATGATGGATGGACGCATGCATAGCATAAGGTATGCTAATTTAAATATGCCCTAGTCTACCATCATAAGCGGGTAAAAAAGGGAAGAAAGACGTGGGATTGGAAGGCATGCACACACTCACCCACACTTATTACACAATTGCCCTCATTCGGAGGGTCCGAATAAATATTACATAACCGAAATAAATAATTAACTACTTAATTAATTATTACAGAATTCCTATTTCATTAAAAATTAAATGTAGAATTAAAATAGCCGCAGCCCTGCCTTCAAAATGCTTGGATGATGCATGCTTGACTCGTACTGCCCGGAAACTCACTGCCATAGCATTGCTGCCTCTGTTTTCACTGCCTAGCTCCTCTGAAAACTACACAAGTCTTCCAACCCCACGTCTTTCTCCCTTTTATTCGGACCCTCCGAGCGAGGGCAATTGTGTAATAAGTGTGCGTGAGTGTGTATATGTCTTCCAACCCCACATCTTTCTCCCTTTTATTTACTAGCTTATGATGGTTAGATTAGGGCATATTTCAATTAGCATACTTATGTTTGCATGTTTGCATTCATTCATCTGTTTTGCATGCACCGGGCTCGGCGCATCATACTAACTGCATTGTACTTCAATTCTTAATTGAATACGTGTTAGCTGTAGCATCATCATATGCTATCTTAGAATAGCTGAGCCTATTATAGTTGCATTCTTGCATGTGTTGCATTAAGCATATCTGTATAGTTAGGATTCATGCATTTTCTAATTAGTTTCTTTCTTTGGCTTGGAGTACTCGGTAAGCTTTTATGCTTTAGCATACCGCATGTGTGTGAGTGTTTGCCATGATAGCATGCTTACCATGAGGCTATGTGCTTATGTGATATATCTGCCTGAATGCCTGTGGGTGAAGGTTGGATTATCTGAATTGGAATAATGCATTGACTGTGAGTTTTAAGCCCACTAGATAGTGGCAAAACCATGTTTCCTAAGCCCACCTGAGGGTGGAAAAATCTGTATTTTTTTTAGCCTACTTGCGAGTGGCAAACCGCTTTCAAAAACAAACATGAAATGTTTTGTTCCAATTCAGGCGATCCAGTCTATACTTGTATGCTGTGCGCATCACATAGTAATTCTAGGCTAATAACCGGTTTAAGAGCACATATGTTTTCAAAACTCGATATCATGTTTAGTAGTGGCCGATCTTTGATGGGGTTAGAGGGGGTGCTCATAGCTGACCTTCCCCAATCGTACCCAAGTTCCCGAGCCGAGATAACTTTGGTGATGACGAACAGGTGGTCTTAGGCACGAGTCAGGGTTTCCTAAATTCCCCCAAAATAAAATATTTAGGTGGCAACTCTGTATCTGGCAAAGCAGTCCATGTTTGGCACTTCTTTCTTAAAAATCAGTTTTCCAAAATGATTTGCCGGATTTGGACTCTTTGATGATTCATCGGTCTTGCATTGCACTCTACGAGATTAGATACAGGACCGTGACATTAAGTCCTGAACTGTAGTGAGCCCAAATGAACAAAACGGGATTTCTCCCGGGACGTTCGGGGACGTCTACAACTGGGTGGCCAGATCTTCCAACCGAGCTGACAGGCTGGCGGTATGGAGCATCCTACCCGATTCCACTGCGATCATCGATACGTCAGAGACCCTGACTCGCCACTGGTATGCTTTACAGTTTTAATTTATCACTCAGATATTTGGACATTCATTCATTCACTGATAACTTGCACTTGCATCTGCAGCCTCCCATCGAGTATTGTGACAGGTTACTCGGAGTGGTGGCCTCACTCAAGAGCATGGTCTTACGGAGGGAGACGCAGCTGTTAATCGCCGGTGTTTCGGTACTTTTCAATTTCCTTGCATTTATCATACTTCTGATGACATGTTGAATTTGATCATTTCACTGCATTGGTTGACTGCATGTGTAGAGCGCATCTGACACACACCACATTCATATATCGGATCTGCATACACCCATTCCATGTAGCTTTCTTGTCTCTGCATCTGGTATACATATCGACTAATGTATTCAAATTGCCCTCCTTTTTCAGATGCCACCGCTACAGGCTGGGCCATCCCGGCCTTCTCGAGGAGCTGGGAGAGGGGATTCGACTCGCAGCCGAGGCAAGCGCAGAGTGCTTATCAGAGATGATGAGGAGTCCAGCGAGGAGGAGGAGTTTGCACATCCTCAGTCAGAGACCTCCGTAGGCAGAGAGGATGACTCTGACTTCGGTTCCGAGGGTAGAGGTGATGCTGGGGAGTGTTCCGAGGACGGCAGCTCCGATTCGGATGGTGGTGGCGCAGAGGTTGCTCAGCTGAAAAGGACGAAGAGGCCTCTCAGTCTTGCGCTTGATAGCACTAATGCAGATGTTCCTGCTTTATTTTCTTTTATTACTAGTAGTTGTTGCACATCAGCTTTTAGGCAGTTTTTTTTCTTTAAAACTTTGTACCTTGTTGTAAAATGTTGTAAGAAAAGAAGCTATGATGGAATGAAACAACTTTTTGTTCAAAAAGTGTTGTATTTTGTATTCTTAGCATCGCATCGTATCATTTTGCACAAAAATGAGATTGAATGAAAATTAAGCATTGTATATCACCAAGTCAGGTAGTGAACCGACGCAACAAACTAAACAACTTAACTCGCTAAGAAACAACAAAACCTCAGCAAGTTTACAACTCGATAAGCAAAACACGACAATGTTGATAAACAGAGAGTAACAACTCGATGTACAAAACTCAACAACTTGATAAGCAAACTTAACAACTCGATAAATAAAACTTAAACAACAACTCGATAAGCAAATGCACTTCGGACAAACCGGGCAAGGGAAAGCACCCGAAACAGAGGTAGACTCGGACCTTCAACACTCCCAACACATGGAAATGCTAGGAGCTCCCTTCTAGAGACTAGGAAAAGACCAAAGACCAACTTTCCTCCATGGCTGACCACCAGAGAAGGCTGGCCGACTAGCTTTCTGCCTTGGAGACCAATTGTGTGGTCGGCCAACCAGAAAAACCTGGCCGACCAGAAAAAGTGGTCAGACCAGTTGGCCCGGCGACCTCCAGATTTTTGACACGTGTCTCCCGAACAGTGCCTTATCCTCCATAAAGGTTCCAGCTTCGTGGTTCTCTCATTCCATCTCAGTTTTGCATCAAAATGTAGGCATTTCTCATCCAAAATCTCACAGCTTGGATTGCTACTTTAGACGGCTCGGAAAAGTTGAACTTCCGGGGCTTTGGCATAAATGCACTATTCACGTTGAGTCGCACTCCGCTGCATCTTCCATTTCTCCATGCCGCGGTAAGGTTTTGGAACCCGGTAACACATGTCTTTAGTTTTTGTGGGCAAGAGGTGTGTCCTACTTTTGAAGATTTCCAAGTTTTGATGGAGTCCGAGCGCAGCGAGGAAATCTTGCCCCAGCTTCGCTTTGGCCACGCCCAAGCCTTAGGACGAATGTGTGGGCTCACTATGCACGATGCTCGGTCTTTGATCTACGATGGAGAATTGGACATCCTTAGCTTGATTCATCGATTTTCTGATGCCGGTGACCGTGGCGACCATCACTAGCAAGGTTTTCGGCAACATGCCCTTTGCTTGTGCATGTTGTCTCACTTTTTGCTGCCTCAGGCTTCAGTGGGCCTAGCGTTCTTCTGATCGAAGTTGCCCAAGGCTTGAAAGAGGGCAAGAGCTGCATTGCCATGACATTGGCCGAGACATTGATGGGCTTGGATGCTTTCCATCGCCGGGAGACGACCAGATTCGCTTGAAGTCCACTACTGCTGCAGGTAATGTTTCCCACCCTATCTCACATGTATATTGCTCACATCACTCGGCCCTCAGGCTCAATTTTTCTCTCAAAACCCTTTTCTCACTTTTCTCTCATCGTACGTCTCTCTATTCTTTATTCTCTCATTTTTCATCTCTCCCCAGGTGTGGTTGATGGATAAGTTGTAGGTTGTGGACTCTTGCCCAGCATACTCAGCTTGTGGCTACTTCTTCTAACGTCGTCTAGTCGATGCCTTTGATGAGGGATGGTGGTTCGACTGGATGTGTAGTTTGTCCACAGAACACATTGCTTGGCGGTGCCCTTGGCTCAATCTACCGGTAATGAGCTACAGCATGTCCCGGCAGCCTGGGATTCAGTTGATTGGCCTGACACCCTGCGTGTTCTACTTTCCTTTCCGGTTCCAGCGCCAGTTCGGCCATGATCAGATTTGCCCAGCGGAGGGGATAGAGTATCTAGCTGCATTTCTGGTCCGAGGAGCACAGCTAGCTCGGTATGCCACGGCATGGAGGACGAGAGAGCTTCTGGCCCCTGCTCCCACTTTCAGTTATACTTTGTCTGATGAGTGCGTAGATTGGCTCAATGAAGAGGCACAGATTGGGCCCAGCTTGGCATCAGAGGCTTCGACCAGCTCTGGGAGGGGGCGCAGGAACACTTGACTTATCTATGCCCCGGATTTATTGCTTTATCAGTACTTTTAAGTTTTCTTTATGAGTGTAATAAAAAGCAACTTCAATTTGTATTCAAGAGTAGGAGAACTCTGTATTGAAATCAATGAAATTGAAGGTTGTGGGTACTGAAAATTTTCCGCTTTGGTCCAAAAATGGTCTAAGTCGTAAAAAGATTAATTTGAACAAAATCAACTTTTATTAAAACTTTTCAAAACCATTTTCGATATGGATCAGAACTGGACACGCCTGAGATCTGTCACTGAGATGTACAACCTCGGATTCCTGCAACTAGAAAGTTGCCCCTAGTCTGAATAGCACTGCGCCGGAGATCACAACCGAAGCTCTTGAATGCTGAATAGACAAAGATGACCGAGATGATCAAATGGACAAAGTTGATCGGGGAAGAGTTTATGGCTGGACTTCAAGATGAAGTTGCCTACGTATCCCAAAAATGGGAATCAAGCCTTACGTAGTTCGGCTCAGGTTCACTCGTGTATTAACCCTCACCTTTTACGCTGTAACTTTTGCCAAGGTCGCCCTTTGCGGGTTTTCAACCTTGCGAGCTTAGTTTTTATAATTTCAAATTTTTCATGCTCTAACTTTTGCCTAGGTCGCCCTTTCAGGTTTTCGGCCTAGCGAGCCACTCAGGGGTAATATTTCTTCAACTTGTCCATGTTGATCAGCTGTGAGAACTCTAGGCCATCCAGGTCCATCAGAACGACAGCTCCACCCCCAGATAGACTTGATGATGTAAGGACCAGTCCAATTGGGTTTGAACTTGCCCCTAGGGTGTCAAGCCCCGTATTTTATTACTCGGATAACTTTACCAATATTCATTAATTAAATCCATTTACAAATAACATTTCATCCTTGGATGAAAATGATGAATAATTAAAAGAAATGCCCTGAGGCTTACAATAAAAGAGAAGACACTACTCTTTACAAAAAGATAGCACTCAGCCAAACAACAAATGAAGTAGTACAATCCTTCTCCACATTACACTTATGAAATGGTAAAACCCATTGTTTGATCTTCAAATCCGAAAAGCATTCCCGTACACATGTACAGGCAGGGGTGAGCAAAAACTCACCAAGCAATTTCATATTAAAACATTAAAAATATGTAGGGACAAAGATGCTTATACATATACGTGAAATCATATCATGTCAAAACCATATGATTTATTACATAATCTCTTATATCCAAGCCTGCATATCATATCTGCCACTAAGACCAATCTTATTCCACTTTCCATCAATCCATTTCCAATTCATATATGCTATTCAATCATGAAGATTATGCTCAGAACCTGGCCAACAATTTAATAGTAATCATACAAAACATTTCCCACTTCATAATAGATAAGCATACTAGCTGTATCAACATTTCAACAGATAAGCATACGAGCTATATCAATAATTCAACAGATAAGCATACGAGCTTATATCAACACTTCCATAGGTAAGCAATGACTATATCAACACATCAACTGACAAGCATATGAGCTGTTCAACGGAGTCACATCCCCTATCCCTCCAACCAACATGGTTTAGAGTCCATCCCCTATCTTCCCTAAACCGTGGAGTAACCCCTATCCTCCCACACAACCAACGTATATACACAATCAATCAATACATAAAGTTAATGTATTCTTTCAACCGTCAAACTCTATGAACATCCAATTGATTAGTTTTAGTTTACCTAATCATCATGCAGTTCTACAAACAATCATGACTATCCTCTACCGATAGCCCAAAGCAGTTATTTCTAAACAGAAAATAAATGCTAAAACAGATATAATATCTCAACATTTTCAAAGTGAGTGATTAATGAATCCAACTCCACCATTCTACCTCATATGAGTCGATTTTATTATTTTCCAACTCAATTTCATATTTCCTATTAATTGTCATTAATTACAGTAATGACCCAAATATACCCAAACCATGCATTTTTTCCTTTTTTTTCTCAAATTAGACCCAAAGGCTCAAATATTATCAAAAACATCAATAATCTCCATTTTCAACCCAAAACACACAGGTATGAGTCAATTGAACAAAACCCATGTTTTCAACATTATACCATCTCCACATGTTAATCAAACATTCCAATTTAGTCATTTCAATGACAAATTTATAACATATTATACATCAAGCTTCCAAAGTTTCCATCATTCTCATCCTTCCAAGAAATCCCTCATTTAAATGCAAAAGGTAAAATTTTCACCGATAGCCAAATAGTTATCTCTAACACATTAATTAAAAGATAACAACACTGGACCTACAATCCAACATAATACTATAACTTGAAATCTCCCATGATTTCCAACATTTAGAAATAAATTATATTCCACATTTTATCAACATAGTTCAAAAATATAAATTTCTATTTTTACAAGAAAAGAAAGTAAACCACTTTCAAAATCATCACCTTCTTGAATCAACACTCCATTTTTCAAAACAAATCAAAAGATGATTTCTAAAATCATTTAGATCTTGCAAAAAAATATATATATATATATATAATATCAAACCACCTAACTTGATCACGGAAGCAGAGGAAGTTTGAATCCCTGCCAACCAAACAACCGTGGGCCTGAACAAAAAAAATATAACCAACTAACCAAAAAGTAGCTCCTCAAACATGGCTTTAACAACAATATTAGATGCCCAACATATGTATGGCGGGCCCCAACTCCAATCAAACCACTATACAAAACCCATTGCTTGTAGTGAGCAAAAAGAAAACCCAAACTATGGCAGGTTTTTGACCAAAACCGTGGACCAAAATTCACCCACAATTCATGCCTACTCATCTTTCTTAAATCTCTACGAGCCATAATTTAAACCTTTTTAAAAAATTAATAAATAATATTTACAATCATCATAAATATTACACTTTAAAGTCTTAAATCCAAAAATCATTCTAAATCTCAACTTAACAATTCCACACCATATTCATCAATGTCAATTTATTTTTCTCAAAAATAAATTTCAAATTCAAGGATGAGATAAATATTTCAACCTTAATTTCTCAAAAAATTATCTTAACCATAATATGATGTAGATATAATCCATACAACTATTAAATTCTATTTCGGATTTCTTTTACAAATTTAAAATCAATATCAAAATACCAACATTCTCAACATTTCAACATAATTTTTTCTTCCAAAAAATTATCAAACAAAAATATGAAAATATATCTATATGCAATATCTCTTATAATGATATATTTCTCAAAATAATCCTACCATAACTTTAATGTAAAAATATGAAGAAGTCCCTACCTCAACTATGAAGAAAAATAAATCTGAAATGCAACGTCCGCCCGATCATGAATCCGTGAACACCATTGCGAAGATTACGACGAGTTCTCCAACTTTCATTTACAACACTTTGTAAAATCTCACTCTAACGACTCCCACTCTAAACTCAAAGATTGAGTATTTAATGCGAGGATAAAAAAAAAAGAGAGAGACAGAGAGGGAGAGAGACGTTGTGAGAGAGAAAGAGAAAGAGAGGATCCAATGAGAGAGAGAGCAAAGCAACTCTCGAAAAGCAAAGCATGGCAATTTGGAAAGGGATGGACAACCCCATGTGGGGGTTTGTCTTTTACAATGATGGTTTTTCCAAAAAAAAAAACATAATTTAATTTTTGTAATAATAACTCAGAATTTTATAATATAAAATTATAAAATAATATAATTTTTCTCACCACAAAAATAAATTTTTTTACAACAACAAAATATAATATTTTGCTCATTCACAATACATACATGTTTCATTCTTTATAAAATATATAATTTTCGTATATAACTACAAAAAACTTGACTTTTTCGACGGTCTCAAACGTCGCAAAAAGTCCATATATCGTCGCAAAAGACTTTTTGCGACGAAGCAGCGACGGAAAATGGGGGTGGCGGAAAGGGCGTGACAAAAAGTATTTGCGACGGTACAAACCGTCGCATTCTGTTGCCGATGGCTAATCAATACTTTTTGCGACGGTTCGCCTGACACAAAAAAAGGAAAAAATGGAATTTAGTGACGATGTATTGCCGTCGCAAAAAAACATTTTTTGCGATGGTATTGCCGGTCGCAAAAGGTATTATTAGCGACGGTCTAAAACGTCGCCAAAAAAGTAGTATTAGTTAATACCGTATTGGCAACAGTTTAAACCGTCGCAAAAGATTGGAACTATCATGTATATCGACAGGTTAACCTCGCTAATAAAATATAAGGAAATAGAATTCATTAGCGACGGTTTATTATTGTTGCAAATAAAATTATTTTTTATAAAATCATATTTTTATTAAATATTTCCTATACAATTATTAATATTTTTAAAAATACATCCACATCCACATCCACATCCAAATTCACATTCAAAAAATTATATATACCAAGAATAATATATGTACCTTGTAACAATTGTCAATCAAATATTATTTACAAAAATATAAAATAAATTCTAACAATACTAATAATTTTGAAATTCAAGAACTCAAATTTTTAGTATCGACAATAGAAATAAAAAATAAAAAAATAAAAACAGATATAATGTAGCTTGTTTTGATATCAATAGTAAGCTCCATATCGTATGCGAAGATATCACGTACTCAAAAGGTTTACATCTGCAAAAAGAAACAAAAAGAAAAAAAATAATCATTTACAACATAATTATTTTCAAGCTTACAGAAAAATATAAAACATTTGATATTTTTTTCAAAAATAAATAATAAATAAATAAGATTGTAAACTCTAATATCAATATGCAAAGATATCATCACGTACTCAAAAGGGTTGCACCTGCAAAAAAAAACCAAAAAAAAAAATCATTTACAATATTATTAATTTCAAGTTTACAAAAAATGTAAAACATTTGATATTTATTTTCGATAAATAAATATAATAAGATTGTAACATATACATGAATCGAGCGCCACACAATGTATCTTCCCATAGCTTCTCCAACTGTTCTTAGACATCGGGAAGTTGTTTCCAAAACAGCGTTCGGCTTGTTCGCTTTTAAAACAAAACTTTGCAAATCCAGGTCCAATTGGAACTCCATCAATTTCACACAACGGATCAACACTAATAAGAAGTCCCTCCGCCAATTGGACTCTTGGTATTACAGAACTCTCCAAAGAAACTTTAACTACATCCTACAATGATGATAATACTATTAAAAATAGGCAATGATTATACACAAGGAGCTATAATCATAACAATAATCGAAAAACACAAAAAGAGTTTGTAAAGAAGAAGTTTTTGATTGAGTTCCGTCTTATCCTACAAGTCATGTGTGCCTAGTATGTGCGCATATCAAGTTTCGTTGACATCCGAACCCGTTTGAGCATTTTAGTCTATCAACCGGTTTGAAAAAGAGTTATTAAGTAATAAGTTTTCATTAACGGAAATTAGGCTCTAGATTGAAAATCGGGAATCGGTTTTGAGTTCCTTCTTCTCCTACAAGTCATGTGTGCCTAGTATGTTGTGCGTGTCAAGTTTCGTTAACATCCGAACCCGTTTGAGCATTTTCGTCATGTTTGTCAAGATTAGAGTTATAGTAACAAGTTTTCATAACGGAAATTAGGCTCTAGATTCAAACCGGGAATCAATTTCGAGTTCCGTCTTATCCTACACTCATGTGTGCCTAGTTGTGTGTGTCAAGTTTCGTTGACATCCGAACCCGTTTGAGCATTTTAGTGTGTCAACCGGTTTGAAAAAGAGTGATTAAGTAACAAGTTTTCATTAACGGAAATTAAGCTCTAGATTGAAAATCGGGAATCGGTTTCGAGTTCCGTCTTATCCTACAAGTCATTGTGCCAAGTATGTTGTGCGTGTAAAGTTTCGTTAACATCCGAACCCGTTTGAGCATTTTAGTGTGTCAACCGGTTTGAAAAAGAGTTATTAAGTAACAAGTTTTCATTAACGGAAATTAAGCTCTAGATTGAAAACCGGGAATCGGTTTCGAGTTCCGTCTTATCCTACAAGTCATGTGTGCCTAGTATGTTGTGCGTGTCAAGTTTCGTTGACATCCGAACCCGTTTGAGCATTTTAGTGTGTCAACCGGTTTGAAAAAGAGCCATTAAGTAATAAGTTTTCATTAACGGAAATTAGGTGTAGATTCAAACCGGGAATCGGTTTTGAGTTCCGTCTTCTCCTACAAGTCATTGTGTGCCTAGTATGTTGTGCATGTCAGTTTCGTTAACATCCGAACCCGTTTGAGCATTTTAGTGCGTCATCCGGTTTGAAAAAGAGTTATTAAGTAATAAGTTTTCATTAACGGAAATTAGGCTCTAGATTCAAAGCCGGGAATTGGTTTTGAGTTCCGTCTTATCCTACAAGTCATGTGTGCCTAGTATGTTGTGCATATCAAGTTTCGTTGACATCCGAACCCGTTTGAGCATTTTAGTGTGTCAACCAGTTTGAAAAAGTGTCATTACGTAATAAGTTTTCATTACAAGAAATTAGCCTCTAGATTCAAACCGGGAATCGGTTTCGAGTTCCATCCTATCCTAATATTTATAATATAAGAAATCTAATATGGTTACAATAATAGTAAATACAATATTATTTATAGTATAAGTAGTGTACAATTATCAAAAAGTATAAAACATGGGGAACTGACATGTCTATTCAGAAATGCACAAGTACGATAGGTTATTTTCAAGCAAACTAAGCATCTAACAAAGTAACCACAAGAATATAAGATTTGGAACAAACAAAGGAATTAGAAATCATTGCAAGCTACGTTGTTGTAGCTCAAAAGAGGTTCAGCACAAAAGTGAATTAATCCTCAAAATCTACAAGACTAATGCAGACAACAAATATGTGATGTAGACTAATGCAGCAAATATGAGAGTTAGTAGCAAATATGAAAAGTAATCATGAAATGTGCTGTTCATCATATTACACTTTGTAGTGAGATGTAGACTAATGCAGCGAAGCAAAATACTAGTGTTAATGAAGTTAATTTGAATAATAGTGATTAGTGACCATCCATCCAGGAAAATACATGAAAAGAAGTGGAAAATTTCATGATGCTGCAATGACAAATTTTGACTGGAATTTAAATTTGTAAGCAAGATGCTAAAAGAGAGTTAGTGTGCCTCTTGCCAAATGCCCCCTCCCCCTCTATGTTCCTACCTAAAGAGAAACTCCTTTTTTTTACCTCATCGCCACCCTCTAAAGTCTTATTGCGCTGTGCTTAATTATGGTCTCAATGCACCATAGGGATTGAAACCATAATACCTCCACAACCCCACATGTTTTCAAACCTAGGCACTCGTGGGCAATCTCCAAGGCACCTGTGTTAGTGCATTTGCCCGAATGTGCTCAACGCACCCCCCTTGGCTCGCTCAAGTGTGTTGTCTCTACCACTTGCGATTACATGCTCGGTACTCTCAGTCCAGTTGAGTGACTCTCCACCCAAACATGTCCCTCCTATACCTCATTTTCTCGTCTCCAATGTTATCTCCAAATGGTTCCGATGCTCTCACACTAACTTAAATTGGAAGTAGAGTCCACGGACCCCCACAGAGTTGGTCCAATGGTCATGAGGGGCTAAGTGGCCTCATGATCCTTGTGTAAGAACTCTGGAGGCATGCGGCTCAGTGGATAAAGTTGAGGATTTGACAGTGTGTTCATTTCTCTTAAGGGACTTGCACTAATGCATTGAACAGTTTAGGGTGACAAACCACTAGAAGACATACTCCAAATCATGACAAACATGTGGTGTGTTCCTTACCTCTTCATGTGTGTGGCCGCAAGAAAAGTTTGTAAATGTAGCCACTATAGAGGGCACCCGTTCCTTACCTCTTCATGTGCCTACCATACTTCCCACAATCAAAGCTGCTAGTTGCCATACCTATTATAATGCTCACAAACCTTTCCACCCAAGCTTTATCCTTCTCCTACAAGTCATGTGTGTCTAGTATGTTGTGCGTGTCAAGTTTCGTTGATATCTGAACCCATTTGAGCATTTTAGTGTGTCAACCAGTTTGGAAAAAAAGTTACAAAACGACAAATTTTGACAAACGACAAGTTTTCAAATTGTTTGAAAGTTTACCTCATCATTTGGTGGTGGTGTATGTGGGTTCTCATCGGCGTCATAATCCGTAGGTTCACGGTGTCCACTCAATGCATCCGGTACCTATGATATTCATGGTATTCTTTGTTAATCGTATTTATATTCAATGATACAATTGTGCTATAATTAGATATTTATAAAACATTTATTTATACCGAACCTGTTTGTTGTGATTTGTACTCCCTTCGTGGGACACAATAGCCAACATTTCAGCTTTCATTTCTTGTATCTGTGTCAAAAGCTCTGTTCGCATCTCCTCCCTCAATTCCTCTCTAATCTCATCTCTCAGCTCTTGTCTCAACTCCGTACGAACCTGCTTTGTGATCTCGGCAACAATCGATGACTGAGATCCTGACTGTGATGACTTAGATTTATCTCCATACACCATGCTCCAAGGCACATCCTTGCCGTAAGTACGACAATATCCATGCCCATCTTCACCGACCACGTCGTGGAAAACTCTGTCTCGAGCATCTTCGGTAGTGCGGTAATCTTCAGGCAACATGGACAATTGGCGCTCAAACTCATCCTATAAATTAAAATAACAAGTAATATAATTAAGTAGTTCAAACAAAATCAAATATAAATACAAATTTAAGGATTTGAAAATACCATGGTTTGCCTAACATCAGGGTCAGTTTGATTGCGTGTATATTTCCAAACACTCATTTTATCCGTGGGCAACCCTTCAGCAACCATCTGAAAATTCAAAAATTAATTATTATCGCAGTAATTTACATTCATATTGATATCTACCTAAATAATATATACCTTCCTTCGAATCTGAGTGAATGAAGTACGCCCTGTCGTATGATTAATATAATGAAAGGAACGACTTCCAGCATTGTGGACTGCAATGTCCTATAAAGTTTGCATAAATGTAAGTCGCAAGTATACAAAGTTAATAATTTTTCTAAAGATACGTGCTTTGTAATTAACTTATTTTATATACCTCTACTTTCTTAGTCTTCCAATAATCAACAAGATCATACCACTGTTCTGGAACAATTTGCGGAGGCACCATGTCTTTGATATTAGTATGATCCTTGTTAGGCTTAAAATACTTATTCTTGATCTTGCTTTTGTGATCCTTCCACAACTCATTGCACTTTTTCAAGCAACGTGGTTTGTACCCCTCGGACAAATTTGTAAATTATCCTACAGTACAATTTAAATCATTAGTTCAATTAATAATATAATTGAACAATTTAGTAAATATGCTTTTACCTTAACATCCGCCCATATTGACTCAAGAACATCAATAGGCACTTCGGTCCAATCAACGTACGTAAGAGAAACAATGTTCCCATTACGTACCATGAACCCAAGTTGGCTAGTTAACTTAGACTCATTATCTCCCGTAGGATTGAAGTCGGCGTCGAAATCAATGGCCAACTTCTTGCCCGTACCCCAATCTTTAATGCCTTTCGCAAATCTCGACCTCAGGGGGAAGATAAAGAACCTATAGGGCATGTGAGGAGTAATGGGAAAAAAAAACACATATTACAAAATTGATAATAAATAACTTGTAGTTAAATTAATGTAATTAGATACATAGCCATTTGTCATACCTGAGTTGGCTTGTGAATCAGTCGCTGGATTTGGAACAGATTATAAGAATAAACAAATTATATCAGAATATAATAAACAACATATAAATTAAAGCATAAATTAAATACATGAAAACAAACCTGTACCTGAGGTGGGATATGAAGAAGTCGTCGGTCCTAGCATATGAAATTAGAAAGTTTATGTATAGTGAAAATGAAATAATTTAATTAATATAATTTAAGTACATAACAAATTTGTATACCTGTGGTGGCCTGTGAAGACAACGTTGGTCGAGACAATTGTGATGATGGTGGTGGTTGTATTGGTGGCTGTGATGGTGGTGGTGGCTGTATTGGTGGCTGTGATGGTGGTGATGGCTGTATCGGTGGCTGTAATGGTGGTGGTGGCTGTGATGGTGGTGGTGGCTATATCGATGGCTGTGATGGTGGTGGTGATTGTGTCTGCATACGCAAAACATCAGCCATAGTGCGTGTCTGCATACGCAAAACATCATCCATAGTGCGAGATGGATTATTAAGCTTCCTCTTCCGTGTACCTGAGGTGGGATATGAAGAAGTCGTCGGTCCTAGCATATGAAATTAGAAAGCTTATGTATAGTGAAAATGAAATAATTTAATTAATATAATTTAAGTACATAACAAATTTGTATACCTGTGGTGGCCTGTGAAGACAACGTTGGTCGAGACAATTGTGATGATGGTGGTGGTTGTATCGGTGGCTGTGATGGTGGTGGTGGTGGCTGTATCGGTGGTGTGTGGTGGGTGGCTGTAATAGTGGTGGCTGTGATGGTGGTGGTGGCTGTATCGATGGCTGTGATGGTGGTGGTGATTGTGTCTGCATACGCAAAACATCAGCCATAGTGCGAGAGGGATTATTAAGCTTCCTCTTCCGTGCCATAACAAGCTGTAACAAATATAATTGAAAATATAGAGAATAGTTTGGAGTTAATAATGTAAATACAAAACAAACATAATAAATAAATTGGAAGCACATAAAATTGTTAAATAAAGTAACATGCCCAAATATGCAAGTCATTAAAGCATGAAAATTTACTGTCATTACAGAATCCAAAAATTATTACAAAATATCTTAATTCTCTCTCATTTCAACATCAACAGTTTCTCCTTCTACGACTTCCCTCACACAGCCAACTTCTTCATCACGGACCATTATATTTTCTTCTAATTGTTGACTCATATATGGCTCAGTTTCTGGATCAGTAGAATACATATCAAATAAACCCCTTTGAGACATCTTCACAACCACTTGCCAATCTGATTCTATAGGGTCTTCAACATACCAAACTTGCTCAGCTTGGGATACCAAGATGAAAGGTTCGTTGGCGATTTGATCATCTCGATACAACAAATGGTTGAAGTTAATCAACGTGAACTTGAAATTATCTTCTTTCTTACCCCGAACATTGTCTATCCAGTCACACTTGAACAATACATACTTCATTGCATTGGTGTACCGGATTTCAATGATATCTGTCACTTGTCCATAATAGTACACAGCCCCCACACGAGGATTTTTGTCCTTCCGGCTTGCATAACTAATAGTATCTGCTTTCAAAGCTACACCAGAATTTTGACTGGCTCGACGGTCATCCATAGACTTGACCCGAAAACGGAACCCATTAGCTATGTAACCGGTGAACCTTCTTGCTCCGGTATGAGGACCATTTGCCAATGTATGAATCTCTTCGGAAAATATGGCATTATCAGTCCTTCGCAAAGTGTGAACCTATTTAAAACATGAAAGCAAATTCAAAACGCAAATCGACCTAAGTTGTAACCTATAGCTAGATTTGTCCATACATACATGTTCTTTAAACCAAGTGTGAAAAGTTTTGAAATGTTCATTTCGGAGTTGATGATCATCAGCACGAGGCATTTTCATCTTAAGTTCTTCAAGGTGTTTCCTATATACGTTGAAAAATTATCAATTACAATTAATATTTGAAATGTAATAAAAAACAAAAAAACTTGTCAAATATTGAGTAAGAGGGTACCTACTTTAGGAATGGTTCAACTGCTTTCGTATTGAACAAGATATATCGATGACACTGTACATAAGAAGTATGACCAAGGTTAAAAGTTGTGGTTTCACCAACAGCACGACCCATATTAGCTGCACCATTGTAGTTCCTTACAGGCCGATTCAATTTAGTTTCCACATCATTCAGATATTGAGAGCAAAAATTCATGCATTCTTCCATGAGATAACCTTTAGCCATTGAACCTTCTGGATGAGCCCGATTACGTACATATTGCTTTAAAGTAAGAAGATATCTCTCGATTGGATACATCCATCGAAATTGAATCGCTCCAGCCACCAATGCTTCATCACCTAGGTGTATAGGCAGATGCTCCATTATATCAAAAAAGCTGGTGGAAATATTTTCTCCAAATGACAAAGTGTTAGTGCTATACGACCTTGGATATTTGCTACATCTGTTTGACGACTTACTTTGGAACACAATTGTCTGAAGAAATTACTTAATTCAATCAAGGCTTGAACAACATTCTTAGGCAACAATCCTCGTACACCCAAAGGAATAAGTTGTTGCATCAGAATATGACTATCGTGGCTCTTTAGACCCGAAATGCTTCTATCCTGTAATCGTACACGACGAGAGATATTTGATGAATACCCGTCAGGAACTCTAACGTCCTTAAGCATTTTCAAGAACAAATATTTCTCATCTTTGGTCATTGTGAATTGTGCTGGTAGCAAATAAGCTTTATTCGTCCCTCTTGACTGCAAGTGTAGGGGTTTTCTAATATTCATTTCTTGCAGATCGCGCCGAGCATTGACATTATCCTTGGATTTCCCTACAACCCCCAGTATTGTCCACAATACATTGTCACACACATTCTTCTCATATGCATCACATCAAGGTTATGTCTTATTAGATTGTGCTCCCAATATGGCAATTCAAAAAATATACTCTTTTTTTCCAACTATGAGTGCGAGGTCCAGCTTTCTCCCTTTCCACTTGTCTCCTATGCCTCTCTTTAAGGTCATCCAGCCTGTATTGGGTTAAGATACTCTCAGATTCTACTTGTAGCAAATCTCTGATCCAGATAACAATCTCGGTTTGAGACTCAATTCCCGAGTACCATCAAATGATACTTTATCCTTTCGAAATTTATGACCATTAGATAGGAATCTGCGATGACCTAAATATGAATGTTTCCTACCATGTTTCAACCAACACGATCTAGTTTCCTTATTGCAACATGGACATGCATATTCTCCTTTCGTGCTCCATCCTGACAAGTTCGCATATGCTGGAAAATCACTAATTGTCCATAACAAAGCTGCATGCATTTGAAACATTTGATTTGTTGATGCATCGAATGTAGAGACACCATCAGTCCATAGTTCCTTCAACTCCTCAATCAACGGTTGCATATACACATCAATTTTGTCACCAGGTCCTTTTGGGCCATCGATAAGTGTAGACAAAATAAAAAATGGTTGTTTCATGCACATCCATGGCGGTAAGTTGTATGGAATGAGAACAACAGGCCAGGTGCTATGAACTATGTTCATCGATCTGAATGGGTTAAAACCATCAGATGCTAACCCAAGCCTTACACTTCGACAATCATCAGCAAAGTCAGTATTTCGACGGTCAAATCTTTCCATGCAAGGGAGTCAGCAGGATGTCTTAAGACACCATCATCTTGCCGTTCCTCTACATGCCATTTCATGAGCTTGGCCGTTTTCGATGACATATACAACCTCTGCAATCTTTGCTTCAAAGGGAAATACCTCATTGTTTAGAGGGTATCTGTTTACCGCCTCCACGAGGAACATTTGAACTATCAGCTCCATTTTGTTTCCACCTAGAACTTTTGCATATGACACATTCATCAAGATTGATGTATTCATTTCAGAACAACATACAACTATTGGGGCATACATCCCACGTTTCATATGTGAAGCCCAAATCTGTAGTGATCTTTTGAGCTTTATAGTAAGAATCGGGAAGTTTCACACCCTCAGGGAAAGCTTCATTCAACAACTCAAGTAACATGGTAACAGAAGTGTCACTCCACTGATTTAGCACCTTCATATGTAAAAGTCGAACAATGAACGACAAAGATGTGAACTTCTGACAACCCGGATACAATTCACTCTGAGCATCCTCTAAAAGTTTGAAGTAATTTTCAGTCTCTACATCTGGACCTAACTGCGGATCAGTTGCAAGTGGTTCTGCTACATTGGGATTAGTTGGTGCCTGTGGTTCATCACCTACAACACTTGTACTAGGAACTGAAATACCAGTAACATCGTGTATCATTCCCACCATATCATCCCTAATGTTTTCATTCACTAAGGCTTCATTATCTCTGTAATGCCCCCAAGGTGCGTATAGAAAGTTATCCTTATTTAATTAGGGCTTAATGTGTTTGCCATGGGAATTAAAGAACTATCCGGCGAGTTATGTCTTCGAAACTGGAGTTGGTGACCTTTACCAAACAATCTGAAAACTTTTCCCTCCACTCGAGCGGAGTAGTTGGCGCTCGAGCATACTTTTGGGGTTCCCAACAAATTTTGCAGATGACCTAAGATTCTGGGGGTTGTGATTTTCCGCTCGAGCGGTGGAGTTGACGCTCGAGCGGACATCTTTGTTGGTCTTCGCGCTCGAGCGCAAGGTTGGGTGCTCGAGCGGGTTTCCAGGTTGAGTTGTATTTCTGAGGCACGTGGGTTCATTTTGGGACATTTATTAGTGTACTTAGAACCTTCTTATGTTATTTTGGAGTATGGGTTGAGGTGGTAAAATGAAGGTAAAGTAGGATGGAACCAAAAGCTTTAATTTGAATGATTCGTCTATGATCAGCCGCCACTCTTTTGTCCTTTTCTTTTTCCACACTTTGAATTTGGATGTGAGGTTAGAACCATTGGAAAGCTTATTTCCGGGGCTTCAATTTGGACACAAGAATGACCTAAAACGGAGTCCGGATGGGAGAGTTACACCTGTTCAAAGTTTTGAAATCTGTGCTGGGTGCAGGTCCGCTCGAGCGGGAATAGCGGGTACGGCAGCTTAAAATCGGGATTTTTAGATCATTTCTCACATCTTCTTTTTCCCTCTTCTTTCCTTTGTCTTAGGGCCGAAAAACCCTAGGTCCTTGATCTCCAATACTTCCATTTCCCTTGGGTTTGAGTAAGATCTTCCACCAAGAAGTGAAGAAGGCAAGAAGGTGAACATTTTCAACCGATTGGAATTTTGAGATTTTGGAGGATTCTTCTCAAAGCTTCGCTCCTTACTTGATTCTTGAGGTAGGGGTCCTAGTTCTCTTCACTACCTACATTAATAGATAGATTTGGGGTATTTTCATTGTATAAATGTACAAATTTCCATTTTTGAGCATATAGTGTCTAGTATGAGAATTGGGGGTTTTGGGATTTGTGATGTTGGGAGTCAAATTGGTGGGTTTAAATGATGGATTGGGAATCCTAGATGTAAAATCATTGGGAAAATTGGAATTAAAAGTGATGATTTAAGAAGTTTGATTGTTTGTTAAAATCGCATTTTCCTTGAAACCCTAGGTTGATTAATGAGGATAACCAATGAATTGGCCCAAATTGAAAGTAGAGTAATGGAATTGAGATATTGAATTAGATGTGTTCAAGTTTAATTGGAATTTGGAAATGTTTGGAAATTATGTTTAAAATTTGCGAATGAACCTTGTTATAAATGTTGGAATTCATGCTATCATGTAAAGGAAAAATTAGGGAAATAATCTATTAAGGATATGGATGACACGAACTCGATTTTGGAATGTTAAAATGAGATTCAAGGGTTTATTTTGAATTATGTTGAATTGCAAATGGTGTTAATAAACTAAGTGGTGTTGACTTTGTTAGATTATGTTGTGTTGGCTAATATTGAATTGAATAGGCTATGATGAGTTATGTCTGAATTACGTGAATTGTGTAGGGTCAGCTACAGGGCCGGACCAAGCACCTAAACACTGTGAGTAATGGTACAGGAATCGCACATTTGATTACCAGTAATGATTCTTTTGTTTAACGTTCTACTCCTCACAAATAGTTATGCCAAAATTATATTGGGAAATAGTGGAACATTGAAAGATTTTGGTGTACATTGGTATGACTCTAAACCTCCTCTGTATTTTGGTTATGGCTAATGATTGTTGTTAATGTACCATTCTAAGAATTATCCATGTTTCCGTATCAAAGTTCGTACCACGTGATAAAACGGTGAAGTCGGTTAATAGAAAGGAATTGAGTGCCAACGACATTGTTATGTGCCTCATGATGTGATAAGAATTGTTCTGACCTATTGATGTACTGGTATCTTTACCTTCAGATTGTTGTTAACGTTAAGATTCTGTTAATTACGAGTCAAGTATGCCGACTCCTAAAGAACCATGAGGAAATCTAAGTGCGTTATTGCACTAAACATTTTGTTTACTATGGATAATGAATGTTAGCGTTATGTCATCTGTTAGTTAGTGGTATTGAAACAAGATAAGCAAGTGAGATGCATATGCATTATGAAACTGTGATATCTACGTATTACTAGAAGCGTTCACTCTGTAAGATATATCTATCTTTTTGCTAATAATTATCAGCAATGTTCTGTTAAACTGATGTTAGCTGTGTTGATTCATATGAATAAAGGGAAGAATGTGTGTATGTGCTATATGATTCTGAAGTTAATCTGTTCTGGTATAGTCGGGTATGGAACAAAGTGCTATACGGAACTAAGTGCTACACCTTGGTGGGAGCCACCTCTAGAATCCGTACGAGCCACCTCTTGAGTCCATACATCTGTTATTTCTGTTACCCTACGCTTATGCATTCTGTTATTATTGGGCCCGAGGCCGTTCTGTTATTATTGGGCCCGAGGCCGTTCTGTTATGATTGGGCCCGAGGCCATTCTGTTATGATTGGGCCTAAGGCCGTTCTGTATGATTGGGAATTATGTTATTTCTGGGCCTATGGCCAATCTATACACATTGGGCTTAAAGTCACCCTGTTAAGAAAATTGGACCTATGACTGTTTGGAAATAACTACAGGATGTAATCAATCTTGTGCCTCTGCAGTTTTCTGTTTTATTATTAAGCTAAACCTTACATTATTTATGTATTATTATTCACTGAGTTTCACTCATTCTGTATGTTGTCTGTTTCTGTAGGTCATCAACCGAGAGGCCAGTCCTAACCCTTAAGATTCATCTCCCTCTTGTCAACCTCGGTGTGTCCAGGCACTAACTGAAGCCCGTGTATTCTGTAAAGAGTTGTTAGGATTTTTGGGATTTATGCTTGATTGTCTTCCTTTAAGATGTTTTATTATGCGCCCAATTGTGGGCTAAGTCGATGTATGTGTGTGTATGTTTTCTGTGTATTATTTACTTGATGTGATGTTGTGATCCTGGCATGATAGTAGTAGCTCAATGGAGTTTGTTTCTATTGTCAAATTTTGATATTTAATGCTTTCGTACAGGCCCCATATGTTATTTATATTAGGTTTCAAGTCTGTTTTTGAATAGGTCATGCCTAAACTTTTAGGGGCGGGTTTGGGGCGTGACAATCTCGGTTACCATGCACAGAAGTATACGACTCTCCATGATTAATCCAATGTTTGTATTTGTTTAGAAAGCCATTTGAAATCAAGTGCTCTCACACACTATCTCGGACAAGATGATAGCGATTCTCGCATTTCCTACATGGACAACAAATCATCGAACTTGTAGCCCTATTGGAGTATGCAAACACTAGAAATCGATCGATCCCATTCATGTATTCTCTCGACATCCTATTTGGCAAATCAATCCAACTCTTGTCCATTTTGTTTACTTCTCCTAAATATATATTCTGTATACATGAACATGCATATTAATTAACCATAACAACAATTCTAATATTTTATACATCATAAATGCACACATTCCAATAGGTGAGCAAATATATCATGGACAAAAATGCAAACATTCCAATAGGTGAGCAAATATATCATGGACAGAAATGGAAGTTAAAGATGGAAATCTTCATTATGATTAGATTGTATCATTACCAATAAAAACCAGACCACGTAACAATTCAATGCATCAGTCACCAAAAAATAATCTTAAAAGTCACAAACCTATATGTAAGAAGGTGATTCATATTAACAACATTTCTTATCTCAAGGTGATTGGGTTACTATTGTACAAATATTAAAAAATTCTATTTGAAAATTTTTTTTGGGAGACACACATGTCGATCACTTAAACACATAAGAAACACATATTAAGTTTGGACAAAATAACTTGGGATTCAATGATAAAAAGAAAACCTATGTATATTAATATATTTATAATTATTATTCTATTGGAATGTTTGTATTTAACAAACAATGTGAATGTTGTTTTACCAACTTTCCAAGACACCCTTAGCCTCATTCCTTGGCTTGACCACAATCTGAAGTTAATGTTGTGTTTTATAATGTATAATGAACTCTGTATATCACTCAACTAAATGATATGAAATTATTGGTAGCATTCATGGACCAAAACAACCCAAACCACACAAAGAAAGTGCTGCTGGAGTTTTTCTCCTTGCTAATAAATATAACATATTGTCTGTAATTTGGTTTTTAGCATTTAATCAAAACTGATCAGTCAAGATTTATTTATATTACTTTAGCTAGTTTTAGTACCTAAATTGAATAGTGCAGCACTTGAAACAGAATTTTCAGCATATATATTATAGTTTTCAGCACTCAGAGTCACTTCCAGCACTTAAACACAACATTCCAGATGCCGTGAGGATTTCATCAGCATACAAAAAAGTCAATATTTCAGGGGTGCTTCTAGTTACACCCAATTAATATCTCATTACATCCATATGTACAACACTTACTTCATAAAGTACAACTTTAACAATGCATAAAATGAGTGTAATGAGAGATTTTTATTGTGTAAATAGAAGCTCCCGTATTTCAGCTTTGACCAGCGTATAAGCTATAATTTCAGCAACTAGTCAGTTTATTGTAGCTTTTGAATAAATTTAACACTATACTGTTTCAGCTTGTAAACTTTGTTCCTGCAAATATAATCAAGGTATTAACATACAAAGACTATTTCAGCATTTAACAATAATTTTGTACAGAAAATTTCTGGGCTTTTAGTTTTAAATTCACAATTTCAGCATCTACTTTCAGTTCAACAATTTAGGCACTTGACCCAACTTTTAAATAAACACTAATCACTATTTAGAGAAGCTGTTATAGGTTCTGAATGACTGTTCGACAGCTAAAAATCATGGTTTTTAATCCATAGAGAAATTACAGGTTTTTTTTTTTTAGCAACTTGATCATAAAAGAACAAAATACCAAAACTTTAACTTACAACAACCTCGTACTTATAAACAAAACATGCACAAACCATATTATTCATCTTACCCAAACATCCACTCATGCTACTGTATAACAAAAGCAATCAAACAATATAAAATAGAACCAAATATTAACCTTAGCTTTACAATTTAAAAATATAATATGAACTATTAGCAAGAACTCCTCTTAACTCAAACCAATTTCAAAGTTGAATTCCAAGCAACAACAGTTCCTTTACTCATGGCTTGGTAACATTCAGATTTCTTGGAAGTATTTAGATTTTACTCCAAAATCCAGTGGGTTGCTCAAGAATTAACCCTTATAGTCTTAACCAAAGCTTAAAGCATGTGCCAGAACAAGGCTAAAGCCTAAGGAATTTAAAACAAAATAGGGGTTTCTGTGCACTGCCTTCACCTCTCTTGTTTGTTTTGGCCAGCTGTATCCATTTCAACACCAAAAGACAAGTTTCACACATTTTGTACCCATTTAACAGTTAACACATTAACTTGTTGAATGAAAAATGCCTATCAATATATTTTTCTGAAGTTGTGAGAAGAATTAGGAAATTCACAATTCCAGTTTTCACCAGGGCTGGCCCATTTGTAAAGCGGTTGAGATAGTTGCCAAAGGCCTTAATTTAAAAAAGGCACCAAAATTTTCAAGTTACTTGCTAAATGCTCCCCAAAAAAATTCTAATAGAAAATATTTGTCAAAAAGAACAAAAAAAAAACCTTACTCAAAGGCCAAGGGAAAAAAAAAAAAAATTGAGCTTGCCCAAAGGCCCCTAATAGTAAAGTCTGGTAAACACCATTCTTTCCAAAGGCCCTCAATATTAAATCATAAAAAAACTATTCTTGACCAAAGACACTCAATACTAAAGCTTAAAGAAACTTTCCTTAAAAACTCTTGGTTCTAATTACAAAAAAAAAAAAAAAAAAAACCTCCTTGTCCAAAAAGACTCCTAATAAAAGGTTGGGAATAATCCTCAATTCTAATTACAAGAATAGAAGAACAAAATAAATTTTACATTAAATATGTTTTAAAATAATAATAATAAACATATTATTGGGATATAGAAAATGGTCTCACATAAAAATTTCACCTTAGGCCTTGTCAAAGATTGGGATGCTCCTGATTGTTTTCACTGTTGCGCTACAGCAACCACATCAGCGCCACCATTACCCTTATGGTAGCCACCCCTGTTACTTAAAACCTTGAGTTGAACAGACAAACAGTGGAACAAAAGCACCATGGAATGATGTTTGTTGTACAAAACAGGAAGGTGGGTTGGGAATTAAAAAAATGTGGAGAATTGGAACAAAGCTACGATGGCAAATGACATCTGCAACTTATTTCAACTGGCTATTCATTTGAAAGGAGAAAATTTTGGGTTTGCCAAAGGTGCCCAAAAACTATCTTCCATTCATTCACCCACATTAACCACATCAATGTCAACAGAACCAAACACCATGCTTTCCTCCTTTTCCCTATTGAAGCTCCACTACATGAAGAAAGAAGCTCACATACACAAGTATGAGTATTTATATATTTGTGTACTAGCATATGCCCGTGCCTGAAGGCACGGTGTAAATAATGTTAGGATTATAATATAATTGTAATCGTAACACTATTTAAATTTAAGATTAAAATGCAATTATAAAAATATAGTCCATAAAAATGTAAATCCCTATACTGAACTAATATAAGACTTATTCCACACTATATAAACAACGTAAAATTTATTATTTTAAGTAATGTATTTATTATTTAATTTTTTTTTATCACAAATAAGTGATATAATATTAAGATGAATATTCCATTTACCACCGGTCAACTTGTCCACCCAAAATTCCAATTCTTGTACATGGAATTAGTTACCCCAACAACTCGGTTGGCAGATTGCAATTGTTGTAAGGGATCAATAATCTTATCAGAGCCTATTTCAAAACTTGTGATTGATCGGAGAATAACAGCATTCCAGACAACAAACAGAGCAAGGGGGATAGCAGTGCCTAGGAGAAAAGTTTTAGTTATAACAAAACATTGTACCTAGCGATATGAGCACAAACAGCAAATCAGTTTTGGCAAACAGCAGAGTGAAAGTAAAATTCTATAAATCAGAACAGCCTCCTATGGATTTAATTCTAAAAAACCAAATGTAAAACTCATCGTGGTAAGAGATATTTGTACCATTTTTTAATGATAATATGTAAATGCGTCAATTCAGGCTTTAATTGTGGCTTGCACTGAACAGTTAAGTCTTTGACACCTATCTGCAAGATGCTACAAACTTTACCAATGGACTATGGATTGGTTACATTTTGCTAGATAACCAATTGTCCAAAAATCTTAAACTATTCAGAATGAGTCCAACAATGTAAATAAGCTAACACCCTCCCTCATGTGTTCCCATCTGGCAGGTGGAGAGGGAAGTAGACAAAAACATAAACTAAACTAAACATAAAGCACAAACACGCATAGAGTGGTGTTTAATAATAACAACAACCTTGATTCTCACATAAAAGTGCCAACCTATGATATCAATTGGGTTCATAGTCCCCAATATATCCCAAGACCTCACATGTAGACTTTCAATGTAGAATTCAACACACTTAGCATGACTCAATATCATTACAATCTTGCCCCTTATCCCCTATCCTCGCCAAAGGCCTAGATATCATAATTAACCCTTATAGTTAGGTCTAAATTCCACAATCTTCCTCCTGATTCTATGACTCGAACTTGAACCACAATGCTGGGGCAAGTAGCACTTGCCATTGCATCCGGCGACAACCTCTTATTACACAGTTTACTGTCTTAGGATTACTTAAGGGTGGCAGTATTATTAGTAAGTAAAGTTTCCTGGGATTCTTCTTTAGAGACAAAGTTTAACTATTTACATACACATGTAATGAGATTTCTGAGGAAGATTTTGGTGAATAAAATTCAGAATTGAGTATCTATGTCATTTTATAGCAGGGCTTGGTTTTAGCTCCATAGCTCGTGGTACTCTTACCACTTTTAGCAGAAAATTACAAAAATCTGTTTCAAAATCAGATTTTGCAACTTCCTATCTTGGTCTGAAAGTTTATTTGGGTCCACATGAAACAATGCTGGGGCAATAGCACTTGCCATTGCATCCGGCGACACCTCTTATTAACACAATTACTGTCTTAGGATTACTTAAGGGTGTGCAGTAATTATTAGTAAGGTAAAGTTTCCTGGGATTATTCTTTGGAGACAAAGTTTAACTATTTACATACACATGTAATGGAGATTTCTGGGGAAGATTTTGGTGAATAAATTTAGAATTGAGTATCTATGTCATTTTATAGCAGGGCTTGGTTTTAGCTCCATAGCTCATGGAACTCTTACCACTTTTAGCAGAAAATTACAAAAATCTGTTTCAAAATCAGATTTTGCAACTTCCTATCTTGGTCTGAAAGTTTATTTGGGTCCACATGAATTGTAGCCGTTGCAGTCAAACTGCCAGGCTACATCGATCTACTTTAAGTTCCTTTTAACAAGAATGATCCATGTTGAAAACAATAGTATTTTCCAGCTGTTTCACCTTTTAAAATCCTTGTTTAATTCTCTGTACAGATGTACACATTGTGGTATTAGCTCAAAGTCTACTCCGATGATGCGTCGTGGGCCATGGTCGAGGTCATTTTGCACATTTAAAGCTCCTTATACTTGTGGCATGTGGGGCATGACTTTTTTGTAATTGTCTTTACACTGTGTTATCATATCTACGGACTCTTTGAAGATGTTAATTTGTGGTGATACATAGAGGACAACAGTATCGGTCTGCAAAATGATGGTAACACAATGATGCACTTAAGTCTATGAAATTAAAGAACAATGTGTTTGGTAATATAACCCAAAAAACTAAATCTACTTGCAGATATCATCTAAAATTTATAATTCAATATCTATATGAAGCATCCTCCACTCCACCTCCCATCTTTTCTTTTAACACAATACTGCAAGATAAGCAAAGTACTCATGTGGACATATCAAGAAAGGATCGACTTCAAGCTCTCCCCTTACTTTTCTGGGTTAATCCATTCAATTTTAGACATGCTCAAGTCCTAGCTCAATCATTAGGCATCTGTTATCAATGCTTAAAAGATTACCAAGTAGAGTGATCAAACCTTGAGATAGTTAGAACACTGGCACTAAAACAACTTGAAATCCAACAAAGTAGTATTAAATTTTTGTTCCTTTATTTAGCCAAAATTCAAGCTTATTAGAGTGATTTATGCAACAAAATCTTCTCATTCACTTCTCCATTTTATTTCATTTTTTTCTCTTCTCTAGAGCATATTTAGGACACATTACATTGTTTTTTGGTGATCAAATCTCAGATACGGAAGATCAATGAAGATGGCGATCCAAAAGAAAGTGAAAGTTGATTCGGATTGCGATCAAACTCTTCTGTACCGTAAACACTTAATGGGTGTGAAGCCCTGGACTGAAAAAGAAGATTACAGAGACAAAATGGGTTGGGGATTAAGTAACTCAAGATCGCAACAGTAGGGGCAATCAATTATATAAACATCAAACTTTGAAGTGGGAATAAACTGGAATGCAATAAACCGATCTACGAAATTAGAAATCAAGGAATTTATTGAAATTAAGGTAAAAGAAGTAATAAACTGATCTACGAAAGGAGAGCGAAGAGTCACTGTCATTAGGGTAAAACCAAAATCAAAGAGAGAAGGGGAGAGGCAGAAATCAAACCTAGCGAGTGCAGAAATCAAACCTAGCGAGTGCGAGTTCGAAGGGAGCACATTCAGAGCATTTTCGATCCAGATACAAAACCAGTTATAGTCTTGAAGAAACCCACTCTGCACTTAAATAATTAAAATCAAAAAGGGATCAAGACCCATTACACAGAGAGAGAGAGAGAGAGGAGAGAGAGAGATATTTACATACCTGTGTTGGAGAGCTCAGATCGTTTGATAGATTGTAGATCGTTACAGAGCTTGAGAGAGTTAAAGAGGGAATGGGGTGGGTGAGAACAGAGAAGGGAGATGGATAAGGATAGAATGGAGGGGAGACGTGGGCAAGCGGGAAGGTGAGAAGACGTGGGTAAGAAGGAAGCTCAGTCTTTGGGCGGGAAGTAAGTGCAGTTATATATTGACATATATTTAAGGGGTCATCTCACCCATCTATTTAAATAGACAAACGAATCCTAACCATTGAAATGCCCTAGTAGGACAGTTGTGTCTAACATATTTTCAAAATCCGTTCTGCTTTATTATATAGATGTATATACAAATATGCATATGTACACACACTCTAATAAAGCATGGTGATTTATTTATTTATTTATTTTTTTGTCTACAGTGATATTAGAAGTTGAAAGTAGCAAGTTAAAATTCTCAGTCCTTACAAGTAGGCTCTAATAGATGTACGAGTAATGAAAAATTCAGGAGTTCTGTATACAAATTAGAAGGCATTATTATTTTTCATTGTAAACTAGTTGTCAAATGCATTTTTTTCTTAACAAGAAAATAGAATAATAATAACCAGACATACAGCAGGGATTCAAAATAAATAACACCGTTTTCAAAATAATGCCATGCACTTCATCAAAGTGCCTAATTTACTACATAATCAACTATCCATTAATCCATAATTGTCAAATCGAGAATCATAAGATTCGGCACAAACTATAAGAAATTATGTTAAACCAATCGTATACATGAAAAAATAAATAAATAAATTAAAAAAATAAAAAAATTGGCACAGTCTGATATATGAAAGTGAGTACAACATCTAATTAGGATGATATTGCCTTCATAACAAGATATGAAAACCCTTCATTTTAAAACCTAAAACACTTTGAAGTGTGTGTGTGTGTATCATTCAAAAAAAAGTTGTGAAAATTGTGTCTTATTGACCTGGCCCATGTCATATTAAATCATGTTTATTACACCAAAATCTAATTAAACCCTCTAATCACCCAACAACAGACAATCATGCATAGGTATGGTTGTTTCCATATTGCGCACTCCTATAAGTTTTATTCTGACATTTTTATCCAAAAATAAGAAGTAAGAAGGGGTCAAAACATGTCTGATCCGATAGTTTCAAGAATTGAATGAATTGTAAAAACAAATTGAATCCCAAATCAAATTCTGAATCATACAATTAACAATTAATTTCGTCCCAAAACAGATTGACCAATAGATTCTCATCGATCTAAATGCATTAATCATGAATTTATATCAAATCAAATAGTGAACCATAAGATTTCAATAAAATAATTAAAATCTAAATACAAGTTCCAAACCTCCCATGAAAGAGTATCAAATGAATTCATTTAGACATTCAATTAACTGCACAAAAACTCTAGAAATACAAGAGAACAATAGGAAAAAAGCAAGTAAGAGCCCAGAAGCACATTGCCCTCATTAAACCAGTAATTTTGCCTATATTTCCATAGCATATGATTGAGTGACTATCCATTTCCATTAAAGAAATTACAACAAGAGAAAAAAGGGGAAAAAGTTTATGCCTAAAATCTATCTTCCAAGTAAAAAACAATTAAGGTGAATGGAGGAGGTTCAGTTGCGAATGAACACACAAAATTAATTGATCATGAGCATATATTAAGACTTCCTATGGCAAAGCCAAAAACCAAGTCTATGGCTTATCACAATGCAGAGCCGAAATCAAACACAGACCAACACAAAATCAATATTCGCACAAATCAAACACACACCAACAGAAAATCAATTTTCACACAAATCAAACACACACACATTTGAACTGTTCTATTCTTAATGAAAAGAGTTTCAATGAATTGATGAGCAGGGAGAAATAGATGATAGAAGGCCAGAGGAGAGAAGAGGAAAGAAAATAAAGGCTATACCTGGATGCCGGAGGGAGAACTAGAGTGGCGCTGTTGTTGCCGCTGCTACAGATGCTGTTGTTGCCGCTGCAAGACAGACAGAACGATGACTGGGTGAGATGGAGGGTCTGCGTGAGCAAGGGCAAGAGAAAAGAAGAGGGTTACCTAGACGAAGCTGTTGCCGCTGCAAGAGAGAGAGAGTGACGACTGGGTGAGAGAGAGGGTGAGAGGGAGGGAGGGAGAGAGCAGTGAGATTAGGGTAGAGTATCGAATGGAGAGAGCAGTGAGATAGAGGAAGGGTTTTTTATTTATTTTTGGTTCCAACAGATTACAGAATAATTTGGGGATTTCGGGAAAGAGGGAGTGGGAGAGAATTTTGGCGCGAATTTAGTATTACTATTTGCGACGATATTAAGGCCCGTCGCGAGTGAATGAGAAAAAAAAAAAAAAAAATTGCGACGGATTGCCAAAAGAGCGTCGCAAAAAAAAAAAAAAAAGTAAACCAGAAAAATTTTGCGACGTTCAACGTGCTCGCATATAACCTTACTTTTTGCCACGGGCTTAGTTTTTCCGTCGCAACAAAAATATTTTCGCGACGTCATTAAATACCGTCGCAAAAACATGTTTTTTGCGACGACACTTTAACCGTCGCAAATAGTTCCATGGCAAATGCCCCATTTTCTAGTAGTCCATAAAATCAACTATCAAATATTTATTATAATCCTATATAATAAATAATAACAACTCCTAAGGTGATTATTACCAATCACCTAATTAAAAAGAAACTAAACAGTTAAACATAACTCATTAAACAAACTCAATTTGAATTAAATCTAAGTCATGGGTCCAAAATTAAATTTCTACCCATAAGCCAAACATGGCCCAATTATATACCAAAATAGTCCCAAATATATAATATACTAAGAAGCACCTAGACAATGTTTGCCCAGCTCATACACCACCCCACCACATACAAACCCAGCACATTCACGTTTTCTTTTATAAATAAATATCCTTGACCACCCAGTTGACCATGCATGTTCACTTTATATTTGTATTCCACTATACAAAAACAAACAACATCATCAACCTATTTTCCACCACAAAACAATAATAAAATAAATATCCCACTTAAAACATCATCATGCTATAATATATATACCACCCATAATCCATCATCATATATTATATTTTCCACCCAAAACCAAATTTCAAATTCTATTGTACATTAGACCGAACACCGATCAGTCCGTAAATTTTCATAAAATAAATACTCATCAATAAATTCTGAACTTTTTACCCAACGTGCTAGACTCGTATGTGAACAACATACAAAAATTTCAAAATTTTTTGAGATTGGTAACTATTTTAAAAATACAAAACCGAACTGTTTTCGCACAGAATTTACACAACACTCAAATTTGAAAATTTGCTCAATTAAATTATGCACTGGCTATTTAACAAAATAAAATTCTAGGTGATTACAACCAACCCTCCTTAGAGAAATTCCGTCCTCGAAATTAAACTCAAGTAATGTAATACATTCTATAGTCGTCCACAAACTTACTCTGGTACTTATTAATGCATCAACAAAATTCCTTTGACTCCTACATAAGCCATCTTCTAGTAACACCGGTAATGAACCAAACCATTATTTTGCATCACAATTGATTGTATAAACCCTTACTAGTATAAACCTTTAAATGATTCTTCTATTCACATCAATAACCCAAAGCAACAAAATAGGATCTAATTCTTTAAGCATAACAAAAATTTTGCCAAAACGACTCCTCAAAATACTAAGACACCATACCTTATTGGTGATAATCCAACTCCAACGAACTATCTCCATCACCTAATGCACAATGCATCCCAAGGCCAAAACAACTATTACTACTCCGAGACCTTAACAATACCAAACAATACATCTTCAAAAGCACTAACCACCAACTCAAAAAGTGACCGCCAACCGTCACAAGATGAACAACACTTAACCAACACTAGGGTGATGCCACACCTCATAACCCAAACGAAATAAAATCAATACGGACAATGAGTTAGGATTTCCATCAACAAAGACTACAAATCAACATTAAGGTTCCACTCCGATGTGGAGTTTACCAAATGGTTTCAACAACATACCTTAAGTCTAAGCAAGACTCACCACAACTAGGTAGACACCCAAGCTATACATGGTCTTCAAGATAAAAGCTAATTCAACTTGACTTCTACGACATTTACTCTGAGTTACAACACAAACTCTACATTAGTATTACGGTGACTCATAAGGCCCACCCTGAATACAACCATGATTCAAACACAACTCATTCCCTTTAGGATAATTCTATTACCAACAAGTGTTGGGCACTCCCTCCCTTGACACCCAGGGACAAAACAATTAAATAAATAAAGGCAACAACAATTATGAATATTGTCCGCTCCAAGTCTCATCTTTAAACCTTATATAGTTTGCACTTTATAGATTTTACAACCAAATCTCAAAACAGTCAATCTCCTTTGGGAATTACACCCCTTACCACCATTTATTACCTTTACCATGTCAAGGCCACGCCTCTTCCCAAATACACACAAGGGTATACAACCCAAGCTTCAGGAACAACTCCACACATACCCGTAAATAGAACAATTTCACAATCATGCAAGGCCATACATATACCATTCATAACATTTAGCATCAATACCTCCCATTAAGGTACATTCTCATGTTCCAACACGAAACTCAACATATGCACATCAAGTAGCATAAAATCACATAACCACATAACAAATAACGGGTTGTTCCTACGAAGATGGTTAGTCGTTCTAGAAATCCTTTTAGACTTCTTATTAGAAATCACGTTGATCAGGCGCATTTCCAATAAGATTTCTAAGAAAATTTCTGGAACCGACACAACATCCTCGAGACCCAACCCCATGTCCACATAAACATAAAACATCTTGGCACATAAGCATGTTATCACATACAATGCAAACGTCACTCACAATCCCGAAGTAAACCCAACTGTGGTCAAAACCACTTCCCACGAGCCAAGGTATTCAAACCCGGTTCGCTCTGAACCAAGTTGTCAAGCCCCGTATTTTATTACTCGATAACTTTACCAATATTCATTAATTAAATCCATTTACAAATAACATTTCATCCTTGGATGAAAATGATGAATAATTAAAAGAAATGCCCTGAGGCTTACAATAAAAAAAGACACTACTCTTTAAAAAAAGATAGCACTCAACCAAACAACAAATGAAGTAGTAAAATCCTTCTCCACATTACACTTATGAAATGGTAAAACCCATTGTTTGATCTTCAAATCCGAAAAGCATCCTGTACACATGTACAGGCAGGGGGTGAGCAAAACTCACCGAGCAATCTCATATTAAAACATTAAACGAGATTTTTGGCCCATTTCTTACATTTTATTTTCCTCTTTTCTTCTCCCCTCTTCCATGTCCGAAACCCTAGCTCCCAAAACCTTGATTTCCTCCACTTTTCTCAACAAATCTACCATGGATCTTGCATCAAGGATGGAGAACAAGAAAGGGTCAACATTTTCAACCGATTGAAATTCGAATTTGTGGAGGATTCTTCTCAAAGCTTGCTTTTCTTGCTTGAATCTTGAGGTAGGAGTCCTTATTTCCTTTCAATATTTGCATTCATGGATGGATTTATGGTATTTTGAGTATATAAATAAAAATCTATAGTTTTGAACATATTATGTCCAACTTGAGATTGGGGGATTTCGGGTTTATAATGTTGGGGATGTAATTGCTGGGTTAAGGTGATGGATTATGAACTTTAGACTTGTAATCAATGAGGAAATTGGAACAAAAAAATAATGGGTTAAGAAATTTGGATTTTTCTTGAAATTTCTAGGTTTTTCTTGAAACCCTAGGTTGATTAATGATGATAACTAATGAATTGGCCCAAATTGAAAGTAGAGTAATGAAATTGAGGTATTGAATTATATGTGTACAAGTTTAATTGGAATTTGGAAATGTTTGAAAATTATGTTTAAAATTTGCGAATGAACTATGTTATGAACATTGTGATTCATGCTGTAATGTGAAGAGAAAATTGGGGAAATAATCTATTAATGATATGGATGATATGAACTCGGTTTTGGAATGTTGAAATGGAATTCAAAATTTATCTTGAAATATGTTAAATTACAAATGGTGTTGATGAATAAGTGATATTGACTTTGTTGGATTATGTTGTGTTGACTCATAGTGAATTGAATGGTGTTGTACTATGATGAATTATGTTTGAATTACGTGAATTGTGTAGGGTCAGCTACAGGGGCGGATCAAGCACCTGAACACTGTGAGTAGTAGTACAGAAATGTACATCTTATTATCGTTGATCAATTATTGTCACTAACACTCTGTTCTTTGTAAGTGTTATCAACGCTTATGACAAGTGAAAATCAATATGAATTTCTATGAATATGGAAAGATTTGCGTACGTCGGTATGACTTTGGAACCCTTTTTTCTGTCAATAAAAGTATTAACCCTCTGATATTTATCAGCATGTTACGTTCTTCTTAAAGAATAAATGGAGCTTATGTTATTCTTGAACAATGATATCTGTATGAGTCCAAGATTATCTTGTTGTGTTACGTATGGACCCGAGGTCGGTTAGAATCTACGACATGAAAACAAAGGTTTAACATCATTATGTAACCCACGTTAGAATGTAAATTGTTCTGTCTTTGCTAAGTGTATTACGATGACATGATATAACAAGAAACGCTCTATGTTCTGATATGTTACGTTTTGAATTAATGAACAGTTGTCCATAAATGTAAAGTATTCATACATCCGTAACACACGGCCCTTACCCGGGGGTAATAATACCGTGGTTCAAATAATTAAGTTACAAGTTTAAATATGTTACAAGTTTAAGGGTGTTCAAGTTTAAGTATGTTACAAGTTCAAAGTATGTTACAAGCTTAAGTATGTTATAAGGTTAAGTATATACAAGTTTACGTATGTTACCAGTTTATGTATGTACATGTTCAAGTATGCTACAAGTTCACAATGTTGGGGGATTCCTTTATGGAACGAACAAAAAAATACTTATTATTGATTTGCTAGCACTATTACAGTGCCAAGTATAAGCAAGTATGAATTCTGATTTCTATTTATGATTCAAGCATAATGCATATGTATGAATTTATTTCCGGGGTATGACATTACATGTATGGTTTGGTCTGTAAGACCTAATGATTATTGGTATGGAACAAAGTGCTACTTGGAACTAAGTGCTACATTGTGAGCCACCGCTAGAGTCCATGTGAGACACCTCTTGAGTCCATACATATGTGAAAGTTATGAGGCTGAAAGCCATTCTGTGAAAGTTATGAGGCTTATAGCCATCCGTATAAGTTGTTATGAAATGAAACAAAGTGCTACACGGAACTAAGTGCTACATTGTGAGTTACCTCTAGAGTCCGTGTGAGACACCTCTTGGGTTCATATATGCATGTCCAAGGGCTTCATGCCAACTTTTCAAGGGCTTCATGCCAAACTTTTCAAGGGCTTAAATGCCAATATGTTTCAAAGGCTTTATACCATTCTGATAAGGGCTTTATGCCATTCTGATAAGGGTTTTATGTCATTCTGACAAGGGCTTCATGCCATGTATACAAGGGCTATATGCCATTATGTTTAAAAGCTTAATGTTAATGTGTTCAAGGGCTTAAAACCATTATGACTCACGATTGGGGCCTAAGGCCATTTGAAATGAAAACAGGAACAGATTAACTACATGATCTTCGCATTTATTTATGCATTGTTATGTATTATGTTTAAATTGTGCATTTATGTATCATACTATTCACTGAGCTTGGCTCATCCTATGTTATGTCTGTTTCTGTAGGTAACCAACCAAGTGGTCAGTCCTAAGCCATGACGCTTGTCCTCTTTGATCAACCTTTCCATGTCCAAGCCTAAGAGAAGCTGCTCTTATTTTCATGAAGTTTTGACAAACTTTGGTTTTGCACTCTAGTTGTTGGCCTAAAGTTGACATGTGTGCAACACTTCGTTCTCTAATGTTTTTGATATATGCCCAATTACAGGGCTGGGCCTGTATATATGTATGTACATAACCGATGTTCAGGTGTATGTTTTAGATTTTATTTGTCTCTTAAAAGTTTATGATCCTGGCATGATAGTAGTAGCTCAATGGAGTTTGTTTCTATTGTCAAATTTTGATATTTAATGCTTCCGTTCAGGCCCAATATGATATATATATAACAGGTTAAGTGTCCGTTACTGAAGTGGTCATGCCCAAACTTCTAGGGGCGAGTTTAGGGTATGACACATACTAGCTGTATCAACATTTCAACAGATAAGCATACGAGCTATATCAATAATTCAACAGATAAGCATACGAGCTATATCAACACTTCCATAGGTAAGCATATGAGCTTATATCAACACATCAACTGACAAGCATATGAGCTGTGTCAACGGAGTCCATCCCCTATCTCCTCCCAACAACATCCGATTTAGAGGTCCATCTCCCATCTTTCCCTAAACCGTGGAGTACATCCCCTATCTCCTCCCACACAACACAACGTATATACACATAGGTCATATACACAATCAATCAATACAAAAAGTTAATGTATTCTTTCAACCGTCAAACTCTATGACACATCCAATTGATTAGTTTTAGTTTACCTAATCATCATGTAGTTCTACAACAATCATGACTATCCTCCACCAATAGCCCAAAGCAGTTATTTCTAAACAGAAAATAAATGCTACAACAGATGTATATAATCTCAACATTTTCAAAGTGAGTGATTAATGAATCCGACTCCACCATTCTACCTCATATTGAGTCGATTTTATTATTTCCAACTCAATTTCATATTTCCGTATTAATTGTCATTAATTACAGTAATGACCCAAATACCCAAACATGCATTTTTTCCTTTTTTCTCAATATTGACCAAAGGCTCAAATATTATCAAAAACATCAATAATCTCCATTTTAAACCCAAAACACACAGGTATGAGTCAATTGAACAAAACCCATGTTTTCAACATTATACATCTCCACATGTTAATCAACATTCCCAATTTAGTCATTTCAAGACAAATTTATAACATATTATACATCAAGCTTCCAAAGTTCCATCATTTCTCATCCTTCCAAGAAATCCCTCATTTAAATGCAACAAGGTAAATTTTCACCGATAGCCAAATAGTTATCTCTAACACATTAATTAAAAGATAACAACATGGACCTACAATCCAACATAATACTATAACTTGAAATCTCCCATGATTTCCAACATTTAGAAATAAATTATATTCCACATTTTATCAACATAGTTCAAAAATATAAATTTCTATTTTTACAAGGAAAAAGAAGTAAACCCACTTTCAAAATCATTCACCTTCTTGAATCCACACTCCATTTTTCAAAACAAATCAAAAGATGATTTCTAAAATCATTTAGATCTTGCAAAATATATATATATATATATATAATATCAAACCACCTAACTTGATCATGGAAGCAGAGGAAGTTTGAATTCCCTGCCAACCAAACAACCTGTGGGCCTGAACAAAAAAATATAACCAACTAACCAAAAGTAGCTCCTCAAACATGGCTTTAACAACAATATTAGATGCCCAACATATGTAGTGGCGGGCCCCAACTCCAATCAAACCACTATACAAAAACCCATTGCTTGTAGTGAGCAAAAAGAAAACCCAAACTATGGGCAGGTTTTTGACCAAAACCGTGGACCAAAAATTCACCCACAATTCATGCCTACTCATCTTTCTTAAATCTCTACGAGCCATAATTTAATAACTTTTCTAAAATTAATAAATTAATATTTACAAATCATCATATATTACACTTTTAAAGTCTTAATCCCAAAATCATTCTATAATCTCAACTTAACAATTCACACACACCATATTCATCAATCTCAATTTTTTTCTCAAAAATAAATTTCAAAATCAAGGATGAGATAAATATTTCAATCTTAATTTCTCAAAATAAATTATCTAACCATAATGATGTAGATATAATCCATACAACTATTAAATTCTATTTTCGGATTTCTTTACAAATTTAAAATCAATCTCAAAATACCAACATTCTCAACATTTCAACATAATTTTTCTTCCAAAAATTATCAAACAAAATATGAAATATATCTATATGCAATATCTCTTATAATGATATATTTTCTCAAAATTCCTACCATAACTTTAATGTAAAATATGAAGAAAGTCCCTACCTCAAATATGAAGAAAAATAAATCTGAAAATGCAAACGTCGCCCGATCATGAATCCGTGAACACCATTGCGAAGATTACGACGAGTTCTCCAACTTTCATTTACAACACTTTTGTAAAATCTCACTCTAACAACTCCCATTCTAAACTCAAAGATTGAGTATTAATGGAGGATAAAAAAAAAGAGAGACAGAGAGGGAGAGTGACGTTGTGAGAGAGGAAGAGAAAGAGAGGATCCAAAGTGAGAGAGAGCAAAGCAACTCTCTGAAAAGCAAAGCATGGCAATTTGCAAAGGGATGGACAACCCCATGTGGGGGTTTGTCTTTTACAATGATAGGTTTTTCAAAAAAAAAAAAACATAATTTAATTTTTTGTAATAATAACTCAGAATTTTATGATATAAATTATAAAATGATATAATTTTTCTCACCACAAAAATATAATATTTTTGTATACCATAAAATATAATATTTGCTCATTTCACAATACATACATGTTTCATTCTTTATAAAATATATAATTTTTCGTTATATGGTACACACAATAAAATCAACTATCAAATATTTATTATAATCCATATAATAAATAATAACAACTCCTAAGGTGATTATTACCAATCACCTAATTAAAAGAAACTAAACAGTTAAACTAACTCATTAAACAACTCAATTTGAATTAAATAGAATTTATGGTCCAAAATTAAATTCCCACCCAGAAGCCAAACATGGCCCAATTATATACCAAAATAGTCCCAAATATATAATATACTAAGAAGCACCTAGACAATGTTTGCCCAGCTCATACACCACCCCACCACATACAAACCCAGCACATTCACGTTTTCTTTTATAAATAAATATCCTTGACCACCCAGCTGACCATGCATGTTCACTTTATATTTGTATTCCACTATACAAAAACAAACAACATCATCACCCTATCTTCCACCACAAAACAATAATAAAATAAATATCCCACTTAAAACATCATCATGCTATAATATATACCACCCATAATCCATCATATATTATATTTTCCACCCAAAACCAAATTTCAAATTCTATTGTACATTAGACCGAACACCAATCAGTCCGTGAATTTTCATAAAATAAATACTCATCAATAAATTCTGAAATTTTTACCCAACGTGCTAGACTCGTATGTGAACAACATACAAAAATTTCATAATTTTCTAAGATCGGTAACTATTTTTAAAAATACAAAACCGAACTGTTTTTGCACATAATTTACACAGCACTCAAATTCGAAAATTTGCTCAATTAAATTATGCACTGGCTATTTAACAAAATAAAATTCTGGGTGATTACAACCTACCCTCCTTAGAGAAATTTCGTCCTCGAAATTAAACTCAAGTAATGTAATACATTCTATAGTCGCCCACAAACTTACTCTTACTTATTAATGCATCAACAAAATTCCTTTGACTCCTACATAAGCCATCTTCTAGTAACACCAGTAATGAACCAAACCATTATTTTGCATCACAATTGATTGTATAAACCCTTACTAGTATAAACCTTTAAATGATTCTTCTATTCACATCAATTACCCTAGCAAGCCACTCAGGGGTAATATTTCTTCAACTTGTCCATGTTGATCAGCTGTGAGAACTCTAGGCCATCCAGGTCCATCAGAACGACAGCTCCACCCGACCAAATAGACTTGATGATGTAAGGACCAGTCCAATTAGGTTTGAACTTGCCCCTAGGGTCATGGATGGGAGCTCGGTTGTCTTTGAGCACCAAATCTCATTCTTTTAAATTCCGGGACTTAACCTTCTTGTTGAAAGCCCTGGCAATTCTGTGCTGATAACCTTGAGCATGGTATAGTGCTTTCAGTCTTCTTTCATCAAGAGCATGAGTTCTTCAAATCTGCTCTGCTGCCAATATGCTTCCGTTATATGACACTCAACAAGCACTCTCAATGACGGAACCTCAATTTCAATAGATAGAACAGCATCCATCCCATAAACTAATGAATACGGAGTCGCCCCAGTAAAAGTCCTAATTGATGTCCGGTAGCCCCACAGAGCAAATGGCAACTTATCTGGCCAGTCCCGGTAGGTTTCCACCATTTTCTACAAAATGTGTTTGATGTTCTTGTTGGCGACCTCAACTGCTCCGTTGGTCTGCCTATATGTGGACGACTTATGAAAAGCCACGTTGTATTTTTCCAACAAGTCAATCACTTCCTTCTTGAAGTGGGAACCATTATCTGAAATGATCTTCTTCGGGACCCCGTAGCGACAGATGATGTTGTTTCTGATGAACTTCGCAACATGTGAAGCCTTCAACACCGCATAAGATTGGGCCTCAACCCACTTTGTGAAATAGTCTATCGCGACCAGAATGAACTCATGCCCATTAGACCCTTTTGGAGTGACGGCCTCGATCACATCGATTCCCCAAACTGAAAATGGCCATGGCGAAGTCATATTGTACAGCTTCGACGGCGGGATATTCATGCGGTTTGCATGGATCTGACATTTGTGGCATCGCCGAACAAAGCCAATACAATCCTCCTCCATTGTGGACCAGTAATAACCCTGTCTGAGAATCTTTCAAGCTAGCATCACCCCACTCATGTGCGCTCCACACTCTCCTCCATGGATGTTCTCCATCAGGCTCTTCGATTCTTCGACGTCGACACACAGTTTATGCATTCCCAGATGACCTCTCTTGTACAGTTTACCCCCACAGATGATGAACTGAGCAGCCATTCTTCTTATTACCCTTTTATCCTTGGCATTTGCCCCTGGTGGATACGTTTCTTTCTCCAAGAAGTTCCAGAAATCGTAATACCAGGGGTTCTCGTCTTGAACCTCTTCTATGGCAGCAATCGACTCGTAGGCTGGCACAAACTTCTGGTCAATGATGATTAGATGCATCCGGACTCCAAAAGGGATGTCTATCATGGAAGATAGAGTTGCTAGTGAGTCTGCGAACCTGTTGTTTTCTCTTAGTAGATGAGCGAAGTTCAGCTTCTCAAACCGAGGAATCAGCAGGTCTAAGGTCTGGTGGTACATTCTCATCTTTTCTTCTTTGACTTTCCAATCTCCCTTAGCCTGGGATACAACAAGGTTCTAGTCCCCGATGACGTCCAACCATTTTCTCCCTAGTTCTAGGGCTGCTTCTAAACCAGCAATGCATGCTTCATACTCTGCTTCATTGTTCGAGACTTTGAATCGGAGTTTAAATGCTAGAGGGATACGGGACTTGTCGGGTGCTATTAGCAACACCCCTATCCCATACCCGTACTGGTTTGACGCTCCGTCAAAATACATCGTCCAAAACTCATCGTCAATATGCAAAATAGCCTCATCTGGGAATAAGTACTCAACTGTTTCATCCCCCTCAACTGGGTGATCGGCTAGGAACTCCGCTACTGCTCTCCCCTTTACTGACTTGCAAGTCACATACTTCAGGTCGAATTCGGAAAGCAGAAGCAACCAACGAGCTAGCCTACCCGTAAGTGCCGGTTTCTCGAAGAGATATTTGATGGGATCTAATCTTGAAACCAACATTATGGAGTGAGCTAACAGGTAGTGCCGCAGCTTCTTAGTAGCCCATACCAAGGCCAAACAAGCCTTCTTGAGTGGAGTGTAGCGGGTCTCGTAATCCAACATCTTCTTGCTCAGATAGTAGATAGCTTTCTCCACTTTATCCTCTGATTCCTGCGCAAGCATGCAGCCCATCGTAGTTTCAGTCACTGAAAGGAACAAAATCAACGGTTTTCCCGGCTCAGGTGGTGACAACACGGGAGGGTTCTGTAAGTATTCCTTGATCTGTTCAAAAGCAGTTTGGCATCGGCTGTCCCATTGGAACTTCTTTCTTTTCTTCAGGAGACCAAAAAGTGGTTCACAAGTCAAGGTTAATTTTGAGATAAACCGTCTTATGAATTGCACTTTACCCAGAAAGCCTCTCATCTCCTTTTCAGTCCTTGGTGGTGGCATTTCTAAGATGGCCTTGATTTTGGAAGGGTCGACCTCAATACCTCCCTGTGTAATCAAGAACCCCAGCATTTTCCCTGCTGTAACACCGAACGTACACTTCTGAGGATTCAGCCGCAACCGAAATTCTCTAATCCTTTGAAAAAACTTTTGCAAGGCGGTGTAGTGGCCCTCTCTTTCTTTGGACTTGACAATCATGTCGTCCACGTACACCTCAACCTCTTTGTGGATCATGTCATGTAATATCGTGGTCGCGGCCCGTTGATATGTAGCTCCAGCATTCTTCAACCCAAATGGCATCACCCTATAGCAGTAAGTCCCCCACGGAGTGGTGAAAGCAGTCTTCTCCCGGTCTTCAGGTGCCATCACTATCTGATTGTAGCCTGAGAATCCATCCATGAATGAAAGCAAAGCATGCCCCGCTGTGAAATCTACTAACTCGTCGATATGCGGCAAAGGAAAGTCGTCCTTCGGACTGGCTCTGTTCAAATCCCTGAAATCCACGCATACCCGGATCCTGCCATCCTTCTTCGGCACCAGAACGATGTTGGCCAACCAAGTTGGGTACTCAGATACCAGCAGGAACCCTGCGTCAATTTGCTTGGTGACCACTTCTTTAATTTTGAGAGCCCAGTCCGGGCGGATCCTTCTGAGTTTCTGTTTAACGGGTCGGGCCTCGGGGTCAAGAGGGATCCAGTGCTGTACAATCTCAGGATTGATTGCAGGCATGTCTTCGTAGGACCATTCGAAAACATCTTTGAAATCTTTTAATAAAGTGACTAAGCGCTTGCACTCCTCCGAAGACAACGTGGACCCGATTTGGACCAGCCACGGGTCCTCCTCAGTACCCACATTAACTGTAGTGATTTCATCAACCAAGGGTTTAACAAATCTCTCCTGCTCTTGATCAATTAGACGTTGTAAAACCGGAGGAATTTCTTCCTCGTCGTTTTCATCAAAATTTTGAAAGTCCTGATTAATACAATAAATCAAAGGCACAGAAAAGTACTCAGAAACCACAGCCATTCCATTCTCATTAAGCACATCCAAATCGTCCGATTCCTCTGTTACAACAGACTCAAAAGAGAAAGAAAAAGACGACCTAGACAGGACTGTGGTATCCGGGTTATCACCCCCAGGATTACCGGACTCAGACTCAGACGAGATGGAACCTGATTCCGACTCTACAGACTCGGTGGAATCAGATTTCGGCTCACTACCTGACCCGATGCTGCTTGACAAAAATCCCTCCTCGTACTGCCAGATGAGAGAGGGTGTGATGGATGCATCCAAAATGCTTGGCGATGGGCTCGCAGCCGTTTCATTCCCAATCATGGACACTGAGAAGTTATCCCCCAAGCACTTCTGTACGATCGGAGGATCTGAAAGTAGACAAGCCAGCGCTACCCCCATTTCAATTTCGGTGCTCTCAGAATCCACTTTCTCATTCTGCTCAACCTCAGCTGATGGGTCTATCTGCTTCTGGGCAACATCATCCCCGGATAACTGCAGGTCAAAGAAGATCTCAAACCCCGGCAGGCACCTCCTCTCGGCATTCAGCCATGGCTCTAGGAAGTCGCAGAATGGAAAGTCCTCCCCCTCCCGGACGAAGCGTCCGTTTAGGGTACCCTGGATGGGTCGGTGCATCAACTCAAAAGGCTTCCCCGCCTGTTTCGCTCTGGCTCTCCCAGCCATCTCCTTACCTTTCCTTACCCAATCCTCTTTGGTGGGCAGATAACCCAAGCCAAAGGTATGCGGGTTGTGCAACACTTCGGCTGATACTACAATGCCTTTCCGGCCACTCTTCCCCAATCCCATCCCGGGGATGTGTTGGAGCTTGTTCATGAGGTACACTGATTGTGTGCTGACATATAACCCCACATCAACAGCTAAGATGTTCTGTACGACCCGGGCCTCAGCCAGAGTAAACCCTGATAGGAACACATCCTTCGTGCCGTGCTTGATTTCCAAAACTGGTGTAGTCACTTCTGGCGGCGGATGGATTGACGAATTCCCGAAAACAATAGCCACCTCCTTTCCGTGGGGGTATTTCAACATCTGGTGCAAGGTAGAAGAGACTGCCTTAACCTGGTGCAGCCACAGCCACCCCAAAAGTAGGTTAAAGGTTGCGGGAATGTCCAAGACATGAAAGTCAATTTCGTGTTGTCCCGAACCAACCTGAGTCTGAATTTTCACGGTCCCCATCACCTCTCTGCTTGTGTTATCATATGCCCTTATCACCTGGGCGTTTGTGGCACAAAGTCCGCGGGCTTCAACCCGATTGCATATGCCGTCCTTGACGGGCACACGTTAATAGCGGATCCCGTGTCGACAAGAACCACCGGTATCCATTTGTTTCTACATTCCACAGAGATGTAAGAGCTTTGTTATGATTGCGCCCTAGGCGGTAGTTCTTGTCAGAAAAGGTCAATGTCGGGGAACCTCCCCCGGAAAGACCAATCCCACCAGCTGTTCAAGTGTGGTGTCTATTGAGAGTTTGGCTTTATCCATTGCTGATAGGACAGCTTGTATATGAACACGTGAAGCCATAAGCAGTCCCTAGATGGAGATGTCTGCTTGTATCTTTTTCAACTGCTTCAGCACGACCTCTTCTTCAAGTAGCTTCTCTTTCTGCTTTTCTGCCTCCTTGTCCTTCCCGGACGCCTCTGGCTGATCTAGGTGTGGGGGCTTGAAATACCGCCCGCTCCTAGTCATATGATCAACTTCGCCAATGTACCAGGTATCGTCCGGTTGGTTACTCCCCCAATCCTCATCTGTGTGGGCAAGACATAAATCATCGTCTTCCCACCACATGCCATCGGCAGCCGACAGACACCTGTCCGGCTCCGTTGCAACTATCCTTGTACTCGCAGTACCTTCCGTCCATGTGCTCGCAGCACGCTCTATCTTTGTACACACAGCAGTTTCAATTCCCACAGGGGCCTTGGCTTTTCTGGCTCTCTCAGAGCCTTCGGTTCCTTCCGGTTCTAACTGCGTCAATGCAGCCTGCTGTTTAAGATTTCCTGTATTCAAAATGCCCAAATCCCGAGCGAAATTCTTGGCACTGGTGCTCTTCGGCGATGTATTCTGACTCCCGCCCTTCCGGCCACAACTGATCCTTGCCCCTAACGGGCCCTTTCCAGCTGAGATTCTTCAACAATATCTGGTTGGTCGTCAAGCCACCCTGTACCTCTGCTGACTCTCAAAATCAAACCAGTTGACTGTTGTCCCCGGATCTTGTTCGTTGAAAAACTAGGTCAGCAATGTCCCCTTCCAGAACTGCTAAGTCATCTATCCTCTGATCAAGTCCATCCCCTCGTAGTACACAAATTTTGCCCCCACCGGCAATTCCACATTTGGCCTAATCTGACCGCTGACGCAATGTAGCCACTCGGATTGTACACCTCCTCAGCAAAGCTCCCCAATTCCTCAGTCCCTGAATCCACTGTACCACTTTCCTCCGAAATCATCCCTATTCCGTCTTCGACAGCCACCACCATTGGTTCGGGTTGGGTTCGGGAGATGTCCAACATGCACAAGTCAGTGCTGTCAGGAAGGAACACCTCCGGCTTGGGTAGGTGGGACGGGGTGATATATATGCTGGGGTCGTATGACATGACCCCGGTCTGGATAAAGTTGATTCGTTTGGGAGGTGGAGCTTGGTTGTGTAGTGGGAGAGGGTTGGTTGTGACGTTGGGTTTTTTTGGAGGCACAATCACCCTATTGTCAACGAGATCCTGAATCTTGTGACGCAATCTAAAACAATGGTCGGTATCGTGACCATGTTGTTGGTGAAAGGCGCAATATTTGGCCGGGTTATGGGAGAGGAGAAGTGTTTCTGGCAATGGCCGCGGCTCCAGGGGCTTCAAGTACCCTTTCCTGATTAAAACCCCCAGAGCTTTGGACAGGGGCATATATAATGCGGTGAAGGTTCTTTGGCCTCGGGATTGGTACTTGGTTGTCTGTGAGTTGCTACTGGATGCACCGGTGAATGGTGTAGCCGCAAGGGCTTTTGAGGGGGAGTGGTGGTGACCATGCTCACTTCTGAAGCTCTGGCAGTTGCGGCATTGCTTGTGCCTGTATTGGTGTTGCGGTTAAAGGTTCTCATGGGTTGCTCTCTGTCTTGGTCAATCAGACCCTGTTTCATAGCATTCTCAATTTGTACCCCCATCTCATGTAAATCTGAAAAGGTGGGGAACGGGAGAACAATCATTTTCTGCATAAGCTTGGGCTGGAGATTGCGCACAATTATCCGAATCTGATCTTTGTCAGTGGGCCTAGTGGTCATCATTGAGGCCTTGGCCCTCCACCGGGTTACGAAGTCAGAAAAACTCTCCTTAGGCTCCTGCCTAGTCGTCTCGAGATCACGGGTTGTGATCTCGATCTGTGTATTATAGGAGTACTGAGCGACAAAAGCCTCGGCCATCTCATCCCAATTCCTCTTAACATCGTCTTCCAGTTTTGCGTACCAGATGGCCGCCACACTTGACAGGGTCCGGCCGAATAGAGAAAGCTTATGTAGTCTGGTGAGGCCCATCGGCCTTAATATGTCTGAAAACAGCCGTAAGTGCACCATGGGATCCCCGAACCCGTCAAAGCGGTCAATATGTGGCATCTTAAATCTGTCCGGCAGCGTCATGGCTGCATCGGTATACCCATCCTCGATGTCCGGGACGGACTTCACACCCTGAGATTTCTTGAACAGCTTTTCAAGCTTGCTCACTTTTAATGCCGTGGGGTCCACCTCGAATTCGAAGGGAGAATCCGGTTGATTGATAGGAGTGGGTGCCTTGGATAGTTGATGTAGAATCGGGGGCGGAGCCGGCCCTGTTGGGATGTCTGTATCCTCTTGGACATTCTGGACATTCGCCGTCTCCCCGGGGTATTGGAACTCTTGGTGGGGGAAGAGCTTGGTGTGAAGCTGATGCTCCGGCTTGCTGCTGTAGCCGGGTGATTAGCTCTGCCTGCTGCGCCATGATGACGGCCTACTGTTTGGCAAACTCTGCTTGACAAGGCGCGTCTCCTGCATGGTTCTCATGCTCTCCTAGAGCTGACGCATTATTTCTTCGATTCTTGCCATAATGCTGATTAGCTGAACTACGTATAATGTTCCTCTCTTTCGGGAGAAACATAACTCTGATCCTGCTATCTCAGGTGGGGTAGACAAAGCTCTGAATGACTGCTGAACTGATATCTCTGCTGACTGCCCTCCGTCTAGTAACCGAGGGTAAGGAATGGAACACTGGTTGTCCGTCTACCAGACCCTCAGATCGATGGAGTCAACGACCTCTAGTCCAGAGTGCTTGGGGAATATCTGCTTGGTCGGAAGCAATTGTGCTAAACTACCTAGCAAAAAGATAAATAAAGCATAATAAGGAAATAAACAACCAGAAAACGGATAGCATAATGGCTTAAATAAACACAACACACAGTTGGGTATCACAACACGCAGTTGATAAGCTGAATACACTATTCTCAAACACTGATCATTGTTCCGAAATTACTGCCTCCAAGTCTAAATCTGATACCCGCGGATATACTGATTCTCAAAGCACTGGTGCCCGCAGGCCTGATGCCTAAACTTGCAAACTGATACATGCATTCCTGTAGAGACGCACTCTAAAAGCACATAGCAAGCAAGTGAGAGCCAAAAACACCCCTATGTTGGGGTAGGGTTTCCCTGTCCTATTTTGTCAGGAGTTAGGTTTTCACTACGCACGCAGCGGTTTCAAACAACCTACAATCGGGTAAGCAACCTGTCCTAGCTTGGGATAGTCACTATGGATTCCGATATGAACTAGGTCGAATGGTCAAAAAGGGTGCCCTGGTAAAAATTGGGGTTTGTGTTCCCATCGTGGCAGAGCCCGTAACCGGTCAGCCTTATGGCACGCAGCCTCTGGCAAACCGTTTAGGAATAGCAAATGGCAAACACGGTGTCCTAGGCACACCAATGCAAATGCAATGCAAAGAAACACATAAGTGTAGTCAAAACAAGATATCATGAGCTCGAGTCAAGTTCTCCAAACTCCCCAGCAGAGTTGCCAGAAACTATAGACGTCCCCCGAATCCACGAAAATCCCGTTTTGTTCATTAGGCTCACTACAGTTCGGACTCGATGTCACGGTTCTGAATCTAATCCCGCAAAGTGCAATGCAAGACCGATAAATCACCAAAGAGTCCAAATCTGGCAAATCGTTTTGAAAAATAGATTTTTAGAAAGAAGTGCCAAACATGGACTGCTTTGCCAGATACCGAGTCGCCACCTAAATATTTTGTTTTGGGGGAATTTAGGAAACCCTGACTCGTGCCTAAGGCCACGTGTCCGTCATCACCAAAGTTGCCTCGGCTCGGGAACTTGGGTACAATTGGGGAAGGTCATTTCATGAGCACCCCCGCTCGCCCGATCAAAGATCGGCCACTACTAAGCATGATATCGAGTTTTTTGAAAACACATGCACTCTTATTCCGGTTTATTAGCCTAGAATTGCTACATGATGCGCACAACATACAAGTATAGACTGGATTGCCTAAGTTGGAACAAAGCATCTCATATCCGTTTGTTTTGAAAATGGATTGAAGTTTGCTACTCGCAAGTAGGCTAAAACACGGGTTTTGACGAATTATTCCAACTCAAGCAACCCAACCTTCACCCACTGGCATTCAGCCAGTTATATCACATAAGCACATAGCCTCATGGTAAGCATGCTATCATGGCAGTCACTCACACACGTGAAAGGATGCTAAAGCATAAATACTTACCCAGTACTCCGAGCCAAAGAAAGAAGCTAATTAGAAATCATGCATGAATCCTAACTATGCTAAGAATGCCTAATGCAACACATGTAAAAATGCAACTACTATAAGCTCGGCTATTGAAGATGGCATATGAGATGCAACAATCGATACAGGTATTCAACTTGGAATTGAAATACAATGCAGTTAGCATGATGCGCCGAGCCTGGTGCATGCAATACAGATGAATGAATGCAAACATGCGAACATATAGATGCTAATTGAAACATACCCTAAAACTAACCATCATAAGCTGGTAAATAAAAGGGAGAAAGACGTGGGGTTGGAAGACATCCATCACACACACGCACACTTATTACAAAGTCCGCCCTCTTGCGGAGGGTCCGAATAAATAATACAGAACCAACTAGCTAATTTAAGCTAATTAAACTAGTTATTACACAACCGAAATGAATAACGAATTACAACTAAATATTACACAACATTAATTAATTAACAAATTAAACTAAGGAAGCAAATAAATTAGCATGCAAGCTACATGAAATGGACTACCTCAGCTCTATTCCGAATGATAAAGGACGCATGCATGCTCGAGTCGCCTTGTCGGGAAATCCATCGCGATGTCTCAACTCGCCTTTGTTTGCAATTGAACTTAGAAACTTACACAAAGCTCTAAGGAGATGAAACTCCACCTTGGGAATCTAGGGGAAGGCTACCGACTAGCTATAGGCATTGGAGACCACCTACCAACCACCCTTGGTGATGAAAACTAGAAAAGGTGGTCGGCCTGCCAGAAAACCTGGTCGGCCGGCCAGTTTCTTCTCCTGGTTTTTGCATTTTCTGTAACAAAGGCAAGAGAGAGAGAAGGGAAAGTATTTTCAACATATGTGTGCCCGACCACTCTCTCCGTCATTGCATAAGCTCTAGGGAGTGTAGTCCTCGATCCTCGTGCCATCAATCACGTATCCCGATGCATGATGGCCGAGCAGTCGAATTGCACGACTTAATGTGAAATGAATGCACATGTAAACACCTAAAGCCAACAACTCTATCATGGATAGTTAAGAGTGTCGGTGACCAAGAATCGAGGCACGTTTCGTCACTTTGAGTACGAAACGTCCCTCGTTTCCCGTGTTTGGACTAAACCCTACTCCAAACACAATGCAACAAACTATGTATGGACAAATGCAACCCTAGCATGCGATCTAAATGCAATGCAACTAAGTGATGCGAAGATGCACGGAATGACATGTAAGCATGCAAATGGCATACACAATGCTATGAACTAATCAATGGCTTACTCAATGCAAATGGATTATATGGCATGCATACACAATGCACTAACATACGCAATGTTATGAACGAGGCATACACAATGCAATGATCAAACATACATAACATGGACTATAGGGCATACACAATGCAAGATGGACTTAAACCAAGATGGATGGGCCTCGGCCACACCCAAATCAGTGGCCAATATGATGAAATGAGGCAACAAGGTACATGCAAACATGCACAAATGCAAGGGACCAAACCTAAGGAACAAAGTGCAACTCTACCAAAGCATGACAAGGATGAAATCTGGCATACAATGACACATGTTCCAGCTCTGAAATGACATACAAGATGGTCCTGAATCATGCAAACAACTCACCCGGTGCATGTTGGATGGCACAATTACCGAAACTAGTGAAGTACATTACACTAGAGGTATGCAAAGCGATGCCCAAATGACCAAACCAACCCCAAATAGTCCCTATGCAGACCCAAAACAGTGGCAAAATGGACTAAAATGATGACTTGCAATGCACAAAAATAAAGCTCATGCAATAGCCCAAGAATGAGGCATACAAGCACAACTCTCAAACGCATTTAAAGAGTGGAAAACATGGGAATATGGCACAAGTATAAGCTCTGAAATAACATGTTCAATGATGCCAAAACATGAAAACAACTCAAGTTAAGCATGCAAGAGGCTTCAAAACTCGAAGCTAGGCAAGGGTATTAAACTACAAGCATGCATGGCAAGCATCATTCGACCATGGGACTTCAAAAAAGAGCTAAGGCAGCCCAAATCATGAATAAAATCAGTTTGGAACATGGCGAAAATATGCTAGAATCAAGGGCCAAAACAACATGCAATATGAGCTAGTGAACATGGATTACACTACAAGCATATGAAGCATTCAAGAGGCCACTAAACCAGAAAAATTTAGAGACATGACATGCCAAATAAAGCCCAAAAACCCACTGAAACATGATCAATGAATGCAAGAATGACATGCTCCTTTGATAGGCTATAAGAGGGGTTATTCCACACATGCAAGAGACACACCCAAGGTGACAAAACCAACTCTGGACAGAGCCTAGGCAGGCCCTAAAAGTCACTGAAAAGGGCCTGAAACAAGGCTTGGAGGTGTGCAAATGAAGGCTCCTTGGAAAGGCCAAATATGCAAACAAACAAGGTCAAAAGAGAGAGGGTCACCCCTCTCTGACATTGGCCCTCAAAACAACATGCCAACCACTGAAAATCCACTGGATTTCAGTGGCTAAAAGGCCAAGCAAAGGTCAAAACAAAGGCCTTAAGGCATGGCTCAAAACAAGACTAAATGAAGCATGCAAGAGGGTAGATGATCCCCAACAACAAAATGACCTTAAAAAAACATCAAAAGGACCTCAAAACAAGATTTTTTTCAGTTGACAACAAAGCTCAAATATGCATGCAAATAAGGCTAAGAGATGGATCAAAATAAAGCTTAAAAGAGGGAAAAAGTGTTTACCCTTGAAGCTCAGCAAGACAGCAACTTTCTGGACCAAAAAACTCAACCTTTGAGACCTCTTGTCACGCCCCAAACCCGCCCCTAAAAGTTTGGGCATGACCCATTCGAAAATGGACACTAAACCTGTTATATATATATCATACGGGGCCTGAACGGAAGCATTCAAGAATATAAAATACATAGAATAACATCCATTGAGCTATTCCTAACATGCCAGGATCCCAACATCACACTGAGTAAATATTATACAGAAAGTTTACACACATATGCCTTGACTCAACCCCACAAATAATAAAAATATTAATGAAGGAGGAATTATATACAATCAACCATAAATAGATGTCCAAAGCATAAATCAAAACTCCTCAAAGCTTTACAAAATACTTTACAAAATGCACGGCTTCAGGTGGTGCCTAGACGCATCAAAGGTGACAAGAGAGACACAAGCCTTAAAGGTTAGGACTGAACTCCCGGATGGTTACCTACATAAATAGACAGACAAAATACAGAATGAGTGAACTCAGTGAATAATAGTACATAAACAATGTAATAATTAACCTGAATAATCAAACATATAACTGCATATATATATGATTAACTACATTCCATAATTATTTCCAAAGGACATGGGTCCAACTTTCGTAACAGAATAGCTTTAAGCTCAGTATATACAGAATTGCCATAAGCCTACAGATGCAGAACGACCATAGGTCCAGAATATCAGAAGTAACAGAAATAACAGAGATAACAGAGCTAACAGAAATAACGGAAATAACATAACTAACAGAAATAACAGAGATAACGGAAATAACAGAACTAACAGAAATAACAGAACTAACAGAAATAACAGAACTAACAGAAAGAACAGAACTAACAGAAATAACAGAACGGCCATCGGTCCAGAACATAACGGTAATAATAGAACGCATAAGCGTGGGTAACAGAACGCATAAAGCGTGGATACCGAACGCATAAGCGTGGTAACAGAACGCATAAGCGTGGGTAACAGAACGCATAAAGCGTGGATACAGAACGCATAAAGCGTGGGTACAGAGGGTACAGAACGCATAAAGCGTGGGTACAGAACGCATAAAGCGTGGGGGTACAGAACGCATAAAGCGTGGGTAACAGAAATAACAAATGTATGGACTCAAGAGGTGGCTCGTACGGATTCCAGAGGTGGCTCCCACCAAGGTGTAGCACTTCGTTCCGTACAGCACTTTGTTCCATACCAGAAAACATCAGAACAGATTAATACAGATAAACACATTCTTCCCATTAATCACATAAATAACATAAGTTTAACAGAACGTTGCCGATAACTGTTAACAAAAGGCAACATAGTTTACAGCTTGCACGCTTTCAGAAATACATAAATACTACACTTCCGTAATGTATATAGATATCATTCGCTTATCATGTTCCAATGCCACTAACTAGTAGATAACATAATGGTAGCAAGCAAAACATATGGTACAATGATGCGCTTAACTTTCTTCATGGTTCATTGTACGTAGACATACTTATTTCGTAATTAACAGAACTTTAACGTTACCAATAATCTGAAGATAAATGTACCATTACATCAACCGGCCAGAACAACTTATAAACCAACTTCACAGTGTTAATGGTTGTATGCAATTCTTATACATAAGTATAGGTAATTCATAGGATGGTATATTGACAATAATCAATAGCCATAACTCAAAATACGGAGTAGGTTCAGAATGATACCGATGTGTGCTAACTCTTTCAATGTTCATATCAATTCTCAAACAACAAACATGTTAACATATTAGCTCACGGAAAATAGAACGCTGTTAACAATAATCTTAACGGTAAACAAAGTACATTTGTAGTACTATTACTCACAGTGTTTAGATGATAGGCCCGTCCCTATAGCTAACCCTACACAATTCAATTCAACAACATTAACACAACCCAACATAATTATCACCATCCAATATAATCCATACTATTTAACATTATTCCACTCAATGCTACCAAGTATAATTTCACATAATTCCAATTAAATTGCTAAGGCTCAATTTACATCATCCACATCATCAACAAACCTTTCCCCCCAATCTCCTTCCTCACTAAGACATGATTCACAATGCTTAAAACAAAGTTCATTCGCAAATTTAAACATAATTTCCAAGCATCACCAAATTCCAATTAAACTTGCATATACATAATTCAATACCTCAATTTCATTAATCTACTTTCAATTTGGGTCAAATCTTTGGTTATCATCCTTAAGCAACTTAGGGTTTCAAGAAAAATATTGAGATTTCAAGAAATAATCAAACCTATTAACCCAACACTTTTATTCCAATTTTTCCATTGATTAACATCTAGGACTCATAATCCATCACTTAAACCCATCAATTTCAAGTAGTCAAACCCTTACCTCAATAATCAAGCAAAGAGATGAGCTTGAGAAGAAGCCTCCACAAATCCAAGTTCTAATCGGTTAAAAACATTGATCCTCTTTAGTTCTCCATCCTACATGCCAAAAACCATGGTGGATTGTTGATCAAAGTAGAGGAAATCAATGATTTGGGGCTAGGGTTTCGGACTTAGGCAATGAGGAAGGAAGAGGAAAGAAGAAAATATAAGGAATGATCCAAAAATCTCGTTCTTAAAGCTGCTGTCCCGTAATTCCCGCCCGAGCGGACCTGCCCTCAGCACAGATTTCGAAACTTTGAACAGGCATAACTCTTCCATCCGGACTCCGTTTTAGGTCGTTCTTGTGTCCAAATTGAAGCCCCGGAAATAAGCTTTCCAATGGTTCTAACCTCACATCCAAATTCAAAGTGTGGAAAAGAAAAGGGCAAAAGAGTGACGGCTGATCGTAAGGCAACTATCCGAATTAAATTCTTTGGTCCAATCTTACTTTACCATCATTTTACCACCTCAACCAATACCCCAAAATAAGATAAGAACATTCCAAATACATTAATAAAATATCAAAAACGAGCCCACGTGCCTCAGAAGTACAACTCAACCTAGAGGCCCGCTCGAGCGCTCGAGCGTGCAGACTAACAAAGCCGTCCGCTCGAGCGTAAACTCCCCCGCTCGAGCGGAGAATTACAACTCCTAGAATATCAGGCCGTCTGCAGAATTGCTGAAAACCCCAAAAGTCCGCTCGAGCGTTGACTCCTCCGCTCGAGCGGAGGGAAAATTCTGGGTCGTCACACCTCTCAAGACCCTCCAAGAGCTCAGTAACAATGGTGGAGGTATTAGGCTGTGACGTGTGGTGCAAAGGGCTAAGAACAATACACTTTGAGCCAAAATATAGAGAGATATAGAGGGAGTTGTATGTTTTGCCTTAAACAAAGTTCTGAACCCTCACAAAGGAGGGGGGAGGCCTTCCTTTATAGACAAAAGAGGCCAAATCTTCTCAAAGAAGCTAAAAACCAAGGCCAAAGGTCCTCCATACATGTGTATGGAGGATATAGTCTGTGCCTTTCAGCTGGCACAGTTGGCAACAACTCACAGAGACAAAACTGGAGGGAGCTGGCCGACCAGTTCAGGTGGTCGGCCGACCACTTCCCCTAGTCGGCCAACCAGTTCAAAAGGGTCAACTCATTGAAAGGTGGTCGGCAGCCCCATTTGGTGGTCTCCCAACTGAATGCAAGCTAGTGGTATGGTGGGAGACCAGTAAATGTGGCTCAAAGACAAAGGAGACCAGCTTCCTAACAAGAAAATCGGCTTGCGGGGAGAAAGGTGGTCTCCAAGAGAAAAGGTGGTCTCCCACCCTTGTACCACCTTCCAAACAATGAAAACAAGGTCCATGCCAAAAATGAACCAAGACGGATGCAAAACGAGGGTTCGGGGTCAAAACGCGCAGCCGGGTGCCCCGAAAACAGGCTGTTAAGCATCGAAAGTGGCGTACGACCACACAGGTGGTCTCCTGGGCCACAGTGTCCCTCTAGAGAGAGGAAGCAAGGTGTGTGCCAAAAACCATGCCAAACGGAGAAAGTTAAGTGGTCTCGAACCAAGGCGCACGACCGATGGCTCTGAAAATCAGAAACTGGTCTCCAAACGGGAAAAGTGGCCTACGACCACGAAAAGTAGCCTACGGCCACTGAGAGATGGTCTACGAGACCTCTCCCTCCCTTCGGGAAGAGAAAACAAGACCTGGTTCGCAAACCGAGGCAAAGCACAAAAGGGTCCCGAGGTTCGGGGGTAAGGCTCTCAGCCGAAACTCCGAAACCTCAGAACGAGCACAACATGCACCATTACCGAGCGCTCAATCGATGACGTCTGAGTCTTAAGATCGGTCAAAAATGGGGTGTCTACAGTAAGTAAACACCAAAATTAGATATCTGCCATCATGCAAGAAGGGTCGAAGAAGTCTCCGAGAGTTTAAACCCTAATGCGTGTGAAATGGAAAGTAATCACCATAATTACATAACTGCCATCATACAACAGGGTCCGAATAAGTGTCCGAGTGTTAGAACCCTAATACGTGAGTAATGGTAAGTAAACACCATAATTACATATCTTCCATCATGCAAGAGGGTCCGAAGAAGTGTCCGAGAGTTGAAACCCTAATGCGTGAGAAATGGTAAGTAAACACCATAATTACATATCTGCCATCATGCAAGAGCGTCTGAATAAGTGTCCAAGTGTTTGAACCCTAACGCATGAGAAATGGTAACTAAACACCATAATTACATATTTGCCATCCTGCAAAAGCGTCCGAATAAGTGTCCAAGGGTTCGACCCCTAATGCATGAGAAATGGTAAGTAAACACCATAATTGCATATCTGGCATCATGCAAGAGGGTCCGAATAAGTGTCCGAGTGTTCGAACCCTAATGCATTAGAAATGGAAAGTAACACCATAATTACATATCTGCCATCATGCAAGAAGGTTCGGAGAAGTCTCCGAGAGTTTAAACCCTAATGCATGTGAAATGGCAAGTAAACACCATAATTACATATCTGCCATCATACAACACGGTCCGAATAAAGGTCCGAGTGTTAGAACCCTAATGCGTGAGAAATGGTAAGTAAACACCATAATTGCATATCTGTCATCATGGAAGAGGGTCCGAATAAGTGTCCGAGTGTCTGAACCCTAATGCATGAGAAATGGTAAGTACACACCATAATTACATATCTGACATCATGCAAGAGGGTCCAAATAAGTGTCTGAGTGTTTAAACCCTAATGCATGAGAAATGGGAAATAAACACCATAATTACATATCTACCATCATGCAAGAGGGTCCCAATAAGTGTCCGAGTGTTCGAACCCTAATCCATGAGAAATGGTAAGTAACACCATAATTACATATCTGCCATCTTGTAAGAGGGTCCGAATAAGTGTCCGAGTGTTCGAAGCCTAATGCATGATAAATGGTAAGTAACACCATAATTACATATCTGCCATCATGCAAGAGGGTTCGAATAAGTGTCCGAGGGTTCGAACACTAATGCATGAGAAATAGTAAGTAAACACCATAATTACATATTTGCCATCATGCAAGAGGGTCCGAATAAGTGTCCGAGTGTTTGAACCCTAATGCATGAGAAATGGTAAGCAAACATCATAATTACATATCTGCCATCATGTAAGAGGGTCCGAATAGGTGTCCGAGTGTTCGAACCCTAATGCATGAGAAATGGTAAGTAAACACCATAATTACATCTCTGCCATCATGCAAGAGGGTCCGAATAAGTTTCGGAGTGTTTGAACCCTAATGCATGAGAAATGGGAAGTAAACACCATAATTACATATCTTCCATCATGCAAGAGGGTCCGAAAAAGTGTCCAAAAGTTGAAACCCTAATGCATGAGAAATGGCAAGTAAACACCATAATTACATATCTGCCATCATTCAAGAGGGTCTGAATCAGTGTACGAGTGTTCGAACCCAAATGCATGAGAAATGGAAAGTAAACACCATAATTACGTATCTGCCATCATGCAAGAGGTTCTGAATAAGTGTCCAAGTGTTCAAGTAAACACTCATGCATAATAAATGGCAAGTAAACACCATAACGACATATCTGCCATCATGCTAGAGGGTCTGAATAAGTGTCCGAGTGTTCGAACCCAAATGCATGAGAAATGGCAAGTAAACACCATAATTACGTATCTGCCATCACGCAAGAGGGTCCGAATAAGTGTCCGAGTGTTCGAACCCTAATGCATTAGAAATGGTAAGTAAACAACATAATTACATATCTACCATCATCCAAGAAGGTTCGAAGAAGTCTCCAAGAGTTTAAACCCTAATGCATGTGAAATGGCAAGTAAACACCATAATTACATATCTGCCATCATGCAACACGGTACGAATAAGTGTCCGAGTGTTAGAACCCTAATGCGTGAGAAATGGTAAGTGAACACCATAATTACATATCTGCCGTCATGCAAGAGGGTCCGCAGAAGTGTCCGACAGTTCAAACGCTAATGCATGAGAAATGGGAAGTAAAACACCATAATTACATATCTGCCACCATGAAGGAGGGTCCGAATAAGTGTCCGAGTGTTTGAACCCAAACGGATGAGAAATGGTAAGTAAACACTGTAATTACATGTATGCCATCATGCAAGAGGGTCCGAATAAGTGTCCGAGGGTTCGAACCCTAATGCATGAGAAATGGTAAGTAAACACCATAATTACATATCTGGCATCATGCACGAGGGTCCGAATAAGTGTCTGAGTGTTCGAACCCTAATGCATTAAAAATGGTAAGAAAACCCCATAATTACATATCTGCTATCGTGCAATAGTGTTCGAAGAAGTCTCCAAGAGTTTAAACCCTAATGCATGTGAAATGGCAAGTAAACACTATAATTACATATCTGTCATCAAGCAACAGGGTCCGAATAAGTGTCCGAGTGTTAGAACCCTAATGCGTGAGAAATAGTAAGTAAACACCATAATTACATATCTGCCATTATGCAAGAGGGTCGGAAGAAGTGTCCGAGAGTTCAAACCTAATGCTTGAGAAATGGCAAGTAAACACCATAATTACATATCTGCCATCATGCAAGAGCGTCCGAATAAGTGTCCAAGTGTTTGAACCCTAACGCATGAGAAATGGTAACTAAACACCATAATTACATATCTGCCATCCTTCAAAAGCGTCCGAATAAGTGTCCAAGGGTTTGACCCCTAATGCATGAGAAATGGTAAGTGAACACCATAATTGCATATCTGGCATCATACAAGAGGGTCCGAATAAGTGTCTGAGTGTTCGCACCCTAATGCATTAGAAATGGAAAGTAACACCATAATTACGTATCTGCCATCATGCAAGATGGTTTGGAGAAGTCTCCGAGAGTTTAAACCCTAATCCATGTGAAATGGCAAGTAAACACCATAATTACAGATCTGCTATCATGCAACACGGTCCGAATAAAGGTCCGAGTGTTAGAACCCTAATGCGTGAGTGTAGACACCCCATTTTTGACCGTCCTCAAGACTTGGGCGTCACCATTGGAACACTCGGTGATTATCCATGTGGTGTTTGTTTTGAGTTCCCGGAGGTCCCGGCTGCGCGTCGTGCCTCAGGACCTCTCAACCGGTTTATTCTGTGCTTGGTTTTGTACCAAGACTTGTGTGTTTTTGCCTCTGAGGGTAGGGGGAGGCTAGTTAGCCATCCCTGAAGCCCACCGGCTGGCCCACACCTCCACTGGCCCCCCCTAGTGGCCACCGGCACTTATTTCTCAAAACCTTTGGCCGGTCGGCATTGTATGATGCCGACCGGCACTCTTTTGTACCGGTGACTGTTTTGGCTGGTCGGTGTGACCCCTTTGCACCCCCAAGGATGGTGCATGCCAGCTGTAACAGCTGGAATGCACTATCACCACTCCCCATACCCGAGTTTGCATCCTTTGGTCCCTTTGACCCCCTCTCTCCTCTAGGAGCTTGAACCCTTGGCCAAGCTTCTTGGAGAAGCTTGGCCAGCTGTCTTAGCTTCTCCAAGAAGCCTTGACTCACTTGAACTCCTTGAATCCCTTGAACCCCCCCTCTCTTGCTTAGCCACTAAGTATTCTTGCCTATATATACATCCATCATCTCCCTTTACAAGGGTTAGCCACTTTAGACCTAAAAACCAGAGCTTATACATATATCTCTGATATACATCCAATATATCTATACTTCTATATCTATCATCCTTGTGTGTGTGTTTTAGGCCCAAAAAGTGTGGTTTTACCTTACTTTTGCACCATTACACACACTACTACACCTTAATCCGAGATTAGGAGGCTTGGAGGTTTGTTTTGTGTGATCCTTGGACTGGTTTTGATCACTAAAGGAGGGCTGCTCCACCTGTTCTTCAAGGGATCTTCAAGGGTGAGCTTATTACTTTATATTCCCCATTCTTGCAACAAGTTTCTACCCCTTTTGCTTTGTGTTTTGAGCTTTGTCTATAACATAAAAAACTCTTGTTTTTACTTGATCTTGAACCTTCATTAAGGTCATTTTGTGGTTTGGTAGAGGCTCATCCTATTAGGCCCTATTTGGCCACTTTTGGTGCCTTTTCCTAAGGCCTTCTTTACTTGGTGTTTTTGGCCTTCTCACCATTGAAAACCAGTGGGTTTTCATGGTGAGGAAGATGATTTTAGGCCACATGTAGGGGAGGGACACCCCTCTCCCCTTTGTCCTTTGCTTGCCCTTGTTTTGGGCCTAAAGAATAGCATGTGTGCATGGTGAGTTTTGGCTTCATTCAGAGCATATTTGTAGTTAATATGACATGTTATGCCTCTGTTTTAGGTTAGATTTATGGCCTTTAACTTGCCTCTCATACTTACTTTGAAATGCTCTCTTATGTTTAAAAGCATGCCATACATCTAGGCCATGTTCTTTGCGTGATTTAGCTTGGTTCCATGAGGTATTAGCATCATATTACCATGTATAAGGGCTGTGGGCCACTGATTTTGCCATGTATAGTGTGCTTGACATAGTTGCTTTGCATTTTAGGCTTGTAAGCCTTGTGTGTTTTGGTCCCTAGCATGTTCAACATTGATCATCCTCATGATTTGGCATCATTTGTGACCTTATTTCAGTCCATAAATCATGTGTGTATGTTTACATATGTGACCATTTTCACGCTTTTAGGGTGTGTCCTTTTATGCCTAGGAATAGGCTTCATGCATGCTTGTTTGTTTAGTGCTTTTTGGGGTTGTCATCAAGGGGGTTTGGGTGTCATCTTGCATGATAAAAGTATGTTTTCGGTTGTTAGATACATGTCATGAATGGCCTTGATAATGGTGGTAAGTTACTCTCTTTAGTGCCTTAGGTTTAGGCTCATTACTTCGCATGATTTGTATAGCATTTTGGTCACCATTTTGGGCATGTTGCCACTGTTTTGGGGTGGTTTGAGGGCTGCCCATTGAAGTTAAGGCCACCATTGTATGTTCATTATATGCTTGATGTATGCTCGGTTCATCGAATGTTTGTAGTAGGTTGGTCCCATTGCTTGATTAGCCCTTGTTTGCATGCCACTATTACCTTGCATGCTCTAGATTTTGTATGCCTATTGTGATAGTTGCATGACACTTGATATGCCTTGCATCTTAGTCCCATTGTTGCATCATTTGAGCCATGTTGCATACATGCATTCCATGGCTTGCTGGGGATTGTCAAGCCAAGCATAGGGTTGAGAGGAGTTCACACTTCGAGTGGTGCAACTCGTCTCAATTCTTGGTCACCAAGACTTTTGACTAGCTCATGATAAGGCCTTGGATTTCATTTGTTTGTTTGCATGCATTACCATTAAAATGCAACCTTGGTTCCTTAGGCCATCATGCATCAAGATGCATAATTGATGGCCCAAGAACCAAGAGTCATGCCTCCTTGAGTCCCCAAGCATGATAGGAGGCATTGGCCATGCTTACATATGCTCAAAATCCATGCCATACATTGCTGGTTTGCTGCTGCTGTCAAACTATCCTCTGCAGGAACTCTCTGCCGACCGGCAGAACAATGTGCCGACCGGCACACTTTTTGTGCCGATAAACCCTACAAGAAGCCGGTGGCCAATTTAAGCAGCCGGTGGTCACTTCCTTCAGCCGGTGGCACTTAGTAGTATGCAAGGAAGGTGTTCTGGGACTTTGGTAATTTTTGGAGAGGCAGGGCAGCAGAAACAGAAGCAGCAGTGGCATGGTGCGGGTTTTCCGGGCAAGTTGGATCAAGCATGCATCATTCGCGCATCCCGAGGCAGGGCTGAGGCCCCATTTCTTTTATTATTTGATTTAATTTAATAATTAGAATTTTGTAATAATTTATTCATTTATTCTTTTGGACTGTATTATTATTCGGTCCCTCCGAGTGAGGGCAAATTTGTAATAAGTGTGGGTGAGTGTGTGTATGTCTTCCAACCCCATTTCTTCTTTCCTTTTATTTACCTGCTTATGATGGTAGATTAGGGCACGTCTATTTAGCATACCTTATGCAATGCATGCGTGCACCCATGCATTTTGTTAACATGCACCGGGCTCGGTACATCATACAAACTACATAGTATTTTCAATTCCAGATTGAATACGTGCATCAAATGATTGCATTTCACATGCCATTTTAGGGTTAGCTAAGCCTACTCTAAATTGCATCCTTGCCTGTGTTGCATTAGTCACTTAACATGAACTAGGACATGCATGTTTGCTAACTAGTTTGTTGTTTTGGCACGGAGTACGATGTAAGTATTTATGCTTTAGCATCTCGCATGCGTGTGAATGTTAACATGACAGCATGATTACCATGTGGCTAAATGCTTATATGAGATAAACTGTTTGAATGCCTGTGGGTGGAGGTTGGATTGCTTGAGTTGGAATAACTCATTGAAATCCGTATTTTAGCCTACTTGCGAGTAGCAAATTCCAAAACGCTTTCAAAACAAACGGATATGCAATGTTTATTTCCAAATTAGGCAATCTAGTCTATACTTGTTTGCCGTGCGCATAACATAGTAATTCTAGGCTAATAATTGGAATAAGAGCATGTAATGTTTTCAAAATCGGATATCAGTTAGTAGAGGCCGGTCTTCGGACCGGGCGAAAGAGGGTGCTCATAGCTGACCTTCCCGATCGTACCCAAGCTCCTGAGCCAAGACATTTGGTGATGACGGACACGTGGCCTTCGGCACCGAGTCAGGGTTTCCTAAATTCCCCATTAAAAAATATTTAGGTGGCGACTCTGTAATCTGGCAAAGCAGTCCATGTTTAGCACTACTGTCAAAAATCTGTTTTTCTTCAAAACGATTTGCCAGAGTTGGACTCTTTGGTTCAGATTAAGAACCGTGACAATTTGAGTCCGAACTGTAGTGAACCCAATATGAACAGAACGGAACTTAACCCTCCCGGGGCGTTCGGGGACGTCTACAGTGAGAAATGGTAAGTAAACACCATAATTGCATATCTTCCATCATGTAAGAGGGTCCGAATAAGTGTCCGAGTGTCTGAACCCTAATGCACGAGAAATGGTAAGTACACACCATAATTACATATCTGACATCATGCAAGAGGGTCCGAATAAGTGTCTGAGTGTTTAAACCCTAATGCATGAGAAATGGGAAATAAACACAATAATTACATATCTACCATCATGCAAGAGGGTCCGAATAAGTGTCCGAGTGTTCGAACCCTAATGCATGAGAAATGGTAAGTAACACCATAATTACATATCTGCCATCATGCAAGAGGGTCCGAATAAGTGTCCGAGTGTTCCAAGCCTAATGCATGATAAATGGTAAGTAACACCATAATTACATATCTGCCATAATGCAAGAGGGTTTGAATAAGTGTCCGAGGGTTCGAACCCTAATGCATGAAGAAATAGTAAGTAACACCATAATTACATATTTGTCATCATGCAAGAGGGTCCGAATAAGTGTCCGAGTGTTTGAACCCTAATGCATGAGAAATGGTAAGTAAACATCATAATTACATATCTGCCATCATGCAAGAGGGTCCGAATAGGTGTCCGAGTGTTCGAACCCTAATTCATGAGAAATGGTAAGTAAACACCATAATTACATATCTGCCATCATGCAAGAGGGTCCAAATAAATTTCCGAGTGTTTGAACCCTAACGCATGAGAAATGGGAAGTAAACACCATAATTACATATCTACCATCATGCAAGAGGGTCCAAATAAGTGTCCGAGTGTTCCAAGCCTAATGCATGATAAATGGTAAGTAACACCATAATTACATATCTGCCATAACGCAAGAGGGTTTGAATAAGTGTCCGACGGTTCGAACCCTAATGCATGAGAAATAGAAAGTAAACACCATAATTACATATTTGTCATCATGCAAGAGGGTCCGAGTAAGTGTCCGAGTGTTTGAACCCTAATGCATGAGAAATGGTAAGTAAACATCATAATTACATATCTGCGATCATGCAAGAGGGTCCGAATAGGTGTCCCAGTGTTCGAACCCTAATGCATGAGAAATGGTAAGTAAACACCATAATTACATATCTGCCATAATGCAAGAGGGTCCGAATAAGTTTCCGAGTGTTTGAACCCTAATGCATGAGAAATGGGAAGTAAACACCATAATTACATATCTTCCATCATGCAAGAGGGTCCGAAAAAGTGTCCAAAAGTTGAAACCCTAATGCATGACAAATGGCAACTAAACACCATAATTACATATCTGTCATCATTCAAGAGGGTCTGAATAAGTGTACGAGAGTTCGAACCCAAATGCATGAGAAATGGAAAGTAAACACCATAATTACGTATCTGCCATCGTGCAAGAGGGTCCGAATAAGTGTCCGAGTGTTCGAACCCTAATGCATGAGAAATGGCAAGTAAACACCATAATTACATATATGCCATTATGCAAGAGGGTCCGAATAAATGTCCGAGTGTTTAAACCCTCATGCATAATAAATGGCAAGTAAACACCATAACGACATATCTGCCATCATTCAAGAGGGTCCGAATAAGTGTCCGAGTGTTCGAACCCAAATGCATGACAAATGGCAAGTAAACACCATAATTACGTATCTGCCATCATGCAAGAGGGTCCGAATAAGTGTCCGAGTGTTCGAACCCTAATGCATTAGAAATGGTAAGTAAACAATATAATTACATATCTACCATCATCCAAGAAGGTTCGAAGAAGTCTCCAAGAGTTTAAACCCTAATGCATGAGAAATGGCAAGTAAACGCCATAATTACGTATCTGCCATCATGCAAGAGGGTCCGAATAAGTGTCCGAGTGTTCGAACCCTAATGCATTAGAAATGGTAAGTAAACAACATAATTACATATCTACCATCATCCAAGAAGGTTCGAAGAAGTCTCCAAGAGTTTAAACCCTAATGCATGTGAAATGGCAAGAAAACACCATAATTACATATCTGCCATCATGCAACACGGTACGAATAAGTGTCCGAGTGTTAGAACCCTAATGCGTGAGAAATGGTAAGTGAACACCATAATTACATATCTGCCATCATGCAAGAGGGTCCGCAGAAGTGTCCGACAGTTCAAACGCTAATGCATGAGAAATGGGAAGTAAAACACCATAATTACATATCTGCCACCATGAAGGAGGGTCCGAATAAGTGTCCGAGTGTTTGAACCCAAACGGATGAGCAATGGTAAGTAAACACGTAATTACATGTATGCCATCATGCAAGAGGGTCCGAATAGGTGTCCGAGGGTTCGAACCCTAATGCATGAGAAATGGTAAGTAAACACCATAATTACATATCTGGCATCATGCACGAGGGTCCGAATAAGTGTCTGAGTGTTCGAACCCTAATGCATTAAAAATGGTAAGAAAACCCCATAATTACATATCTGCTATCATGCAATAGTGTTCGAAGAAGTCTCCAAGAGTTTAAACCCTAATGCATGTGAAATGGCAAGTAAACACTATAATTACATATCTGTCATCAAGCAACAGGGTCCGAATAAGTGTCCGAGTGTTAGAACCCTAATGCGTGAGAAATGGTAAGTAAACACCATAATTACATATCTGCCCTTATGCAAGAGGGTCCGAAGAAGTGTCCGAGAGTTCAAACCTAATGCTTGAGAAATGGCAAGTAAACATCATAATTACATATCTGCCATCATGCAAGAGGGTCCAAATAATTGTCCGAGTGTTTAAACCGTAATGCATGAGAAATGGTAAGCAAACACCATAATTACATATCTGCCATCATGCAAGAGGGTCCGAATAGGTGTCCGAGTGTTCGAACCCTAATGCATGAGCATGGTAAGTAAACACCATAATGACATATCTGCCATCATACAGGAGGGTCCGAATAAGTTTCCGAGTGTTTGAACCCAAATGCATGAGAAATGGTAAAAAAAACACCATAATTACATATCTGCCATCGTGCAAGAGGGTCCGAATAAGTGTCCTATTGTTTAAACCCTAATGCATGAGAAATGGTAAGTAAACCCAATAATCACATATCTATCATCATGCAAGAGGGTCCGAATAAGTGTCCGAGTGTTTAAACCCTAATCCATGAGAAATGGCAAGTTAACACCATAATTACATATCTGCCATCATGCGTGAGGGTCCGAATAAGTGTCCGAGTGTTCGATCCCTAATGCATGAGAAATCGTAAGTAAACCCCATAATTACATATCTGTCATCATGCAAGAGGGTCCGAAAAGTTATTCGAGAGTTTGAAACCCTAATGCATGAGAAATGGCAAGTAAACACAATAATTACATATCTGCCATCATGCAAGAGGGTCCGAATAACTGTCCGAGTGTTTAAACCCAAATGCATGAGAAATGGCAAATAAACACCATAATTACATATCTACCATCATGCAAGAGTGTCCGAATAAGTGTCGAGTGTTCGAAGCCTAATGCATGAGAAATGGTAAGTAACACCATAATTACATATCTGCCATCATGCAAGAGGGTTCGAATAAGTGTCCGAGCATTTAAACCATAATGCATGAGAAATGGCAACTAAACACCGTAATTACATCTCTGCCATCATGCAAGGGGGTCCGAATACGTGTCCGAGTGTTCGAACCCAAATCCATGAGCAATGGCAAGTTGTAGACACCCTATTTTTGACCGACCTTAAGACTCCAACGTCATCGATTGAGCGCTCGGTGATGGTACATGTTGTGCTCGTTCTGAGGTTTCGGAGTTTCGGCTGAGAGCCTTACCCCTAGACCTCGGGACCCTTTTGTGCTTTGCCTCGGTTTGCGAACCAGGTCTTGTTTTCTCTTCTCGAAGGGAGGGAGAGGTCTCGTAGACCATCTCTCAGTGGTCGTAGGCTACTTTTCGTGGTCGTAGGCCACTGTTCCCGTTTGGAGACCAGTTTTCGATTTTCGGAGCCGTCGGCCACGCGCCTCGGTTCGGGACTGCTTAACATTCTCCGTTTGGCGCGGTTTTTGGCACACATCTCGTTTCCTCTATCTAGAGGGACACTGTGGCCCCGGAGACCACCTTTGTGGTCGCACGCCACTTTCGATGCTTAACAGCCTGTTTTCGGGGCACCCGGCTGCGCGTTTTGACCCCCGAACCCTCGTTTTGCATCCGTCTTGGTTCATTTTTGGCATGGACCTTGTTTTCATTGTTTGGAAGGTGGTACAAGGGTGGGAGACCACCTTTTCTCTTGGAGACCACCTTTCTCCCGCCAGCCGATTTTCTTGTCAGGAAGCTGGTCTCCTTGGTCTTTGAGCCACATTTACTGGTCTCCCACCATACCACTAGCTTGCATTCAGTTGGGAGACCACCAAATGGGGCTGCCGACCACCTGACCTTTTGAACTGGTCGGCCGACCAGGGAAGTGGCCGACCACCTGAACTGGTCGGCCTGCCTCCCCAGTTTTGTCTCTGTGAGTTGTTGCCAGCTGTGCCAGCTGGAAGGCACAGACTGATCCTCCATACACGTGTATGGAGGATCTTGAGCCTTGGTTTTTAGCTTCTTGAAGAAGCTTTGGCCTTGTATCTCTATAAGAGAGGCCCTCCTCTTCCTTGCACAGGTTCAGAATTTGTTTAAGGCAAAACATATATCTCTCTATATCTCTTTTTGGCTTCAAAAGGTCTTGTTCTTGACCTTTACACCACACCTCATAGCCACACCTCCACCATTGTTCTAGGTTCTTGGAGGGTCTTGAGAGGTCTCAAAGAGTTGGTTTTGGGCCAGAAGTTGCTGTCTTGCTGAGCTTCAAGGGTAACACACTTTTTCCCTCTTTTAAGCTTTTTTGATCCATCTCTTAGCCTTATTTGCATGCATATTTGAGCTTTGTTGTCAACTAAAAAAAGTCTTGTTTTGAGGTCCTTTTGATGTTTGTTTAAGGTCATTTTGTTGTTAGGGGTCATCTACCCCCTTGCATGCTTCATTTTGCCTTGTTTTGAGCCATGCCCTAAGGCCTTTGTATTGGCCTTTGCTTGGCCTTTTAACCACTGAAATCCAGTGGATTTTCAGTGGTTAACATGTATTTTTTCAGAGCCAAAATCAGAGAGGGGTGACCCTCTCCCTGCTTGCGTTGTTTGCTAGCATTTTTGGCCTTACAAAGGAGCCTTCATTTGCACACCTCCAAGCCTTGTTTCAGTGACTTTTAGGGCCTGCCTAGGCTCTGTCCAGAGTTGGTTTTGTCACCTTGGGTGTGTCTCTTGCATGTGTAGAATAACCCCTCTTATAGCCTATCAAAGGAGCATGTCATTCTTGCATGCATTGATCATGTTTCAGTGGGTTTTTGGGCTTTATTTGGCATGTCATGTCTCTGAATTTTTCTGGTTTAGTGGCCTCTTGAATGCTTCATATGCTTGTAGTGTAATCCATGTTCACTAGCTCACATTGCATGTTGTTTTGGCCCTTGATTCTAGCATATTTTGGCCATGTTCTAAACTGATTTTATTCATGATTTGGGCTGCCTTAGCTCTTTTTTGAGGTCCCATGGTCGAATGATGCTTGCCATGCATGCTTGTAGTGTAATACCCTTGCCTAGCTTCGAGTTTTGAAGCCTCTTGCATGCTTAACTTGAGTTGTTTTCATGTTTTGGCATCATTGAACATGTTATTTCAGAGCTTATACTTGTGCCATATTCCCATGTTTTCCACTCTTTAAATGCGTTTGAGAGTTGTGCTTGTATGCCTCATTTTTCGGCTATTGCATGAGCTTCATTTTTGTGCATTGCAAGCCATCATTTTAGTCCATTTTGCCACTGTTTTGGGTCTACATAGGGACTGTTTGGGGTTGTTTTGGTCATTTGGGCATCGCTTTGCATACCTCTAGTGTAATGCACTTCACTAGTTTCGGTAATTGTGCCATCCAACATGCATCGGGTGAGTTGTTTGCATGATTCGGGACCATTTTGCATGCATTCAGAGCTGAAATATGTGCATTGTGCCATATTTCATCCTTGCATGCTGGTAGAGTTGTATCTTGTTCCTTGGTTGGAGCCTTGCATTGTGCATGCTTGTGTGTCTTGTTGCTCATTCATCATCCATTGGCCACTGATTTGGGTGTGGCCAAGGCCCATCCATCTTGGTTTAAGTCCATCTTGCATTGTGTATGCCCTATAGTCCATGTTATCGCATGTTTGATCATTGCATTGCGTATGTTAGTGCATTGTGTATGCATGCCATATAATCCATGTGCATTGAGTATGCCATTGATTAGTTCATAGCATTGTGTATGCCATTTGCATGCTTGCATGTCATTCCATGCATCTTCACATCACTTAGTTGCATTGCATTTAGATCGCATGTTAGAGTTGCATTTGTCCATACATTGTCTTGTTGCATTGTGTTTGGAGTAGGGTTTAGTTCAAACACAGGAAACGAGGGATGTTTCGTACTCAAAGTGATGAAACGTGCCTCGATTCTTGGTCACCGACACTCTTGACTATCCATGATAGAGTTGTTGGCTTTAGGTGTTTACATGTGCATTCATTTCACATTGAGTCGTGCAATTCGACTCCTCGGCCATCATGCATCGGGATGCGTGATTGATGGCACGAGGATCGAGGACTACACTCCCTAGAGCTTATGCAATGACGGGGAGAGTGGTCGGGCACACATATGTTGAAAATACTTTGCCTTCTCTCTCTCTTGCCTTTGTTGCAGAAAATGCAGAAACCAGGAGAAGAAACTGGCCGGCCGACCAGGTTTTCTGGCAGGCCGACCACCTTTTCTGGTTTTCACCACCAAGGGTGGTTGGTAGGTGGTCTCCAATGCCTATAGCTGGTCGGTAGCCTTCCCCTAGATTCCCAGGGTGGAGTTTCATCTCCTTGGAGCTTTGTGCAAGTTTCTGAGTTCAATTGCAAACAAAGGCGAGTTGAGACATCGCGATGGATTTCCCGACAAGGCGACTCGAGCATGCATGCATCCTTTATCATTCGGAACAGAGCTGAGGCAGTCCATTTCATGTAGCTTGCATGCTAATTTATTTGCTTCCTTAGTTTAATTTGTTAATTAATTAATGTTGTGTAATATTTAGCTGTAATTCGTTATTCATTTCGGTTGTGTAATAACTAGTTTAATTAGCTTAGATTAGCTAGTTGGTTCTGTATTATTTATTCGGACCCTCCGCGAGAGGGCGAACTTTGTAATAAGTGTGCGTGTGTGTGATGCATGTCTTCCAACCCCACGTCTTTCTCCCTTTTATTTACCAGCTTATGATGGTTAGTTTTAGGGCATGTTTCAATTAGCATCTATATGTTCGCATGTTTGCATTCATTCATCTGTATTGCATGCACCGGGCTCGGCGCATCATGCTAACTGCATTGTATTTCAATTCCAAGTTGAATACATGTATCGATTGTTGCATCTCATATGCCATCTTAGAATAGCCGAGCCTATTGTAGTTGCATTTTTGCATGTGTTGCATTAGGCATTCTTAGCATAGTTAGGATTCATGCATGATTTCTAATTAGCTTCTTTCTTTGGCTCGGAGTACTCGGTAAGTGTTTATGCTTTAGCATCCTTGCATGTGTGTGAGTGACTGCCATGATAGCATGCTTACCATGAGGCTATGTGCTTATGTGATATAACTGCCTGAATGCCTGTGGGTGAAGGTTGGGTTGCTTGAGTTGGAATAATTCGTCGAAACCCGTGTTTTAGCCTACTTGCGAGTAGCAAACTTCAATCCATTTTCAAAACAAACGGATATGCGATGCTTTGTTCCAACTTAGGCAATCCAGTCTATACTTGTATGCTGTGCGCATCACATAGTAATTCTAGGCTAATAAACCGGAATAAGAGCACATGTGTTTTCAAAAACTCGATATCATGCTTAGTAGTGGCCGATCTTTGATCGGGCGAGCGGGGTGCTCATGAAATGACCTTCCCCAATCGTACCCAAGTTCCCGAGCCGAGGCAACTTTGGTGATGACGGACACGTGGCCTTAGGCACGAGTCAGGGTTTCCTAAATTCCCCCAAAACAAAATATTTAGGTGGCGACTCTGTATCTGGCAAAGCAGTCCATGTTTGGCACTTCTTTCTAAAAATCTGTTTTTCAAAACGATTTGCCGGATTTGGACTCTTTGGTGATTTATCGGTCTCGCATTGCACTTTGTGGGATTAGATTCAGAACCGTGACATTTGAGTCCGAACTGTAGTAAGCCCAATGAACAAAACGGGATTTTCCCGGGACGTTCGGGGACGTCTACAGTTTCTGGCGACTCTGCTGGGGAGTTAGAGAACTTGACTCGAACTCATGATATCTTGTTTTGATTACACTTATGTGTTTCTTTGCATTGCATTTGCATTGGTGCGCCTAGGACACCGTGTTTGCCATCTGCTATTCCTGAACGGTTTGCCGGAGGCTGCGTGCCATAAGGCTGACCGGTTACGGGCTCTGCCACGATGGGAACACAAACCCCGGTTTTTACCGGGGCACCCTTTTTGACCATTCGACCTAGTGCATATTCGGAATCCATAGTGACCATTCCAAGCTAGGACAGGTTGCTTACCCGATTGTAGGTTGTTTGAAACCGCTGCGTGCGTAGTGAAACCCTAGCTCCTGACAAAATAGGACAGGGAAACCCTACCCCTCCATAGGGGTGTTTTGGCTCTCACTTGTTTGCTATGTGCTTTTAGAGTGCGTCTCTACAGGAATGCATGTATCAGTTTGCAAGTTTGGGCATCAGGCCTGCGGGCATCAGTGTTTTGAGAATCAGTATATCCGCGGGTATCAGATTCAGATTTGGGGCAGTGATTTGGGAAACAATGACCAGTATTTGAGAACAGTATATTCAGCTTACACGTGCCAACTGTGTTTTGTTTATTTAAGCCGTTATGCTGTCCGTTTCTGGCTGTTTATTTCCTTATTATGCTTTATTTATCTTTTCACCAAGCAGATATTCCCCAAGCACTCTGGACTAGAGGTCGTCGACTCCATCGATCTGAGGATCTGGTAGACGGACAACCAGTGTTCCATTCCTTACCCCGGTTACTAGACGGAGGGCAGTCAGGTAGAGGATATCAGTTCAGTAGTCAGTTCAGAGGGCTTTGTCTACCCCACTTGAGTATAGCATGGATCAGAGTTCTGTTTCTCCCGAAGAGAGAGAACATATACCGGTAGTTCAGCTAGATCAGGGCAGTATGGCAGGAATCGAAGAAATGATGCGTCAGCTCCAGGAGAGCATGAGAACCATGCAGGAGGACGCTGCTCGTCAAGCAGAGTTTGCCAAACAGCAGGCCGTCGTCATGGCCCAGCAGACAGAGCTAATCACCCGGCTACAGCAGCAAGCCGGAGCATCAGCTTCACACCAAGCTCCTCCCCCACCAAGAGTTCCAATACCCGGGGAGACGGCGAATGTCCAGAATGTCCAAGAGGATACAGACATCCCAACAGGGCCGGCTCCGCCCCCGATTCTACCTCAACTATCCAAGGCACCCACTCCTATCAATCAACCGGATTCTCCCTTCGAATTCGAGGTGGACCCCACGGCATTAAAAGTGAGCAAGCTTGAAAAGCTGTTCAAGAAATCTCAGGGTGTGAAGTCCATCCCGGACATCGATGATGGGTATACCGACGCAGCCGTGACGCTGCCGGACAGATTTAAGATGCCACATATTGACCGCTTTGACGGGTCCGGGGATCCCATGGTGCACTTACGGCTATTTTCAGACATATTAAGGCCGATGGGCCTCACCAGACTACAGAAGCTTTCTTTATTTGGCCGGACCCTGTCGGGTGTGGCGGCCATCTGGTACGCAAAACTGGAAGATGATGTTAAGAGGAATTGGGATGAGATGGCCGAGGCTTTTGTCGCTCAGTACTCCTATAATACACAGATCGAGATCACAACCCGTGATATCGAGACGACTAGGCAGGAGCCTAAGGAGAGTTTTTCTGACTTCGTAACCCGGTGGAGGGCCAAGGCCTCAATGATGACCACTAGGCTCACTGACAAAGATCAGATTCGGATGATTATGCGCAATCTCCAGCCCAAGCTTATGCAGAAAATGATTGTTCTCCCCTTCCCCACCTTTTCAGATTTACATGAGATGGGGGTACTGTAGACACCCCATTTTTTACCGTCCTCAAGACTTGGACGTCATCATTTGAACAGTCGATGATCATCCATGTTTGTATTCGTTTTGAGTTCTCGGAGGTCGCGGTTGCACGCTTGCCTCAAGACCTCTCGACTTGTTTGTTTTGTGCTTGGTTGTGGACCAAACACTTGTGTTTTGCTTCTAAGGGCAGGGAATGGCTTGTTGGCCATCCCCACACCTCACCGGCCATGGCTTGAGGCCACCAGCCTGTTTCTTGCTACCGGCCAATGGTTTTGGCCGATCGGCAATGTTTTTGGTCGGCCGACCATTATTTTGGTCGATCGGCCACTTTTTATGGCCGAGACCTTTTCTTTTCCATTTTCAGGCATTATGCACGCCAGTTGTGCCAGTTGATAAGCACAGACCTGCCCTCCATACACGTGTATGGAGGATTCGCACCCTTGTTTTAGCTTCTTGAGGAAGCTTGAACCTTTTGAACCCTTATTTTAGCTTCTTGAGGAAGCTTGAACATCTTGAACCTTTGCCCTAGCTTCTCCAAGAAGCTTGAACACTCTTGTTTCTCTATAAGAGAGGCCCTCCCTCTCCTTTAGAGAGGTTGAAAAAAATTGTCTAAGGCACAGGGGTTGTATCTCTCTCTATATCTCTATATTTAGGCTTAGAAAGTGTTGGTTCTTGACCCTTTGCACCACAACTCTTAAGCACACACCTCCACCATTGTTCTAAGGTTTTGGAGGGTCTTGAGAGGTCTGAAAGGGCTAGTTTTGGTCCAAGAAGCTGCTGTCTTTGCTAAGCTACAAGGGTAACTCATTTCCCTCTTTTAAGCATTATCTTGATCCTTCTCTTGCCTTATTTGCATACATATTTGAGCTTTTTTGTCAACTGAAAAAAGCTTCAATATTTAAGTGTTTTTTCATTTTGTTTAAGATCATTTTGGTGTTGGGGGTCATCTACCCTCTTGCATGCTTGTTTTGGCCTTGTTTTGCGCATGCATAAGGCATTCGAGATAGTCTTTGCTTGGCCTTCCAACCACCGAAATCCAGTGGATTTTCAGCGGTGGTTTTTGTGGTTTTTGAGGGCAAAATCAGAGAAGGGTGACCCTCTCTTTTTGGCCTTGTTTGTTTGCATATTTGGCCTTTCAAAGGAGCCCATATTTTCATACTTCCAAGCCTTGGTTCAGGCACTTTTTGATGATTTTTGAGACCTTCCTAGGCTCTGTCCATAGTTGTTTTGGCCACCTTTTGTTTGCTTCTGCATGTGTAGAGCAATCCCATAGCTTATCAAAGGAGCATGTCATTCTTGCATGTGTTGACCATGTTTCAGTGGGTTTTTGGTCATATTTTGGCATGCCATGATTTGTTTTTGGCTGGTTGGTGGCCCCTCACATGTTTCATAGGCTTGTAGTGTAATCATGCTTACGAGCTCACATTGCATGTTGTTTTGGCCTCTATTCTAGCACTTTTGGCAACACTCCAAACATGTTTTTGTTCATATTTTGGGCTGCCTTAGCTCTTTTTTTAGCCTCTTGGTCAATTGGTGCTTTCCATGCATGGTTTATAGTGTAATAGCCTTGCTTACCGTTGAGTTTTGGGGTCCCTTGCATGTGTTGCTTGAGGCATTTTAGTGTTTTGGCATCATTGATATGATATTTCAGAGTTTATAGGTGTGCCATATTCTCATGTTTATCATGCCTTCAATGTGTTTGAGAGTTGTGCTTTTATACCCCATTTGTGAGCCATTGCATGAGCTTCATTTTGGTGCATGTCAAGCCATCATTGTAGCTCATTTTGACACTGTTTTGGACCTGCAGAAGGTCTGTTAGAAGTTGGTTTGGTCATTTGAGCATTGCTTTGCATACCTCTAGTGTAATGTGCATCACTAGTTTCGGTACTTGAGCCTTCCAACGTGCATTGTGTGAGTCATTTGCATGATTCGGAGCCTTTTTGTATGCCATTTCAGAGCTGGAATACGTGTCATTGTATGCCATATTTCATCCTTGCCATGCTCTTGGAGAGTTGCATCTTGTGCCCTTGGCTTGGAGCCTTTGCATTGTGCATGCTTGTGTGTGTCTTGTTGCTTTGATTTCATCATCCATTGGCCACTGAGTTGGACATGGCTGAGGCCTATCCATCTTGGTTTAAGTCCATTTAGCATTGCGCATGCCATGTAGTTCGTCGCATTGTGTATGCTAGTCTCATTTTGTCATATTGTTGCATGCTTATGATTGTCTCGCATTGAGTATGTGTACATTAGCGTTGTGCATAGTGTATGCCATTAGCCTTGCTAGGTTGTTCATGTTGCATTCCATATTGACATTGTGTATGCTAGGTGCATGTTTGCATGTTTCACCCCTTGCATGTTTGCATGACCAAGTTGCAGTGCATTTAGCTTGCATGCTAGAGTCGCATTGTGCATTCCATACTTGTTGCATTGTGTTTGGAATAGGAGTTAGTCCAAACACGGGAAACAAGGAACGTTTTGTACTCAAAGTGACGAAACGTACCTCAATTCCCGGTCGCCGCACCCCTCTTGACTAATACATGATGGAGTTTAGGCATTTATGTGTTCATATGTGCATTCATTCCATATCAAGGTCGGCAATTCGAACTCATCGGCCATCATGCATCGAGATGCGTGATTGGTGGCCCGAGTTCGAGGACTACACTCCCTTGAGCTTGTGCAATGATGGGAGAGTGGTCGTGCACACATTGTTGAAAATACCTTGCTATGCCTCTCTCTTGCTTTTGTTGCAGAAAACTAGGAACAGGAGCAGAAACTGGTCAGCCAACTGCTTTTCTAGCAGGCCGACCACCTCTTTTGTCTCCACCACAAAAGGTGGTCGGCAGGTGGTCTCCAAGGCCAAGGGCTGGTCGGCAGCCTTCCCACAGCTTCCATGGTGGAGTTTCAGCCTTCTGGAGCCTTGTGTAAGTTTCTGACATCAATTGCAAACAAAGGGAGTCGGGGCGTCGCGAGGGATTCCCGAACAAGCCGGTTCAAGCATGCATGCATCCTTTTTCAATCAAAACAAGAGCCGAGGCAGCCTACTTCATTTAGTTTACATGCTTACTTAGTTAATTGTTGATTAATTAGAGTTGTGTAATAATTAGCTGTAGCTTGTTGGTTCTGTATTATTTATCGGACCCTCCGAGAGAGGGCACAACTGTTGTAATAATAAGTGCGTGTGTTGATGCATGTCTTCCAACCCCACGTCTTTCTCCCTTTTATTTACCAGTTATGATGGTTAGTTTTAGGACACGTTTCAATTAGCATCCTTATGCACGCATTTGCATCCATTCATCTCGTCTTGCATGCATCGGGCTCGGCCATCATACTAACTGCATTGTATTTCAATTCCAAGTTGAATACATGTATCAATTGTTTGCATTTCGTATGCCATCGTAGAATAGCCGAGCCTATTGTATTGCATTTTTGCATGTGTTGCATTAGCCATCTTAACATGAACTAGGATCACGCATTGATTACTAACTAGTTTTTGTTTTGGCTCGGAGTACTCGGTAAGTGTTTATGCTTTAGCATCCTTGCATGCGTGTGAGTGACTGCCATGATAGCATGCTTACCATGAGGCCATGTGCTTATGTGATATAACTGCCTAAATGCCTGTGGGTGAAGGTTGGGTTGCTTGAATTGGCATAATTCGTCGAAACCCGTGTTTTAGCCTACTTACGAGTAGAACACTTCAATCTGTTTTCAAAACAAACGGATATGCCATGCTTTGTTCCAACTTAGGCAATCTAGTCTATACTTGTATGTTGTGCGCATCGCATAGTAATTCTAGGTCAATAACCAGAATAAGAGCACATGTGTTTTCAAAAACAAGATATCATGCTTAGTAGTGGCCGATCTTTGATCGAGCGAGCTGGGGTGCTCATGAAATGACCTTCCCCAATCGTACCCAAGTTCCCGAGCCGAGGCAACTTTGGTGATGACGGACACGTGGCCTTAGGCACGAGTCAGGGTTTCCTAAATTCTCCCAAAATAAAATATTTAGGTGGCGACTCTGTATCTGGCAAAGCAGTCCATGTTTGGCACTTCTTTCTAAAAATCAGTTTTTCAAAACGATTTGTCAGATTTGGACTCTTTGGTGATTTATCGATCTTACATTGCACTTTGTGAGATTAGATTCGGAACTGTGACATCGAGTTCGAACTGTAGTGAACCCAATGAACAAAACGGGATTTCTCCCAGGACGTTCGGGGATGTCCACAGTTTCAGGCATCTCCGCTGGGGATTTAGAGAACTTGACTCGAACTCATGATATCTTGTTTTGATTACACTTATGTGTTTCTTTGCATTGCATTTGCATTGGTGTGCCTAGGACACCGTGTTTGCCATCTGCTATTCCTGAACAGTTTGCCGGAGGCTGCGTGCCATAAGGCTGATCGGTTACGGGCTCTGCCATAACGGGAACACAAACCTGATTTTTACCAGGGCACCCTTTTTGACCATTCCACCTAGTGCATATTCGGAATCCATAGTGACCATCCTAAACTAGGACAAGTTGCTTACCTGATTATAGGTTGTTTGAAACCACTGTGTGTGTAGTGAAACCCTAGCTCCTGACAAAATAGGACAGGGAAACCCTACCCCTCCATAGGGGTGTTTTTGGTTCTCACTTGCTTGCTATGTGCTTTTAGAGTGTGTCTCTACAGGAATGCATGTATCAGTTTGCAAGTCTGGGTATCAGGCCTGCGGGCATCAGTATTTAGAGAATCAGTTATATCTGCGGGTATCAGATTCAGTTTTGGGACGGTAATTTGGGGAACAGTGATCAGTGGTCGAACACAGTCATTCAGCTTTGCTCAAATCTGTTCTGGTAAATCAGGCTGAGATGCTGCATGCTTTTTTTCTTTTGCTAGGTAGTCTTGGAACTATAGCTTCAGAAGGTTCCGACATCCCTCGGGTACATTGAACTCATGCTGATAGACTTTGTCAGGTCAGAGATTCAGTTCAGAGCAACCAGTGTTTCCTTCGCCAGTGGTAAGGCAAGAAAAGGCCAATCAGGCACAGATTACCAGTCCAACAGTCTTCGGATCAGCGGTCACTATCCATCTCACCTATGCGCAGTTGGGTTGAGATTTGCTTTTACCTCAGGGAGATACACCTGTTATTCAGCTAGATCAGTACAATATGGCATCTATGGAAAAGATGGTGCGTCAACTCCAAGAAAGTATGAAAACCATGCAGCAGGACGCTGTTCGTCAAGCAGAATTTGCCAAACAACAGGCCGAGGTCATGGCTCAACAAGCAGACCTAATTGCCAGGCTACAACAGCAAATTGGAGCATCCGCTCACCAAACTCCTCCCCCGCAAAGAGTGCCAATACTCGGGGAGACAGCTAATGTCCAGGAAGATACGGACATTTCCACAGGGCCGGCTCCGCCCCCAATCCTACCCCAGCTATCCAAAGCACAGACCAACCTACCGGATTCACCCTTTGAGTTCGAGGTGGACCCTACAGCGTTGAAAGTAAGCAAGCTTGAAAAGCTGTTCAAGAAGTCCCAGGGCGTGAAGTCCATTCCAGATATTGAGGACGGATACACCGATTCGGTCGTGACTCTGCCGGACTAATTCAAGATGCCACATATCGACCGCTTCGATGGTTCTGGAGACCCAATGGTGCACCTCCACCTGTTTTCTGATATCCTGAGGCCAATGGGCTTGACTACAGTCCAGAAGTTGTCACTATTGGGCCGAACCATGTCTGGGATAGCTGCAATATGGTTTGCGAAATTGGAGAACTCTGTGAAACAGAACTGGGAAGAGATGGCTGAGGCCTTCATTGCTCAATACTCCTATAACACACAGATCGAGGTCACAACTCGTGATCTTGAAGTCACTCGCCAAGAGCCAAAGGAGAGCTTCTCCGATTTTGTGACCCGCTGGAGGGCTAAAGCCTCGATGATGACCATCAGGCCCGTTAACAAAGATCAGATTCGGATGGTTGTACGCAACCTCCAGCCCAAGCTCATGCAAAAATGATCGTTCTCCCCCTACCCACCTTTGTAGATTTACATGAGATTGGGGTGCAAATCGAGGACGCTATGAGGCAGGGCCTCATTGACCAGGAGAAGGAGCAGCCCAGGAGGGTGTTTTCCTGCAGTTCGAATGCGACCACCAGTGGTGATGCAGCTGCAAGATCTTCTGAAGTTGGCATGGTCACCCATCAAAAACAGCCACCCCCTTTGTTGGTACATCCAATCCAAACCGAACCTCGGACTATCACCCGAGCAAGAGGATTTTCACCCCACTTATATGCCTTTGTCTAAAGCTCTGGGGGTCCTACTCAGGAATGACATCTGAAACCGTTAGAACAACGGCCTCTACCCGATCCTTCTCCCTCAAAGCATGACCCGGATAAGTACTGTGCTTTCCATTAACAAATCGGTCATGACATCGACAGTTGCGTCCGTCTTCGCTATGAGATACAAAATTTGATTGACAACAACGTCATCGCCGCACCAGTCTCGCAAAGTCTATCGGCACTGGATCAGTGAACTTGGGGGATAATGTGATGTGATCGGCGGATGAACCACTTGTGGGTGGCACTCAGTTTACCCCAGATGTGGTGTATGGCATGCACTATTTTGAGCATTGACAAATGCTAGCTTTTGTACTTTCTGACTCCGGTATTGAGTCAGTTTTGTTATATAGAGTCTGCCTCGCTGTATAGAGTCAGTCTTTTCATACTGAGTCAGTTGGGTCTGTCTTGTTGTACCAAGTCAGTCCTGTTTTGTTGGAGTCGAGTGATTCCGGGGGTGTTACCTCGGATATCACTGTTTTGTTTTGTGTTTGTCTTTTTGCTTTCTTTTGAGTCTGTTTCTGTCATGGAGCCAGTTACACCATAAGATCTGAATGAAGCAGCAGTGTTTTTCATGTTTTTACGCTTCTTTCTACTTTGAGCCTGTTGTGCCAGCAAGTTTAGAATCAAACAGCAGTGCATTCCACCTGCTCTTTTATGCCTTGAAATTATTGTATTGACCTAAGTTTTTTTTTTTAAAAAACTTTTTGAACATTGTGATGAAAACGAAGAGGAAGGAATTCCTCGGGATTTGCAAAAATTTGATCAATTCAGAGAAAGAGAGGCGTGCTAAGCCCTTAATGAATGAGATCATGTTTGTTAATGTGAGTACTGAGAAGAATCCTAGCTTGATCCAGATTGGTTCTGCACTGTCTTCAGCGCGAGCGATTTGTCGCTCTCTTAAAAGATTTCAAAAAATGTTTTGCGCGATCCTACGAAGACCTATGTAGAATCGCTCTTGAGATTGTACAGCTTAGGATCGCTCTCAACCTCAAGACTCGACCCCTTTTGCCTTCAAAACCTTGAACCTTAACTCAGAATGTTCAATGGTCAACCACAATGCGAGGCCTGTGTGGCCAGACTTGAAGCAGCCCACGAACCAGGGGCAAGAAAGTCAAAGGAAGTTTGCGAAGCTAGATCAGAAGCCCTCGAACTAGGGGCAAAAAATGTTAGATGTGCTTGAAGAGTCAAAGATAAAGACTGGCAAGAATGCCAAATTCCAGAAGGGAAGAAAGAAGAAGGTATCGCTGAAGGACAACCGAGTTCCAATCCACAACACTAGGGGCAAATTCAGCCCCCATTGGATGGACTTCTGCATCATCAGCGAACAGTAGCCATTCTCCTAGATTCAGATGATTTCAGGATCTCAAAACCATTTGACATGGAAAAAGCTACACTTTTACCCTTGAGAGGCTCGCTGGACCGAAAACCCGAAAGGGCGACCTAGGCAAAAGTTAGAGCAAGAAAAGAAGAAAAGAAAGAAAAGAAAAAATGCCAAGAATGAAAAAAAGAAAAAAGTTAGAAAAGATGAAAAAAGAAGAAAAGAAATGAAAAGAATTGAAAAGAAAAGAAGAACATAGCTCGCAAGGTTGAAAACCCGGAAGGGCGGCCTTGGCAAAAGTTAGAGCGTAAAAGGCGAGGTTAATACTCGAGTGTACCTTAACCTGAACTACGTAAGGCTTGATTCCCATGTTTGGGATACGTAGGCAACTTCATTCTGAAGTCTAGCCATAAACACTTCCAAATCGATTGTGTCCATGTAATGGTTTTGATTATCTTTACCTTCTCTGTATCCGAGAGTTCGGTTGTGATCGTCACTCTGAGGACTGATTACAATGCGCTGTGTTGCTATCCAAACAAGGGGCAACTTTGCGTTGCCATACAGTGTGTCGTGGTGCTATTCAAACAAGGGGCAACTTTCCATTGCCATGCGGTATACTTCAGACAAAGGGGCAGTTTTCCATTGTTTTGGATCTAAGGTTGTGCATCTCAAGAGTAGGTTCCATGCTCGTCGAGCAATGGCCGTTTGCAAAAATAGTTTTTGAGAATTTTTACTGAGGTGGACTGATTTCTCAAAAAGTATTCCATTTTTCCAAAACTAGACCATTTCTTGGACCCAAAAAAGGAAAATTTTCAGTGCTCATAGCCTGACTTGCATGATTTTAAATCAGAAAATTGAACAAGCATGTTAATCTAACTCTCATTTTGGTCAAAATTGTTTTAGTAGAAAACCAAAAACAAAAAATGGTCAAAATGATAAACTAGGGGCACAGTTGAGTCAGGTGTTCTGTCTTTTTCCCTTTGTCAACATACTTGCTAGAAAGGGCACTCTACTTGCCGGAAAGGGCACCGTATTCGCCAGAAAAGGGCACGACTGAAGCTAACAGCAAAAGGGCCGAAAAGCTCTCTCAGCAGCGAGGTATCGAGCCAAGTGTGAAGCATGAGCTAGAATGGATCAAGATATTCCACTCCCTCATCTGGATAGATCTGATCACGTCCAAACTCCCCGGCAGAGCATCGTCAACCGATGTCAACTGCAGATTTGCTGCACCCAGTTGTAGCGCAACCCCTCTATGGGAGAAACTCACTGTTGTGAACAAGAATAAGAATCTGGTAGAATACCAGGGGCAAGAGCCCACAACTTCCTGCTTACCCATTAACCACCCAGGGGAGGGATAAAAAATGAGAGATTGAAGAATAGAGAGATGTGCGCTGAGAGAAAAAGTGAGGAAATGGCTTTTTTAGAAAAAACAGAGCCTGAGGGCCGAGTGATGTGAGAATCACAAATGAAAAAGGGTGGGAAACAATACCTAGAGAAACAGGCTCCCTGTGCACGTCTGAGTGTCGTGTCTTTTTGTTTTATCTCGATTCTTGTTTTGAGTCGTTTCAAGTGTTACTCGATGTGTTTAGGTTGTTTACCTTTTGTTTTCCGTTGTTGAGTCGTAGTGCGTTGTGTTCAGTCGTAGGCTCAATACCCTAGTCAAGAACCCATCTCTCAATTTCAAAAATAAAATCATTTTGCGTTCCAAGTGCCGTGTCGTTCTCCACATCTGTTCAAAACACGATTCGTTCTTTCGTAAAACCGCAGGGTTCAACCCAGGTCATGCGGGAACAGTAAAACCAGGACCTGTCTGAAGCTATGAAAGTTCCGGGCTGCAAAGCAAAAGAAAAAAGGGAAAATGTCGGGTATCTGAGTTTGTTTCAACTTCAGTAAGTTCCGAGATTACATTCCGTGTGTACCTCTTCAGGTCTTGCCAATGCTCCGAAGGATGAGTGTGCCTCTACCTCAAGCTCAAGATCAAGCCTGCTTCAAGCCAAGATGGCGATCAAAAGTGCTCTCCCTGAGTACCATTCCCTGCCAGAGGCATCTTGGCTGTGTTTGCAATGAGTTCCTAGGAGACCAACTGTGACGGTGGAAACTAGAGTTCGAATGGCTGTTGCCTAGAACGCAAAGGTTCGGGATTTCCAAGACTAAAATCTGGTTTAAATACCCAGAGGCATGTCCTCGGCTTGAAATCTGTATGGAAGCCCCATAGGTTGAGATAGCATGTATGCACCTCAATTCTGGATACTGAACCAACCTAGTCTGTCACCCCGTTGGAGAATAGGGAAAGTTGTGAATATGATCAGGAAGAAAGGTAGCATCCAAAGTGTTCTACGTGAAGAACCCTTGTCAGTATTCCAGAGCCTTTGTACTGTCAGTTGAAGGTAAGTGTTCGAAGAGCACGAGGGGAGATCCCCGTCAGAGTAGAGCGGTTCATCGCTACTCACCCCATGAGGCGCTTTCCAAAGCGCCGCTATGCTTGTTTATTGTGTTCCTTAAACATCATGCATTGTATTGCATTGTACCTATCAAGTTTCTTTCTCATTCATGCAGGATATTGTATGTACGATTCATTCAAAGAAGTTCCGTTTGTGATCATTTATTTAGTGTATCAATCACACTCTCTTCACTTAGTGTATCAATCACACTTCTTTCATTTTCTGTATCTATCACACACATTCTCATTTTTTGTATCTATCACACACTCACATTGTGTATCCATCACACGTTTACTTTGTGTATCTATCACACTTTGCTTGTTTCGTGTATCCATCACACGTTCACCTTTTGTGTATCCATCACACTTGTTCACTTAGTGCATCTATCACACTTTGTGTTCACCTTTTGTGTATCCATCACACTTGTTCACTTAGTGCATCTATCACACTTTGTGTTCACCTTTAGAGTATCCATCACACACCTGTTCACTCAGTGCATCTATCCCACTTTGTGTTCACCTTTTGTGTATCCATCACACATGTTCACTCAGTGCATCTATCACACTTTGTGTTCACCTTTTGTGTATCCATCACACCTGTTCACTTAGTGCATCTAGCACACTTTGTGTTCACCTTTAGTGTATCCATCACACTTGTTCACTTAGTGCATCTATCACACTTTGTGTTCACCTTTAGTGTATCTATCATACTTGTTCACTTAGTGCATCTATCACACTTTGTGTTCACCTTTTGTGTATCCATCACACTTGTTCACTTAGTGCATCTATCACACTTTGTGTTCACCTTTAGTGTATCTATCATACTTTGTTCACTCAGTGCATCTATCACACTGTGTGTTCACCTTTTGTGTATCCATCACACCTGTTCACTCAGTGCATCTATCACACTTTGTGTTCACCTTTTGTGTATCCATCACACCTGTTCACTCAGTGCATCTATCACACTTTGTGTTCACCTATAGTGTATCTATCATACTTTATTCACTCAGTGCATCTATCACACTTTGTGTTCACCTTTTGTCTATCCATCACACCTGTTCACTTAGTGCATCTATCACACTTTATGTTCACCTTTAGTGTATCTATCATACTTTGTTCACTCAGTGCATCTATCACACTTTGTGTTCACCTTTTGTGTATCCATCACACCTGTTCACTCAGTGCATCTATCACACTTTGTGTTCACCTTTTGTGTATCCATCACACCTGTTCACTCAGTGCATCTATCACACTTTGTGTTCACCTTTAGTGTATCTATCATACTTTGTTCACTCAGTGCATCTATCACACTTTGTGTTCACCTTTTGTGTATCCACCACACCTGTTCACTTAGTGCATCTATCACACTTTTTGTTCAGCTTTAGTGTATCTATCATACTTTGTTCACTCAGTGCATCTATCACACTTTGTGTTCACCTTTTGTGCATCCATCACACCTGTTGACTTAGTGCATCTATCACACTTTGTGTTCACCTTTAGTGTATCTATCATACTTTGTTCACTCATTGCATCTATCACACTTTGTGTTCACCTTTTGTGTGTCGATCACACCTGTTCACTCAGTGTATCTATCACATTGTGTGTTCACCTTTTATGTATCCATCACACCTGTTCACTCAGTGCATCTATCACACTTTGTGTTCACCTTTTGTGTATCCATCACACCTGTTCACTCAGTGCATCTATCACACTTTGTGTTCACCTTTAGTGTATCTATCATACTTTGTTCACTTAGTGCATCTATCACACTTTGTGTTCACCTTTTGTGTATCCATCACACCTGTTCACTTAGTGCATCTATCACACTTTGTGTTCACCTTTACTGTATCCATCACACTTGTTCACTTAGTGTATCTATCACACTTTGTGTTCACCTTTAGTGTATCTATCATACTTTGTTCACTTTGTGTATCTATCACACGTTCGCTTTGTGTATCTATCACACATGCGCACTGTATTCGCAGTGAGAATTGTAGTAATTCTCTTACACCCTTTCTACATGTGATGTAGTTAGATTTGTGTATGCTTGCTTTAAAACTGTTGCATGTTATGCTTCGTTACAGCTTTCTTTGCATGATCATAAGTTATGCTCGGCTTTGTGCATTGTTCTTGCATTTTGCTCCGCCCTCGGGCGCATATCTTTTATCTATAGCTTGTATGCTTTGTCTAAGTCTTCGGCCTTGTCAAAAATGGGTCGTCTCTGGGCTTTGACATTCATTCCCGTCATTGTTATGACTTTCGAGTTCTGTCAAAGAGGGGCAACTGTAGACACCCCATTTTTGACCGTCCTCAAGACTTGGACGTCATCGTTTGAATACTCGATGATCATCCATGTTTGTGTTCGTTTTGAGTTCTCGGAGGTCTCGGTTGCACGCCTTGCCTCAAGACCTCTCGACTTGTTTGTTTTGTGCTTGGTTGTGGACCAAACACTTGTGTTTTTGCTTCTAAGGCCAGCGAATGGCTTGTTGGCCATCCCCACACCTCACCGGCCATGGCTTGAGGCCACCAGCCCTGTTTTCTTGCTACTGGCCAAAGGTGTTGGCCGGTCGGCCATGTTTTTGGTCGGCCGACCATTGTTTTGGTCGATCGGCCACTTTTTCTGGCTGAAACCTTTTCTTTACCTTTTTCAGGCATTATGCATGCCAACTGTGCCAGCTGATAAGCACAGACCCTGCCCTCCATACACGTGTATGGAGGATTCGTACCCTTGTTTTAGCTTCTTGAGGAAGCTTGAACCTTTTGAACCCTTGTTTTAGCTTCTTGAGGAAGCTTGAACCTTTTGAACCCTTGTTTTAGCTTCTTGAGGAAGCTTGAACCTCTTGAACCTTTGCCCTAGCTTCTCCAAGAAGCTTGAACCTTTGCTCTAGCTTCTCCAAGAAGCTTGAACCCTCTTGTTTCTCTATAAGAGAGGCCATCCCTCTCCTTTAGAGAGGTTGAAAAAAATTTTCTAAGGCACAAGGGTTGTATCTCTCTCTATATCTCTATATTTAGGCTTAGTAAGTGTTGGTTCTTGACCCCTTTGCAGCACAACTCTTAAGCACACACCTCCACCATTGTTCTAAGGTTCTTGGAGGGTCTTGAGAGGTCTAAAAGGGCTGGTTTTTGGTCCAAGAAGCTGCTGTCTTTGCTGAGCTACAAGGGTAACTCATTTCCCCTCTTTTAAGCATTATCTTGATCCTTCTCTTAGCCTTATTTGCATACATATTTGAGCTTTGTTGTCAACTAAAAAAAGCTTCATATTTAAGTGTTTTTCATGTTTGTTTAACATCATTTTGGTGTTGGGGGTCATCTACCCTCTTGCATGCTTGTTTTGGCCTTGTTTTGTGCCATGCCATAAGGCATTCAAGATAGTCATTGCTTGGCCTTCCTACCACTGAAATCTAGTGGATTTTCTGTGGTGGTTTTGTGGTTTTGAGGGCCAAAATCAGAGAGGGGTGACCCTCTCTCTTTTGGCCTTGTTTGTTTGCATATTTGGCCTTTCAAAGGAGCTCATATTTTCATACTTCCAAGCCTTGGTTCAGGCACTTTTTTTTTAATTTTGAGACCTACCTAGGCTTTGTCCATAGTTGTTTTGGCCACCTTTTGTTTGCTTCTTGCATGTGTAGAGCAATCCCATTCATAGCTTATCAGAGGAGCATGTCATTCTTGCATGTATTGACCATGTTTCAGTGGGTTTTTGGTCATATTTTAGCATGCCATGATTCTGTTTTTGGCTGGTTTGGTGGCCCCTCACATGCTTCATAGGCTTGTAGTGTAAATCATGCTTACGAGCTCACATTGCATGTTGTTTTGGCCCTCTATTCTAGCACCTTTTGGCAACACTCCAAACATGTTTTGTTCATATTTTGGGCTGCCTTAGCTCTTTTTTTAGGCCTCTTGGTCAATTGGTGCTTTCCATGCATGGTTATAGTGTAATAGCCTTGCTTACCTTTGAGTTTTGGGGTCCCTTGCATGTGTTGCTTGAGGCATTTTAGTGTTTTGGCATCATTGAATATGATATTTCAGAGTTTATAGGTGTGTCATATTCTCATATGTATCATGCCTTCAATGTGTTTGAGAGTTGTGCTTTTATACCCCATTTGTGAGCCATTGCATGAGCTTCATTTTGGTGCATGTCAAGCGATCATTTTAGCTCATTTTGACACTGTTTTGGACCTGCATAAGGTCTGTTAGAAGTTGGTTTGGTCATTTGAGCATTGCTTTGCATACCTCTAGTGTAATGTGCATCACTAGTTTCGGTACTTGAGCCTTCCAACGTGCATTGTGTGAGTCGTTTGCATGATTCAGAGCGTTTTTATATGCCATTTCAGAGCTGGAATATGTGTCATTGTATGTCATATTTCATCCTTGCCATGCTCTTGGAGAGTTGCATCTTGTGCTCTTGGCTTGGAGCCTTTGCATTGTGCATGCTTGTGTGTGTCTTGTTGCTTTGATTTCATCATCCATTGGCCACTGAGTTGGACATGGCTGAGGCCTATCCATCTTGGTTTAAGTCCATTTAGCATTGCGCATGCCATGTAGTTCGTCGCATTGAGTATGCTATTTGACATTCGCATTGTATATGCTAGTCTCATTTTGTCATATTGTTGCATGCTTATGATTGTCTCGCTTTGAGTATGTGTACATTAGCATTGTGCATTGTGTATGCCGTTAGCCTTGCTAGGTTGTTCATGTTGCATTCCATATTGACATTGTGTATGCTAGGTGCATGTTTGCATGTTTCATCTCTTGCATGTTTGCATGACCAAGTTGCAGTGCATTTAGCTTGCATTCTAGAGTCGCATTGTGCATGCCATACTTGTTGCATTGTGTTTGGAATAGGAGTTAGTCCAAACATGGGAAACGAGGAACGTTTTGTACTCAAAGTGACGAAACGTACCTCAATTCCCGGTCACCGACTCTCTTGACTAATACATGATGGAGTTTAGGCATTTATGTGTTCATATGGCCATTCATTCCATATCAAGTCGTGCAATTCAACTCCTCGGCCATCATGCATCGAGATGCGTGATTGGTGGCCCGAGGGTCGTGGACTACACTTCCTTGAGCTTGTGCAATGATGGGAGAGTGGTCGTGCACACATTTGTTGAACATACCTTGCTATGCCTCTCTCTTGCTTTGTGTTGCAAAAAACCAGGAACATGAGGCAGAAACTGGTCGGCTGACCAGCTTTTCTGGCAGGCCGACCACCTCTTTTGGTCTCCACCACAAAAGGTGGTCGGCAGGTGGTCTCCAAGGCCAAGGGCTGGTCGGCAGCCTTCCCACAGCTTCCCATGGTGGAGTTTCAGCCTTCTGGAGCCTTGTGTAAGTTTCTGACATCAATTGCAAACAAAGGGGAGTCGGGGCGTCGTGAGGGATTTCCCGACAAGCCGGTTCAAGCATGCATGCATCCTTTTTCAATCAAAACAAGAGCCGAGGCAGCCTACTTCATTTAGTTTACATGCTTACTTAGTTAATTTGTTGATTAATTAGAGTTGTGTAATAATTAGCTGTAGCTTGTTGGTTCTGTATTATTTATTCGGACCCTCCGAGAGAGGGCACAACTGTTGTAATAATAAGTGTGCGTGTGTGTGATGCATGTCTTCCAACCCCACGTCTTTCTCCCTTTTATTTACCAGTTTATGATGGTTAGTTTTAGGACACGTTTCAATTAGCATCCTTATGCACGCATGTTTGCATCCATTCATCCGTCTTGCATGCATCGGGCTCGGCACATCATACTAACTGCATTGTATTTCAATTCCAAGTTGAATACATGTATCAATTGTTGCATTTCGTATGCCATCATAGAATAGCCGAGCCTATTGTAGTTGCATTTTTGCATGTGTTGCATTAGCCATCTTAACATGAACTAGGATCACGCATTGATTACTAACTAGTTTCTGTTTTGGCTCAGAGTACTCGGTAAGTGTTTATGCTTTAGCATTCTTGCATGCGTGTGAGTGACTGCCATGATAGCATGCTTACCATGAGGCTATGTGCTTATGTGATATAACTGCTTGAATGCCTGTGGGTGAAGGTTGGGTTGCCTGAATTGGAATAATTTGTCGAAACCCGTGTTTTAGCCTACTTGCAAGTAGCAAACTTCAATCTGTTTTCAAAACAAACGGATATGCGATGCTTTGTTCCAACTTAGGCAATCTAGTCTATACTTGTATGCTGTGCGCATCACATAGTAATTCTAGGTTAATAACTAGAATAAGAGCACATGTGTTTTCAAAAACAAGATATCGTGCTTAGTAGTGGCCGATCTTTGATCGGGCGAGCAGGGCTGCTCATGAAATGACCTTCCCCAATAGTACCCAAGTTCCCGAGCCGAGGCAACTTTGGTGATGAGGGGCACGTGGCCTTAGGCACGAGTCAGGGTTTCCTAAATTCCCTCAAAATAAAATATTTAGGTGGCGACTCTGTATCTGGCAAAGCAGTCCATGTTTGGCACTTCTTTCTAAAAATTAGTTTTTCAAAACGATTTGCCGGATTTGAACTCTTTGGTGATTTATCGATCTTGCATTGCACTTTGTGAGATTAGATTTAGAACCGTGACATCGAGTCCGAACTGTAGTGAGCCCAATGAACAAAATGGGATTTCTCCCGGGACGTTCAGGGACGTCTACAGTTACAAATTGAGGATGCTATGAAACAGGTTTGATCGACCAAGACAGAGAGCAACCCAGGAGAACCTTTAACCGCAACACCAATATAGGCACAGCAATGCTGCAACTGCCAGAGCTTCAGAAGTGAGCATGGTCACCACCACCCCCCCCCCAAGAGCCCTTGTGGCTACACCATTCACCGGTGCGTTCGGTAGCAACTCACAGACAACCAAGTACCAACCCCGAGGCCAAAGAACCTTCACCCCATTATATATGCCCCTGTCCAAAGCTCTGGGGGTTTTAATCAGGAAAGGGCACTTGAAGCCCCTGGAGCCGCGGCCATTGCCAGACACTACCTCCCTTTCATAACCCGGCGAAGTATTGCACCTTTCACCAACAACATGGTCACGATACCGACTATTATTTTAGATTGCGTCACGAGATTCAGGATCTCGTTGACAACAGGGTGATTGTGCCTCCAGAAAAACCCAACGTCACAACCAACCCTCTCCCACCACACAACCAAGCTCCACCTCCCAAACAAATCAACTTTATCCAGACTGGGGTCATGTCATTTGACCCCAGCATATATATCACCCCGTCCCACCTACCCAAGCCGGAGGTGTTCCTTCCCGACAGCACTGACTTGTGCATGTTGGACATCTCTCGAGCCCAACCTGAACCAATGGTGGTGACCATCGAAGATGGAACAGGGATGATTTCGGAGGAAAGTGGCATTGTTGATTCAAGGTCTGAGGAAATTGGGAACTGTACTGAGAAGGCGTATGATCCGAGTGGCTACATTACGACAGTGGGCCAGGCTGGACCGAATGTGGAATTGCCGGTGGGGGCAGAAATTTTTGTAATACGGGGAAAGGGACTTGATTAGGAGATAGATGACTTGATAGTTCTGGAAGGGGACATTGCTGACCTTAAGATTTTCAACGAACAAGATCCGGGGGACATGTGTAGACACCCCATTTTTGACCGTCCACAAGACTTGGACGTCACCGCTTGAACACTCGGTGATCATCCTTGTTTGTGTTCGTCTTGAGTTCCCGGAGGTCTCGGCTACGCGCCTTGCCTCAGGATCTCTCGACTCGACTGTTTTGTGTTTGGTTTTGCACCAAACACTTGTGTTTTGCCTTTGAGGGGTAAGGCAGGGCTTGTTGACCATCCCCTGACACCCACCGGCCATGGCTTGAGGCCACCGGCCAAATGTTTGGTTGGCCGGCACTCCAGATGGTCGGCCGGCCATCTATTTTGGTCAAATTGCATTTTTGGCTGGCCGATCACTGTTCATCTGCTTTTGCAGATATTTTTATGCCAGCTGTGCTAGTTGGCATACACTTTGCTCCCTTCCATACACGTGTATGGAGGGATCTCCATCTTGTCAGCTTGCCTTGGAAGCTTTACAAGATTGGATTGTCTATAAGAGCAGGCCTCTTCCCCCTCTTTTAGGTTAGACAATATTTTTCAGAGCTTTGAGTTCTAGGGTTAGGGTTTGTATATATCCTATCTCTATATATCTCTTTCTTTGTGTATTTGTGTGTGTTTAGTCTTAGTATTGCACACAAACACCCACCATTACACCTTCTCTTGGAGCTGAGGTCCTTGGAGGTTGTTCTAGAAGTTTTGGAGCTGGTTTGGACCTAAGGAGGCTGCTGGTCTGTGAAGCCCCCGAAATATGTATTCACTTTTAAAACCCTAATGTTGAATTATTTTCTTAAAGCCCTCGTTTACTTGAATTAATTCAAATCTTGTCGGTTAGCATTACTATTTTTATTTTTATCAAAACTGGAATTTTCCTAGCCAGATTAAGTTCCCTAACCTAATTTAATTTAATCCTACATAAGTTTCATGTATTCAACTCCAAGCCCTCACCCTTTAATTAAATTCAAAACTTGCCCAAACTAGTACTTGTACCTTGTACCATAAAAACCATCATCAAGAGATATATATATATATATATGTATACACCTTGAGGAATGTGCCTAGGACATAAAATAATAAAGAAATTTCCCTTCACCCTTCCCTATGGCTAGCCTTCCTAGAAGAAAGTGAGAAGCCAATTTCCAAGAAACATCATCATGAACTTCTAGGAAAAAACCACCAATCTATGACCTAGACCTAGGGTGCAAGTTTCAAAACTATTTCCCTTTTAACTAAGTGTTGCCTAAATCATTGACCAAGCCTCCCAAATCCCTTCCTTTTCCTTAGAATCCAAACAAAACCCACCCTTTCCATCCATTTCCAACTAAGGGGCTTTTAGGACTTTTTGCCTCAAAGTTTGCCTATAAATATCAACACACCTCCCTAGCTTGCAAACACACATAACACACTCATCACACACACATTCGGTTAGAGAGAGGGAGGAGAGAAAGAGAGAGAAGTCTAGAGGGAGGGAGGAAGAAGAGAGCCTTCTTATGCAAACTTAGTAGGTAAGCCACAACACAACCTTCTCTTTCATTTTCCTTCTTCAATACATGTTTCTAAATAATGTTTTTTTCAGATCAGTTATTAAAGAGTTCTTATGTTAAAAATGCTAAGATTTGAGTATTGACTCCATCTCTCTTGTATTTTTCCCTTTTTGGCAGAAAACCATCTCCTTTTATTACCAATCTCTCAAGTTTCCAAGGGCACGCTTTCAAACAAACTTTATGAGTAAATATATGTTAGTTAGCATGTTTTCTTCACAAAATAAATGAAAACTTTCCCATGGTGGAACCCTTTTTTTCATAAATCTTCTTGTTTTGGACAGTCCACCTTAGAATCTGTTTTTGCAGCCCACTTTCAAAAATTCTAGAAAAATGTACAAAAATAATCTGGACCACTATTTTATGTCAAAACCTTCCTTAAGGAGTTATCGTTCAACTAAAATGGGTTTCATCGAAAAACATTAAGCGGTTTGCAAGAAAAACAAGTTTTCGTAACGGTCGACGGATCTGGACAGATTCTGGACAGCGCTGGACTATTTTCTAAATAACCTAAAATCTGGAAAAGTAATCCCATTTCCGAAAAATGTCCTAGAAACTAGATCAAATTCTCTACGAACCATAGGGAGACCGAGTCCGGTGGAAGATCTAAAATAGCCCTTTTATTTCAATCTTCATGTGATGTTAAATCTGGAAACTGTGTTATGCATGGATGTTTTATGCCCTTGAATTCATGAAATTGCCTACTTACATATGAGCATATCTTGGCATGTTATTATGTGTATTATGGTTATGTTATTTATCTTCCTCGCTTATGGATGCATGTTCATGTGGATGCTATTGTCTTGTAAGTTGAATTAACTTGATTTAAAGCCTTAATTTAACGGGAAACCTAATTGGGAGGGTATTGGGTTTTCGCACACTTAAGTAATGAAAAGATGAGAAAATGTGATATAAGGATTGTTGGGATGCGTTCCCTATCTGGAAGTTAAAGTCTTGCGCAAGTGGTTTTTGGAACCCTTGAACGAAGCGGTTGTATTCGGACCCTAGGTGGTTTGGTGTGAGGAGGGATTCAGGAAAGGCCCTACTTTACCGTCTCTTTTGAGGCCCTGCGGTTGGCGCTACGCGGTACATAACCGTTGGCAGGCATCCGAGGTTAGTTCTGCAACAAAGCAGCAAAAGAAGGGGCATACCGAATAATCCGCGTCCGATTCTTGTGGTTGGGAGGACGAAATCTCTTTGGGGGATTTCTAGTTTACTAACATCTAACTTGTAACCTTTTATTTACTCATTTGAGTATCATGCTTTATGTTATACCTGTGATTGTGTGTTGGATTGGGGAAAAAGGGGCAGGGTGTGTGTGTGTTTACTGGGCATTCAAAGCTCACGGCGTATCATGCCAGGTGCCGAAGAGGAGTTTATAGCTGGAGACGACGAGCCCGAAACCTTCAAGGACTTTTGGCTATCTTAGGAATAATAGAAATTTCCTTTTTGTTATTTTGTAAGAACTCATGTAGAGTTTAAACTTTCTATTGGGATGTAATGTAATGAAGCAATCTTTTGAATTAAGTATAAATGTGGTTGTTATGTATTTATATTCTATGTATGAACCTTATCATTGCTTATGAAACCTTCTGTCAATGCCTGGTAAGATCTGTCAAAAAGGTAGTGCGCTGCCTAAGAAAGCTGGACTTAGAAGGGAGGCTATTTTGACTCCTCCGGCGATCTGGGATCTTACTTGGTTATTGACCATAGGACTCATTAGTGACTCTCCATTGACTGCAACCTAGTGTAGAATCGGGGCATCACAATATGGTATCAGAGCCTAGGTTCAACCCTTACCCGCGCGTTTCGACCATCAGTTAGAGACTACCTTACCCCGACTATGTTATATTATTACACTACCTATTCTATCAACTAAAAGACATCAAAAATTAGAATCTTTCTTGACCTACCTTAGGGAATTTCTTCGAATTTCGGGCACACCAACAACAACTCATGAGGACCTACTTCAGGATCGTGAATTGGTTTTAGCTTTGAGTGCGGCCTCACATCGCGCAGTATGGGGTACTATTAGTTCTACGCGTCTTTTATCGATTGTCGTACCCTCATCTTGTATTCGTAACCTTTATTCAATGTCATCCTTTTCCAAGATTAAGTCTTGTCCATCTAGTCCTGTTTTATATACTACTATTTGTAAATTTGACCTCCTTTGACCCTTGATTATTTTATTTAGCCCATGGCTTCTTGTAAATAATTTCATTTCTTTGCTCGGTGATGAATCTTGGATATTCAGTTTGAAACGCGAATGGCCAACGCAGTTTCAAGTTAAATATCTAATGTAGTCACTACATCTATAACCTTGATCACATTGAAGTTCGAAACCATAACATCATACCATTCATCCATATTTCAATTAATCCTGATGTTATCACCATAACTGTTTCATATTCTTCGTCTCCACTTCAATCCAATTTTAGGAATCTTGTAATTATTATTAAGAATATATGAAGTTGTGCTGTAATTAAACTCTAACTTAAGATTAGTTGCTTACCCATAAGGAATTGCCTCTGTAGTTAGAATTTGACTTACGCCTCACCCCATTCAAGGAAAAACAAATGGTGGACCATACTTCGAGACAAGTAATAACACGAGCTCGCAAGCAACGATAAGAATGCGGTACCGAGAAATTGAAACCTTAAGAATGGACTAGTAACCATGACCAAAAATCGCGAACCTTATTGAGAATCAAATTCTAGGGGAGTCTTGCCATCTTTGTGGAAATAGTTGGCACAACATTGACTTAAGAATGAAAGGAGGTAGAATCCAAGAGGATTTGGAGCTTGTGGAAAGGAGACCCAACTTCATGAGGGATCAGAAAGGAGCAACCGGCAGGATCTTCGCCTTGCAAGAGGAAGAAGCGGACCCGTCTGCAATTTAGTACTACACAATTCTTGGGTGCATGTTTTATTTGATATTGGTGCATCACATTCTTTCATATCCTCTGCTTGTGCTAAGTCATTAGAACTTGAATGTGAACCTTTAGAAACGACCTTAAGTGTAATGTCACCTATGGGAGGATGCATTCGGGTAGGATTGATCTGTAAAGATTGTAAAATAGGAATGTCGAACCTACGCTTAACTTGCGACCTTCGTGTCATGGAAATGTCGGACTTCGATATCGTCTTAGGCATGGACTGGTTGTCCGCCCACCGAGCGGTGATCGACTGTCATCAGAAGAAAGTGGTAGCTCACACGCAAGATGGAACACGTTTCCAGTTTAAGGGGGATAGACAAGACCCCATGGTTTCAACAGAACATCGGACGCAGTGGCGCGATCAACTTGCGGGTAGAATAGCAAGTCTGATTCTAAATGAGGAAGGCCAAGGGGAAATAGAACTCCCGCGCGTAGTATGCGATTATGCAGATGTATTTCCTTTGGAGTTACCAGGATTGACACCAACCCGGGAAGTAGACTTTGGCATCGAGCTACAACCTGGAACTACCCCAATATCCATGGATCCGTATCGTATGGCACCAGCAGAACTACGAGAATTGAAGACACAACTACAAGAATTGCTCGAGAAAGGATTCATTAGGCCAAGTACTTCGCCATGGGGAGCACCCGTGTTGTTTGCTAAGAGAAAGATGGGTCGTTGAGGCTATGCATCGATTATCGTCAACTCAATCCAGTCACGATTAAGAACCGATACCCACTCCCAAGGATGGATGACCTTTTTGACCAACTTAGAGGCTCAAGATGCTATTCAAAATCGATCTCCGGTCAGGTTAACTACGAGTCAAGGAGGAGGATATACCAAAAACTGCCTTTCGTACTAGATATGGCCACTATGAGTTTGTAGTAATGCCCTTCGGACTAACCAATACACCGACAGTATTCATGAGCCTAATGAATAATATTTTTAGACCATACCTTGACCAGTTTGTAGTAGTGTTCATTGATGACATCTTGGTATACTCAAGGTCTGAAGAAGAGCATGAGCAACATTTAAGGACTGTCCTCCAAGTTCTTAGGGATAATCGGTTATATGCCAAGGCAAGTAAATGTGAGTTCTAGTTGAATGAAGTAAAATTCTTAGGGCATGTAGTATTAGAGAATGGGATTGCGGTGGGTCCAACCAAGGTGGAGGCAGTATTAGATTGGGGAACAACCAAACCGTGTCAGAAATCCACAGCTTCTTAGGATTGGCCGGTTATTACCAGAGGTTCATCCAAGATCTCCAAACTAGCTAAACCAATGATCGTTTGACGCAGAAGAGTAAAGTATGAGTGGACGAAAAATCCTTCCAGGAGTTGAAAGAGGTTTAACTAGTGCGCCAATTTTGACCATCCCAGAACAGAAGAGGGGTACACTGTATTGCGATGCGTCTAAAGAAGATTAGGTGCTGCTTCATGCAAAATGGAAAGGTAGTGCGCATATGGGATCCAGCAGTTGAAACCTATGACGCAATTCCTCACACACGACTTGGAGCTAGCGGCCGTAGTTTTTTGCCCTAAAGCAATGGCGACATTACATGTATGGGGAACAATTTGAGATTTCACCGATCACAAGAGTCTGAAGTATCTATTACACAGAAGGACCTTAACTTGAGAACAGAGACGATGATGAGATCTGAGATTTCAGTTCACTCTCTCATATCACCTCGGTAAAGCCAATATAGTACAATGCTCTAAGTCGTAAGAGCAGAGGGATGATGGCAAAGATCTCCGTCAAGGAATGGGATATGGTTAAGACACTCAGTGAGTTCAGGATCCAAGTAGAATCTCAAGACACAAAAGCATGTCTTAGTGCGTAGAAGGTGATGCCTAAGTTGATGAATGAGGTCATGGAGGCCCAAAAGCACGATCAAGAGGTAGCCTATATCAAGGGATGTCTGGGATCAGGAGAGCCCATGCCTGATTGGGTAATTCACCCCGATGGGAGTTTAAGATACCAAGGTAGATTGTTTATACCAAGTGACGAGTTACTTAGAGAAAAGGTACTGAAGGAATGTCACCATTCTGCATTTGCAGAGGGACTAAAATGTACCAAGATTTGAAAAGGCAATATTGGTGGAATGGGATGAAGAAGGAAGTGGCTAAATTTGTAGCAAAATGTCTGACATGCCAACAAGTGAAAGCGGAACATCAAAACCAGGAGGAATGTTGCAACCTCTACCAATAGCCGAATGGAAGTGGGAGTACATGACAATGGGTTTTGTGACAGGGTTGCCTAAGTCACCTACAGGGCGCAACGCTATATGGGTAATAGTGGACCGTCTCACCAAGTCAGCACATTTCTTACCCTATAAGATGACCGACACGTTAGAGTCTATGTGCAGACTCTACATTGGGGAGATCATTCAACTACATGGAATTCCGGTATCTATTGTGTCAGATTGTGATCCACGATTCACCTCTCAATTTTGGGGGAGCCTGCAGGAAGCTCTTGGTACTGAGTTATGTTTTAGCACCGCTTTTCACCCATAGACAGATGGACAATCTGAGCGCACCATCCAGACACTCGAAGATATGTTGAGAGCTTGCGCGATGGATTTTCAAGGAGGTTGGGGATGACACCTACCCCTAATTGAATTCGCCTACAACAACAGCTTTCAAGCTAGCATCGGTATGGCGCCCTTTGAAGCATTATACGGACGACCTTGTAGATCGCCGATTGTTGAATGGAAGTGGGTGATGCAAATCTGATAGAACCCGAACTTGTTCTGGAAACTACTGAGAAGGTCAAAATGATTCGAGGATGGTTAAAAACTGCTCAAGATCGTCAAAAGAATTATGCAGACAGGAGGAGAAGACCATTGATGTTTGAGGTAGGCAGCCATGTGTTCCTAAAGGGAAAACTGTCACCACGATATATTGGGCCTTTTCAGGTATTGGAAGGAGTGGGCGAAGTAGCATATAGACTAGCTCTACCCCCGCAGTTAGCAGGGATACACAACATCTTCCATGTATCTATGTTGAGAAAATACATCGCTGACCCGTCACACGTCCTCAAATGGGAAGGTATCAGCCTTGACAAGGATGTTACATTTAAAGAAGGACCGGTAGCAATACAGGACAGTCGAGAGAAGGACCTTAGAGGCAAGACGGTTCACTTGGTGAAAGTGCTATGGCGTCACCGGGGAATTGAGGAATCTACTTGGGAGCGCCAGTATTGGGTGAAGGCAAATTACCCCGAACTTTTCGAAGGCAGTACGTAGTTGAATTTCGGGGACGAAATTGTTTTAAGGGGGATAGGTTGTGAAGCCCCCGAAATATGTATTCACTTTTAAAACCCTAATGTTGAATTATTTTCTTAAAGCCCTCGTTTACTTGAATTAATTCAAATCTTGTCGGTTAGCATTACTATTTTTATTTTTATCAAAACTGGAATTTTCCTAGCCAGATTAAGTTCCCTAACCTAATTTAATTTAATCCTACATAAGTTTCATGTATTTAACTCCAAGCCCTCACCCTTTAATTAAATTCAAAACTTGCCCAAACTAGTACTTGTACCTTGTACCATAAAAACCATCATCAAGAGATAGATATATATATATGTATACACCTTGAGGAATGTGCCTAGGACATAAAATAATAAAGAAATTTCCCTTCACCCTTCCCTATGGCTAGCTTTCCTAGAAGAAAGTGAGAAGCCAATTTCCAAGAAACATCATCATGAACTTCTAGGAAAAAACCACCAATCTATGACCTAGACCTAAGGTGCAAGTTTCAAAACTAGTTCCCTTTTAACTAAGTGTTGCCTAAATCATTGACCAAGCCTCCCAAATCCCTTCCTTTTCCTTAGAATCCAAACAAAACCCACCCTTTCCATCCATTTCCAACTAAGGGGCTTTTAGGACTTTTTGCCTCAAAAGTTTGCCTATAAATATCAACACACCTCCCTAGCTTGCAAACACACATAACACACTCATCCACACACACATTCGGTTAGAGAGAGGGAGGAGAGAAAGAGAGAGAAGTCTAGAGAAGGAGAGGGAGGAAGAAGAGAGCCTTCTTATGCAAACTTAGTAGGTAAGCCACAACACAACCTTCTCTTTCATTTTCCTTCTTCAATACATGTTTCTAAATAATGTTTTTTTTCAGATCAGTTATTAAAGAGTTCTTATGTTAAAAATGCTAAGATTTGAGTATTGACTCCATCTCTCTTGTATTTTTCCCTTTTTGGCACAAAACCATCTCCTTTTATTACCAATCTCCTTTTATTAACAAACTTTATGAGTAAATATATGTTAGTTAGCATGTTTTCTTCACAAAATAAATGAAAACTTTCCCATGGTGGAACCCTTTTTTTCATAAATCTTCTTGTTTTGGACAGTCCACCTTAGAATCTGTTTTGCAGCCACTTTCAAAAATTCTAGAAAATGTACAAAAATAATCTGGACCACTATTTTATGTCAAAAACCTTCCTTAAGGAATCTTCAACTAAAATGGGTTTCATCGAAAAACATTAAGCGGTTTGCAAGAAAAACAAGTTTTTCGTAACGGTCGACGGATCTGGACAGATTCTGGACAGCGCTGGACTATTTTCTAAATAACCTAAAATCTGGAAAGTAATCCCATTTCCGAAAAATGTCCTAGAAACTAGATCAAATTCTCTAAACCATAGGGAGACCGAGTCCGGTGGAAGATCTAAAATAGCCCTTTTATTTCAATCTTCATGTGATGTTAAATCTGGAAACTGTGTTATGCATGGATGTTTTATGCCCTTGAATTCATGAAATTGCCTACTTACATATGAGCATATCTTGGCATGTTATTATGTGTATTATGGTTATGTTATTTATCTTCCTCGCTTTATGGATGCATGTTCATGCGGATGCTATTGTCTTGTAAGTTGAATTAACTTGATTTAAAGCCTTAATTTAACGGGAAACCTAATTGGGAGGGTATTGGGTTTTCGCGCACTTAAGTAATGAAAAGATGAGAAAATGTGATATAAGGATTGTTGGGATGCGTTCCCTATTTGGAAGTTAAAGTCTTGCGCAAGTGGTTTTCGGAACCCTTGAACGAAGCGGTTGTATTCGGACCCTAGGTGGTTTGGTGTGAGGAGGGATTCGGGAAAGGCCCTACTTTACCGTCTCTTTTGAGGCCCTGCGGTTGGCGCTACGCGGTACATAACCGTTGGCAGGCATCCGAGGTTAGTTCTGCAACAAAGCAGCAAAAGAAGGGGCATACCGAATAATCCGCGTCCGATTCTTGTGGTTGGGAGGACGAAACTCTTTGGGGGATTTCTATTTTACTAACATCTAACTTGTAACCTTTTATTTACTCATTTGGTATCATGCTTTATGTTATACCTGTGATTGTGTGTTGGATTGGGAAAAAGGGGCAGGGTGTGTGTGTGTTTACTGGGCATTCAAAGCTCACGGCGTATCATGCCAGGTGCCGAAGAGGAGTTTATAGCTGGAGACGAGCCCGAAACCTTCAAGGACTTTTGGCTATCTTAGGAATAATAGAAATTTCCTTTTTGTTATTTTGTAAGAACTCATGTAGAGTTTAAACTTTCTATTGGGATGTAATGTAATGAAGCAATCTTTTGAATTAAGTATAAATGTGGTTGTTATGTATTTATATTTTATGTATGAACCTTATCGTTGCTTATGAGACCTTCTGTCAATGCCTGGTAAGATCTGTCAAAAAGGTAGTGCGCTGCCTAAGAAAGCTGGACTTAGAAGGGAGGCTATTTTGACTCCTCCAGCGATCTGGGATCTTACTTGGTTATTGACCATAGGACTCATTAGTGACTCTCCATTGACTGCAACCTAGTGTAGAATCGGGGCGTCACATGGTCCACCATTTGTGAAGAGGGTCTTCAAGGGTAACCACTTTCCCCTTTTATTCCCCATTTTTGCATAGCTTTTTTGGCTACCTTGCAACTGTTTTTAGACTTGGTGTATAACATATAAAAATCTTTTTTTTCCTACTCTAAATATTTGTTTAAGAGTGTTTTGAGCTTTGAGGTTGTTTGACCCCTCTTAAGCCTTGTTTGGCTCCATTTTTGTGCATTTTTGGTGAGCTCCGGGACCATTGAGTTTGGGCCTCCTCACCACTGAAATCTTGAGAGATTTTAGTGGTGAGGATGGTGCCTTGAGGTCCTAAGAAGGAGAGGGCCACCCCCTCTCCTTGTTGTCCTTGAAAAGGGCCATTTTAGCCTCCTGAGAGAGCATCTTGTTTAAGTGTATGTTGGCCATGCCTTAACTGATTTTTGTGCTTATTATGTCATAATATAGCTCTGTTTTTTCTTGGTTTAGGTACACCATGTTTTCTTAGCATACATGCCTTGTAATGCCATGTTTAGGCCTTAACATGCTTTAGGTTTTGATCCTTGTTCTATCATGTTTTTGGCCAAGCTTTGTGAAGCTTTTGTGTTGGTTTTAGCATGCTTAAATTCTGTTTTTGGTTGTTTTGGCCGACCATGACATGCTTAGTATAGCCACCTTGCATTTTGGCTTGTTAGCCTTAGGTGTGTGAGTGTGTAGCATGCTTTACTTGCCTTGTTTCAGTGGTTTGGAACCACTTGTAGCATCATTTCAGTCCTCATGGTATGCTTGTATGCTTGCATTTGATGCCCCTTTAATGCTTTACAAGGTTGTTGTCATATGCTCCATGTTTGGCCCCTTGTGTATGCTTGCATGTTTAAGCCACTTAGATGCCATCTAGGTGTATCCTTAACATTGTTTAGGTCTGCCTTGGACCTGTTTTAAGTCCTCTTAGCCTTGTGAAGCTTGGTTGACTTAGCCATGGTTTAAGCCTCCTTGGCTTGCCTTAAGCACTTGGACCATTATTGCATGCTTGGCTTGTTTTGATTAGTTGGTTTGGCACCTCTATTTTATGCATTTCAGAGCTTTCTATGCATGCCATATGTCCATGTTTTGCTCTTTTAAGTGTGCTTAAAGGTTACTTGTTTGATGCTTAAGTGTTGGTCCATTTGCATGCATGTTTGTATGTATGATTGTCCCTCATTTCCATAGCATTGGCCACTGTTTTAGGCTTGTTTGAGGGCTGCCCAAATTAGTTTAGGTCCACCCCTTAGCATGTGGTTACATGTTTGCCTTATGCCTTGCATGCCTAAATACACATTGCATGTCCATGTTGCACACTAGGCCTCCATGTCTAGGTTGCATTCCATTTGCATGCATGCTTCACCTCTTGAGTTGAGTATGATAGAGGTTGAGCCCCTTTGTTTGATTATGTGTATTGCATTTCATATCAAAATGCATACTTGGTTTCTTGGGCCATCACGCATTGAAATGCGCGATTGGTGGTCCGAGAATCGAGACCCATCCTCCTTTGAGTCATGAATATGATAAGGAGTGTGGTTGGTGCATACATTGCTTGAAATGCATTGCCATGCTATGTTTTGCCCTCTGCTGCTGTCAAAAACAGATTCTACAGGAAGCTTTGGCCGGCCGCCATCTCCAGTGCCGACCGGCCATCCATCAACGGCCGATAGCTTAATTAGTGGCCGGTGTCCATTCCTCCTAGCCGGTGGTGTTCCATAGTGTGCAGAGAACATATCCTGGGACTTGTGCGGCCTTCAGAGGAGCAGAACAGCCAAAGCAGAGGCATCTTGTGCATGGCAGTGGCTTTCCAAGCGGAGCTGAGGACGCATTGCATTGGGCCCTCTTCCCGAGGCTATCTACTGCCTTCTTAGCTTAGTTAATTTTAAGTGGTCTGTAATATTTAATTAGCTTGTAGGTTAATTAATTTGTATATTTCTTTTGGTCCCTCCGAGCGAGGGCGAATTTGTAATAAGTGTGGGTGCCTGTGTGCATGTCTTCCAACCCCCACTTCTTTCTCCCTTTTAGTTACCTGCTTTTGATGGTTAGTATTCGGGCATACTTACTTTAGCATACCTTATGCTATGCATGCGTGCATCATTCATCAGTATTGTATGCACCGGGCTCGGCGCATCATGCTAACTGCATAGTATTTCAAATCTAACTTGAATACATGCTATCTGTGCATTCCACATGCCATCCTAGGATAGCCGAGCCTATTCTAGTGACATTTTGTATGTATTACATTAGCCATTTAACATGGACTTGGATCATGCATGATTACTAACATGTTCTTTGTTTTGGCTCGGAGTACGATGTAAGTATTTATGCTTTAGCATCTCGCATGAGTGTGAATGTTAACATGCTTACCATGCGGCTAGATGCTTATTTGATTAACTGCCTGAATGCCTGTGGGTGAAGGTTGGATTGTTTGAGTTGGAACAACTCATTGAAATCCGTGTTTTAGCCTACTTGCGAGTAGCAAATCTCAAAACGTTTTCCAAATAAACGGATATGCAATGCTTCGTTCCAAATTAGGCAATCTAGTCTATACTTTCGTGTTGTGCGCATCACATAGTAATTCTAGCTAATTAACTGGAATAAGAACACATAACGTTTTCAAAATCGGATATCACGGTTAGTAGAGGCCGATCTTCGGATCGGGCGAGAGGGGGTGCTCGTAGCTGACCTTCCCCGATCGTACCCAAGTTCCCGAGCTGAGGCAACTTTGGTGATGACGGACACGTGGCCTTAGGCAAACGAGTCAGGGTTTCCTAAATTCCCCCATAAAAAATATTTAGGTGGCGACTCTGTATCTGGCAAAGCAGTCCATGTTTGGCACTTCTTTCAAAAAATCTGTTTTCTCAAAACGATTTGCCAGATTTGGACTCTTTGGTTCAGATTTAGAACCGTGACACAATTGAGTCCGAACTGTGGTAGCATAAGGCCCCTCGGGGCGCGTCCACAGTTTCTGGCGACTCTGCCGGGGATTTTAGAGAACTTGACTTGAACTCGTGATATCCTGTTTTGACTACACTTATGCGTTTCTTTGCATTGCATGTGCATTGGTGCCCTAGGACACCGTGTTGGCCATCTGCTATTCCTGAGCGGTTTGCCGGAGGCTTGACTTTGTCAAAGCATGCCATAAGGCTGACCGGTTGCGGGCTCTGCCAGTATGGGAACACAAACCCCGATTTTTACCGGGGCACCCCTTTGACCATTCGACCTAGTGCATATTCGGAATCCGTAGTGACCATTCCGAGCTAGGACAGGTTGCTTACCCGATATAGGTTGTTTGAAACCGCTGCGTGCAGTGAAACCCTAGCTCTTGACAAGATAGGACAGGGAAACCCTACCCCAACATAGGGGTGTTTTGGCTCTTTTACTTGCTATGTGCTTTTAGAGTGTATCTCTACAGGAACGCACATATCAGTTTGCAAGTTTGAATATAAGGCCTAAGGACACCAGTATCAATTTGTGAGAATCAGTTATATCTGTGGATATCTGATTCAGTGTTTTGGGGGCAGTGATTTTGGGGAACAATGGTCAGTAGTAGAGTATGGTTGTTCGGCTACACCTGTGTTTGATCCGTTTGCGCTGAAATGCTGCTTGTTTTTCCTTTCAGTTCAGAGAGTTGATATAAAATAGCCAGTGTTCCCCCTTGCTGAGGCAAGACAGATATCGATCCGTCAGTCACCGTTCAGTACAACAGACTTATCATGACGCAGAATTCGGAAGAGATTGTGGTTATGACAGCCGCATTAGATCAAGGAACCACTTTGTAAAATGAGACCAATGTTGATGTACCGCATCCACCCAGGTCGCCTTGTTGCACCCGGTCTGGGCCCCCCAGTTGTATCAGGCTCGTGAGCCCACCACATTCGAATTGATGGGGATGATAGGTGACCTCCAGAGGTCCGTGGCGGATCTTGCTTACGGGATGTCGGCTTCGCCACCACCTGCACCATATGCCGGAAATTTTGTACCACAGGAGCCCCCGTTACTAGGACGGATTGTGATCGAGCTTAGCCAACCTGAGGTTGCCTCCAACTATGACAATGTCGTATCAACATCAACCCAAACCCTCGATCAGGCTGAGGCCAGAGGCAAGAACAAAGTGGGAGCAGACGCCGATCCCGTTGAACAGCTGCTATGGGCAGTCGAGGCTTTGAAAGCCGGGGGGATGAGTAAACAACAGGTATTCGCAGTCGTAGCCAAGGCTGTGGATGATGTTTTCCCCACTCCAACCGAAAGGCAGTACAAGCCAGTCAGAAAACCAGGATAGGCCCCGTCATGCCAGAATAGTTCCTTCCACTCCCAACCCTACACCTGGGAAAGATCAGAAGGTCAAGGCAGTGCCTGCCGACCCTTTCGCTAGTGCGTCTAGCAAGAATACTCAGACTTCAAAGTACCTGCCCCGAGGGCGCAGGGTCTTTCACGCTCTCTACATGCCTTTGTCTAAGGCACTCCAGATCCTGGCCGAAAGAGGGCATCTTAAACCCCTTGAGCCTCGGCCTCTCCCGAAGAATCTCCCTCTCACACATGATGCTACTTTGTACTACGCGTACCACCAGCAAACTGGTCATGCTACCGATAATTGTTTTCGCCTTCGTCATGAGGTGCAAGATTTGATCGACAATGAGGTTATCCTTCCACCCACCTCAGCCAAGTCTGTTACTACCCAGCTACTGGACTTCGAAGATACTACGAGTATGTGATCGGGGTTGGACCACCTGTGGGCAGTGCTCGGTGTATTTTGGATGTGGCGTCTGGCACGCATTTTTAAGCATCCGCAAATGCTATTTTTGTAAATGCGGGCTTGGGTATCGAGTCAGTTCTTTGTTTTGTTTTGAGTCTGTCTCATCGTCTTGAGTCAATTCTTTTTGCTTAAGAGTCTGTCTTGTTGTAGCAAGTCAGTCCCCTTGTATAGAATGTCGGGTGGTTCCGGGGTTGTTGCCTCGAACACCGTTTTGTTTTGTATTTACCCTTTTATTTTCCTTTTGAGTCTGTCTCTGCTGTGGCACCAGTGGCAACCAGGAAATCTGAATGAAACAACTGTGGCTATCATGTTTCCGTGCTTATTGCTAATTTTGAGCTAGTTGTGCCAGAGGATTTAAATGGAACGGCAGTACATTCCACCTGCTCTCTTGTGCCCTGAAAATCATTGTGATGACATAAGTTTTTTTTCAAAAACCCTTTTGAACACTGTGATGATGAAAACGAAGAGGAAGGAATTCCTCGGGTTTTGCAAAACTTTGATCAATTTGAGAGAAAGATAGGCATGCTAAGCCTTTAATGAATGAAATCATGCTTGTTAGCGTAAGTACTGAGAAGGACCCTGGCTTGACCCAGACTGGTTCCACACTATCTTCAGCGCGGACAATTTGTCGCTTTTGTAAAAACTTTCAAAAACAAAATATTTTGCACGGTCCTGTGAAGACCTGTGTGGAATCGCTCTTAAGATTGTACAGCCTAGGATCGCTCTCAGCCTCGAGATTCAATCCGTTCGCTTTCGAACCTTGAACCCATTCAGAACGTTCAACGGTCAACCGCCATCTGAGGCTTGTGTGGCCAGGTTCGGAGCACCCCTCGAACAAGAGGCACCAAAGTCAGATCAAGAGGTCAGACGTCGTCAACAGAAGCTTGCGAAGCCAGCGCAGAAGCACCCCTTAAACCAGGGGCAAAATGTCCGATGTGCTTGAAGAGCCGGAGATGGATCCTTTTGCAAATCAATAACAACAGCCACTCTTCTGGATACGGATGGCTTCAAAACCCTAAAACCATTTGGCATGGACTTGTTACACTTTTACCCTTTGAGAGGCTCGCTGGGCCGAAAACCTGGAAGGGCGACCCAGGCAAAAGTTAGAGCAAAGAAGAAAAAAAGAAAAAGAATACAAAAAAAGAAGAAGAAGAAAAATGCAAAGAACAAAAAAGAAAAAAAAAAAAAAAAGTGAAGGTTAAAATACCCGAGTGTGCCTTAACCGGAACTACGTAAGGCTTGATTCCCATGTTTGAGATACGTAGGCAACTTCATTCCGAAGTCCAGCCCCCAACGCTTTCATAGCGACTCTGTCCATGTAATGGTTTTGATCATCCTCACCTTCTCTGAATCCGATAGTTCGATTGTGACACCGTGAACTACGTAGGCTTGATTCCCATGTTTGGGATACGTAGGCAACTTCATTTTGAAGTCCAGCCACCAACGCTTTCAAAGCAACTCTGTCCATGTAAGGGTTTTGATCATCCTCACCTTCTCTGAATTCGATAGTTCGGTTGTGACACCGTGAACTACGTAGGCTTGATTCCCATGTTTGGGATACGTAGGCAACTTCATTTTGAAGTCCAGCCACCAACGCTTTCAAAGTGACTGTGTCCATATATTGGTTCTGACCATCTTCGTCTTCTCCATGTCCGAGAGTTCGGTCGTGATCGTCGCTAATGAGGACTATTTACAATATGCTGCGACATCATCTAAACAAGGGGCAACTTTCCGTTGCCATAAGTTGCCGCGAGTCGCCGTTCAAACCAGGGGCAACTTTCCGTTGCCGTGCAGCTCTTTCAAGCAAGGGGTAATTTTCCATTGCCTCTGATCCGAGGTTGCGCATCTCGAGAGTAAGTTCCGTGCTCGTTGAGCATTGACCGTTTGCAAAAATAGTTTTTGAGAATTTTTACTGAGGTTGACTATTTTCGCAAAAAAAAAAAAAAACTATTCCATCTTTTCCAAAACAGGACCATTTTCTTAGACCCAAAAAAGGAAAATTTTCAGTGCTCATGGCCTAACTCGCATGATTTTCAAATCACAAATTGAACATGTATGTTAATCCGACTCTCATTTCGGTCAAAACTGTTTTAGTAGGAAACCAAGAAAAATGGTCAAAATGATGAACTAGGGGCACAGTTGAGTTAGGCTTCCTATCTTTCCCCGTCACCAGCATACTTGCCAGAGGAAGACACAACTGAAGCTATCAGTAAAGGGCTGAAAACTCTCAACAACCTCCATGCAACGAGGTATCAAGCCAAGTGGGAAGCACAAATCGGAATGAATCAAGATACTCCATACTCCATACGGGACATCGACTAATCGTCCTAGAAAGAAATAGCCACGAGCTAATGATGTTGGGCGTGAACCCACAACTTCCTATTCATCTATCAATCACCCTGGGGAGGGATGGAAAATGAGAGAATAAAGAATAGAGAGGTGTAAGTCGAGAGAAAAGTGAGGAAAAGGGTTTTTGAGAGGAAAGGGTTTTTGAGAGAAAAAACCGAGCCTGAGGGTCGAGTGATGTGAGGATCACAAATGAGAAAGGGTGGGAAATCATACCCGGAGGAACTAGCTCCTCGTGATTTGAAGTCTCTCATTTTTGTAACACGCCTGTATGTCGTGTCTTTTGTTTTGTTCACCTCAACTTTTGTTTTGAGTCTTTGCCGAGCGTGTCTCGTTTTGATTAAGTCGTGTACTTTCTGTTTGAGTCTTTTTTACTGTGTTCAGTTGTAGGCTCAATACCCTGGTTTGAAAAACCCTTTTTCAATTTCAAAAATTTTAATCATGCTGTGCTCAGAGTGCTGTGCCATTCTCCACATTTATGCGAAGCAAAAGAGAAAGGGGAAAATTTGGGACATCCGAGTGTGCTTCAGATTCAGCAGATTCAACCTTTGTAGTCCGTCTTGACATATTGGACTGTTTGTTTAGGATCCGCCGTGTGCAGAATAAACAGAATGGCCTGTATGCAGATTAATCCCCAGTAGAGTATGGGCCAAGTGTTCAGACTGAGCAGTGGTTTGTATGGGTTATTTTGCTGTTGGCTGGTTCGTTATCTGATTATTACAATACGAGTGTTCGATTTTCAGACAAAAGATCAATCTCATCTACATTGAGGTGTAATATGATGCAATGCGATGCAATATATGAAATGTACAAAATATAACACTTTTTCAGACAAAAAGTTTGTTTCATTTCATCATCTTTTTCAAGTACAAAGCTTTGGAAACAAAAACCTGCCTGCAGCAGTACAAGGTACTCTAGCTACCAGCAAAAAGAAGAAAAAAGTACAAAGCAAAAAAGAAGAAAAATAACAAAAATCTGAATCAATGTCAAAAGGCCTCTGGTCTAGGGGTCCGTCCTCGTCCTCTTCCTGGACGAAGGTCCAGGAGCATCGTCATCAGCATCGTCATCTGAGTCTGAGCCCGAGCCGTCTCCGGTCTCCTCCTCGGACGACTCTGCCTCCGCCTCTGCCTCAGCCTCGGACTCATCATCATCATCAGGGACGAGTGCCCGAGAGCTACTCCCAACATGGGTGCGCCCCGCCTTGGTGCGGGGTATACTCTGCCATCTCCTCCGGTGGGACCAGAATGTCCGGCTGGAGCACCTCCTACAGTAGGGATTTGGAAAGGATGCTGAAAAGTACAAAAGGCAAACGCATCAGTATACTGTGAGCAATTTATCAGTACAGAATGCAGTGTATGAGTACAGTGTGTGTATACTGTGAGCAGTTTATCAGTACATAATGCAGTGTATGAGTATAGTGTGTGTATACTATGAGCAATTTATCAGTGTAGAATGCCGTGTATGAAAACAGTGTATCAGGTGTTGCATTATGTATTAGAGTATGTGAAACAGTTTATGTATGGTTCGAGACCGTGGTTAGAAGAACGTACCCGAATACTGTAAATAGATAGAAGGTCAAGGCTCTGCTGGAGCATCCCCATCACAGAAGCAGTCAGCTCCAGAGACTGGCGAGTGTACTCGGAAGAGGCCTGCAAAAGGGTTAGAAGCATCAGTATTCTACGGAATATCAAATGAATTGAAATGAACTAACTGTGCAGAATGCAAAATACAGTAGTACATACCGGAGGCAAGCCGTAGAACCCGACCAACTCATGATCAGCCGGAGGGGGAGCAATAGGGATCTGATAAGTCGCCCCACCACGCCCTCGACATGTCATCGTAGTGGGCAGTGCTGGCCAACTAGCCCCCCGCCCTCTCCTAACTCCACTCCTGCCACGGACTCGAGCTGCCCTCGATGTCCCTACCTCTCCTCCTACCCTAGCCGCCGGCGCCGCTGGCCTCTCTCTCTCAGCTCGACGGCCACCGCTCAGAGGCCGCATAATGAAGGTCCGGACGTACTCCGAGTAGTCGCCTATGCCTCTGAAACGGATTGCATCCCAGCCGATCGTATAGTCGGCCATCTGCTCGGGAGTGAATCTCTCGGTGTCCCTCATATGCTCAGGAGGGTGAACCGGGACTATCTGCTCCGGTAAACCTAGGGTCTGGCGTAGGAAACACTCACCCAGGTACCAAGCCCGGCAGACCGGGCCCTCCAGCAAAATCCTAAAGCGAGCGATCTCCTCAGCACCAACAAACCGCGCCCGAATCTCAGCTGGCAATAGAGCCCAAGGCTGCCAGGTGATCTGAAAATAAAATACAGGTTGTTATCTACTGTTATTGAAAATACAGTGTGAAGTGAAGCTTAAATAAACTCTAAAAGTTGAACATACCTCTGCGGGAGTGATCTTGTCGAAGTAGCGGCGGAAGAAGATAAACGTCTCTCGGGGCCTCCGCACGCACCTCACATCAAAACGGCATGAGAACGGAACGACGAGAGGGGTCTCCACGTCTGGCACAGGCGCAAGTCTCGGAAAGTAGGTGTGGACCCACAACTGCAGAGCAAATACCAGTGTGCTTATCAGATAAAGCAGAATACAGAATAAAGCAGAAATTGCAGAGCCGTGTATTGTGCAGTGTATTGTGTAGAGTGTACAGTGTATGCAGTGTACAGTCAGTGTAAAGTAGAGTATGTATGTGCCGTGTGTGCAGTATACAGTCAGCATGAAGCAGATCACAGTGTGTGCAGTGTACAGAGTACAGAAAATATAAGAGCAAAAATGAAAAGCAGAAAAGCAAAAGTACCTCCCAAGCTCGCCAGTAGCCCCCGAGCAACTGTCCGCTGCAACGGGAGGCTGAGCTCATGTATCCGTATAGAGTGGCCAAGGCAGCGCCACCCCAGTCGAAGCGCAGAATCCGCGTGACGTCCACAAGAGCGCTGAGCAGACAGAGGGGCATGGTGTTCTCCCGATCGGCGAAAATAGTCGTCCCCAACAAAAACATGAGGAAGCCGCGTGCATACCGCTCCACCTCCTTCTGAGTCATCGGAGCCTCCTCGACCAAGGCTGGCTCAACCTTGAACTGGACCTCGAACCACGAGTACCTGACGAAACCGGGACGCGCGAGAGGCGGCACCTCGCCGAGCAGGTAAATCTGAGCGGCCTCCCACTCGTCCATGTCAGTGTCAAAGGGGATCGGATCACCCCTTACCCCGATGCCGGTGAGCATCGAGAAGTCATAGGGAGTCATCATCATATCTCCCGTAGCAGAGAAATTGAAGGAGTCGGTGGTGTCCCACCACCTCTCCACTAGAGCAGCAAGGAGAGGTCTACTCGCAGTGAGGCGCGAGAGTCCCCTGCAGAATGCGCCGAACCCGGCCTGGTCCACGATGTGACGGACCGCATCTGGCAGCTCCATGTACCAATCTCGGGCAGCAAAGTTCCCATACCCCCGGAAGGCATGGGAATCTCCCTGGTTTCAAGCAAACAGTCGCGAAGCAATGCTAAATATACAGTTTTGAAGGGCATTCAGAATTGGTGCCAATACAGCGTGTGTGCACGTTTTCAGATTCAAACAGACATCGGGTGCCGGTGTGCTTATAGTGAACTACAACATGTGATTGTAACATCTCCGAGGGAACTCACGGGTTACAGTTCGGACTCAATTTGTGTCACGGTTCTAAATCTGAACCAAAGAGTCCAAATCCGGCAAATCGTTTTGAGAAAACAGATTTTTTGAAAGAAGTGCCAAACATGGACTGCTTTGCCAGATTACAGAGTCGCCATCTACATGTTTTTTTTTTATGGGGAAATTTAGGAAACCCTGACTCGGTGCCAAAGGCCACGTGTCCGTCATTACCAAAGTTGTCTTGGCTCGGGAGCTTGGGTACGATCGGGGAAGGTCAGCTATGAGCACCCCCTTTCGCCCGGTCCGAAGACCGGCCTCTACTAACCGTGATATCTGATTTCGAAAATATTATGTGTTCTTGTTCCGGTTATTAGCCTAGATTTACTATGTCATGCGCACAGCAAACAAGTATAGACTAGATTGCCTAATTTGGAAACAAACATTGCATATCCGTTTGTTTTGAAAATGGTTTTGAAATTGCTACTCGCGAGTAGGCTAAAATACGGATTTCAACGAGTTATTCCAACTCAAACAATCCAACCTTCACCCACAGGCATTCAGGCAGTTTATAACACGCAAGCAATTAGCCACATGGTAATCATGCTGTCATGTTAACATTCACACGCGTGCGAGATGCTAAAGCATAAATACTTACATTGTACTCCATGCCAAAACAATAAACTAGTTAGCAAATATGCATGTCCTAGTTCATGTTAAGTGGCTAATGCAACACATACAAAATGCAATTAGGGTAGGCTCGGCTAACCTAAACATGGCATGTGAAATGCTACAAATAACACATATTCAAATTGGGAATTAGTACAATGCGGTTTGCATGATGTACCGAGCCCTGGTGCATGTAAAACAAATGGATGGATGCACGCATGCATAGCATAAGGTATGCTAATGTAAATATGCCCTAATCTACCATCATAAGCAGGTAAATAAAAGGGAGGAAAGAAATGGGGATTAGAAGACATGCACACCCACGCACCCACACTTATTACAAATGTGCCCTCACACGGAGGGACCAAAAGAATATACAGTCCCAAATAGTACAGTCCAAATACAGAATAAATTATTACAAAAAAAAGTCTAATTATCAAATTAAATCAAATGTAAAAAGAAGGGGGCCTCAGCCCTGCCTCGGGATGCGCGAGTGATGCATGTTCGATCCGTCTCGCCCAGAAAGCCCGTACCATACCACTGCTGCCTCTGTTTACACTGCCCTACCCCTCTGAAAATTGCCAAAGTCTCAGGATTGCTTCTATGCGCACTGCTTCACACCATCAGCTGGATGAAATGGCCACCGGCCATGTAAATTTTTGTCGGCTGCTTATGAGGTTGTCGGCCACCAATACATTGCCGATCGGCACTCTTCACTACCGGTCGGCAAACAACTCCTGCAGAATCTGGTTTTTGACAGCAACAAGGACAGACAATGTATGGTATGGAATTTTGGGCACATGTAAGCATGGCCATGCCCCCTATCATGTGTTAGACTCAAGGAAGCATGGCCCTTGGTCCTTGGGCCACCAACTATGCATTTTGATGCATGATGGCCTAAGGGATCAAGATTGCATTTTAATGAATATGCATGCAACACACAAATGAGGACCAAGATCCTATCATGTCCAAGTCAAGGGCCTTAGTGACATGAGAATTGAAACGTGTTTTGTCACTTAAAGTACAAACACCTCTCATCTCTCACACTTGGTTTGACACCCCAAGCCAAGTAATGCAACGCATGTTATGCAAACATGGCTTAAGAATGCAACATGATCCTAAAATGCAAGGCATGCAAAATGCTATGCAACATCATGTTGAGTATACAAAATGCTAGAGCATACGAGATGCAAATGCAATGCAAACAAGGACAAATCATGTAATAGAACTATCATGCTACCACACTTAATGAAGCAAGTATGCAAAGAACATGAGACAAACATGCAAAAGTGGGCTTAAACCATAAAGGGGCAGACCTCAATCCACCCCAAAACAGTGGCCAAAATGCCCAAAAAGGTGGACAATAGACACAACAAACATGCAAGCTAATGGGCCTAAAGCTAAGGCACAAAAGAGAGTACTATGCTTGCACAAACATGACCACTCATGGCATGATTTATTCAGCCCAAAACAAAGCTTCAATGCATCAAAACACACCCCAAAATCCCATGATATGGCAGCCCAAATACCTAAACATGGTAGCATACATTATGACCACCCTTTAAGGCACAAGACTACAACACTTTAAGGCATGAATGAGATGATAAATGGAAACATGTAAGCATGGTATAGGGACTGAAATAGCGTGAGAAGTGACTCCAAATCATTTAAACAACTTAAACAAAGCATGCTAATGACTCACTCACTCAAGGCCATCATGCTAGAATACAAAGGAGCTATACAAAGCATGTCAAACATGACAAAAACAGTGGTCAACAGACCTAAAGCATGTCAAATTATGACCAAAAACTTCAATAAGCTAAGCCAAAACATGAAGATATACTAGGCTAAGCACATGGCCCATTTCTAGGCAAGATGGAGCATTACAAAGAAAGTATGAAATGCATGCTAAGGACCAACAAACCGCCACTAGACAGAGATATAATATGACCCAAAACACCCCAAAAGACTCTGAAATGGTACCAAATGCAACTACTCATGCATGCTATCCTTATGAGCCAAAAACATGCACAAATGAGAGACAAAGGGAGAGGGTGTCCCTCCCCTACACAAGACCTCAAACCACCTTCCTCACCACTGAAAATCCATTGGTTTTCAGTGGTGAGAAGACAACAACACTCAAGCAAACAAAGCCTTACAAAGAAAGCATCAAAAAGGCCAAATAAGGCCTAAGAGGGTGAGTTTGAACTCAAACCACAAAACACCCTTAATGAAAGTTCTAAAGAAAGAAAATATAAGACTTTTTCATGTTATACACAAGACCCAAATCAGTATACAAGGCAGGTAGAAACTTGTTGCAAAAATGGGGAAACTAAAGTAAAGTGCTCACCCTTGAAGAAACCTTGAAGAACAGATGATCCAGCCACTCTCTATTGATCAAAACCAGTCCAAAAGCTCAAGAATCAACCCTCCAAGCCTCCCAATCTCAAGCTAAGGTGTGATAGTGTGTGTGTGGGTGTAAAAGTAAGGTAAAACTACACTTTTAAGCCTAAAAACACACACACAAGAGGAGAGAGAGGGAAAATCTAGAGAGAGGAGATATATGACAGATATATAGATACAAAGCTCTGGTTTTTTGTCCAAGAATGGCCAACCTCCCACAAAGGGAGAGATATGATGCTTATATAGGCAAAATAAAGCCAAGAAGCTTAGTGGCTAAGCAAAGGAGAAAGGGTCAAGAGGTGCAAAGGAGTCTTGGCTTCTTGGAGAAGCTAAGACAGCTGGCCAAGCTTCTCCAAGAAGCTTTCCAAAAGGGTTCAACCTTCTAGAAGGTTTGGGGGTTCAAAGGTGCAAAGGGGTCATCCCCGTGCACGGGGAGTGGTGTGGGTGCATTCCAGCTGGCACAGCTGGCATGCACCATGCTCAAAAGGGGTGCAGAAGGGTCATCGGCCAGCCAAATAGGTCACCGGCACAATAAAGTGCCGGTCGGCTAAACATAGTGCCGACCGGCCATTATTTTTAAGAAACCATGGCCGGTGGTACACATATGCAGCCGGTGATGGTAGGGGAGGGCCGGTGGGGTGTGGGGATGGCCAACAAGCCATTCCCTGCCCTTCAAGGCAAAAACACAGGTGTTTGGTGCCAAAACCATACACGAAGCAGTCGAGTCAGGAGGTCCTGAGGCAAGGCACGCAGCCGAGACCTCCGGGAACTCGAGACGAACACAAACATGGATAATCACCGAGTGTTCAAACGGTCGCGTCCAAGTCTTGAGGACGGTCAAAAATGGGGTGTCTACAGTGATGTGTCAGCGTGTTTGGGTGGTTTAGTACCAATACAGCGTGTGTGCACGTGTTCAAATTCAAACAGACATTGGGTGCCGGTGTGCTTACAGTGAACTACAACATATGATGTATCAGTGTGTTTGAGTGGTTCGGGGCAAGTACAGTGTGTGTGCACGTGTCCAATTCGAACAGATATCAAGTACAAGTGTGTTCACAGTCAACTACAGTATACAATGTATCAGTGTATCTAAGCTAAGCAGTTAAAGAACAGAATCAACTATGGCAGTTAAAATGTTCTACATTGCGCAAAACAGAGGGAAGAATATACCTCGGAAGCGCCAAAAGACAGATGAGACGTCGTCTCGCGCAGGAGAAGCTCCAGTGGCACGCCCCTATCAAAACTCCTGAACTGGCGAAGACCGTCAGGAGGTAGCACGTGGATCGCCGGCCGGTAGGTCGCCGGGTCGAACGGGCGGACGCTCAAGGGGAGGTGCTCGGCCTCTGGGTCCATCTTGTGATCCGGCGGAGTCCCGCCCCATGGAATATCATCCGCCATGTCAAAATTGATGAGAAAATGGCCGAAAGAGAAAAAAGACGGGTGAGAATGCGAAGGGTCAACGAAGAGTCAACCCCGAGAGGGCGGAAAATGGCCGGAAAAGCCGGAATGTGGAAAAGGTATGGAAATCAAGAAAAACTTGGAGGAAACAAACCCTAAGAGGTGGAAATCGAAAAGGAGGCACCGAAACGAAGTTTTGTTCGGATGAAAATGTTCGAAACGCGAAGAACTTCGCGAATCAAACGTCGAAAGGGGCGCGAAAACCGAAGAAAACGGAGAATAGAGGCTCGGAAAATACTCTAGAAATAGGGAGGGGGAATTTTCGGCCAAAGCAAAGTGAGAAAAATAGGGTTCGAAACCCTATTTTAAAAGACCCAAGGCCAAAAGACCAAACTGCCCCGAATCAAGCATGTTTGGCCGGTCGGCCACATTTTTGGCCGGTCTGCCAAATGTTTGGCCGGTGGAATGTTTTGATGGCCGGTGACCTCCCCTTATGGCCAGTGAGCCTCCTACAACCTTGTTTGGGTCAGATGTATAGTTTGGGGCCTTCATTGCTCAAGATAGTACAGGGAAAGTGCAGTTCCAAAGCTCAACCGGCCCCTGTTTTGACCTCAGACCGTGTCTTCTGTGCGCGACACTCGAATATGTGCAAGGTGTATCCTTCTTGTATCCTTTTGTCTCTTTCAAGATTCGAAAGTTGCCCTGCATGCGTTGCTTCGCAATGCTTCGTCGTGAACATGCATTGGTTATACGTACTTTCATTCACATTGGTATGCATCTTTCATGTGCATTAGCTTACTTGCATTGTTATGCATCACCGGTCTGGCGAGACCTTAAACACGCGCGGTCTGGCGAGACCTAAAACACGCACGGTCTAGGGGACCTTAAACCCTCGGAAGGTGCAAGACCTTTGGTGCATTAAACGCCGCATGTTGTTGCGCATTTCAAGTTCACTTGCGTTGTTATGCATTTCCCCAGCGCACGGTCTGGTGAGACCTTAAATCCGCTTGGTCTGGCAAGACCTTGAATCCGCTTGGTTGCATTGTCATGCATTTCAAGCGACTTGCGTTGTCGCGCATTCCAAAAAACATGCATCATTTGCATTTCAAAAAAAAAAAAAAAAAAAAAACATGCAATGTCATGCATCATTTTAAGTATTGCATATGTCGCATTACATTGTATATAGTGCATATGTCATGCATTTCCACTGTAAATATTGCATTGTCATGCATTTCCACTGTAAATATTGCATTGTCATGCATTTCCCTGTAAATAGTGCATATGTCATGCGTTGTAAATAGCATGCATTCACTGTATCCATTCCATTGCATATTGTATATATTGCACTGTAGCTTGCATGGATTCATTGCATCACTTCCATCTAGGGTTTGCGCCTTTCCTTGTTGAGTTTGGTCTGGTATGTGCCCATACTTTTCACGTCTATACACTCATAGTTCTGTATGACCGTTCTATGTTAGACGTGGTTTGTTTGTGTCCATGCCTTTCCTAGGCAAGATACGGCTTGGCCGTAGGCCTTAATCCATTGTATCCATTCCATTGCATATTGTATATATTGCATTGCAGCTTGCATGCATTCATTGCATCACTTCCATCTAGGGTTTGCGCCTTTCCTTGTTGAGCTTGGTCTGGTATGTGCCCATACTTTTCACGTCTATACACTCATAGTTCTGTATGACCGTTCTATGTTAGACGTGGTTTGTTTGTGTCCATGCCTTTCCTAGGCAAGATACGGCTTAGCCGTAGGCCTTAATCCACTGTATCCATTCCATTGCATATTGTATATATTGCATTATAGTTTGCGTGCATTCATTGCATCACCTCCATCTATGGCTTGCGCCTTTCCATGTGGAGCTTGGTCTGGTATGTGCCCATACTTTTCACGTCTATACACTCATAGTTCTGTGTGACCGTTCTATGTTAGACGCGGGTCGTGTGTGTGCATGCCTTTCCTAGGCAAGATATGTTTTGGCTGCATGCCATATCCATTGTATATATTACATTGTAGTGTAATTCTTGCATCCAGCATTAGGATCATTGTTCTTTCGTTAGCGGGTCGTTTCCCCACTTATGTCATTTCACCCAATTACATGTCCTTGTGTTCGTCTACATTACTCATAGTTCTGTATGACCTTTTCTATGGTAGACGGACTTTGCATCTCCATCAATCTATTTGACATTTGTGTGGTTTTGAACCGCTCATGATTTGATCATGATTCAATTGCATTACATTTTCTTTTGCATTATTATACATAGTTTTGTATATATTGCATATCATTTTGTATTCATTTTGCATGTCATGCATGTTGCTAACAACATCGTACCTGTTAAGTTGCTTTCTTTTGCAGGCACGATATTGTATGTACGGTTCATTTGAGGCTGGTGCAACCAGACGAACCGGACAGGTATTGTATCCTCCGAGTGAGACGTATCGAGAATTGCATAATTCTCTTGCATCCTTTCTGCATTGTAGTGTAGTTGGATTTGTGTTTGATTGCTTAGAACTGTCGCTTGTTATGCTTCGTTACAGCTTTCTTTGCATGATCATAAGTTACGTTCGGTTTCTTGTATTATCAGTTGCGTTTTGCCCCCGCCTTCGGGCACATATCTTTATTGTCTTGCATGCTTTGTCTAAGTCTTCGGCCTTGTCAAAAATGGGTCGTCTCTAGGCTTTGACACTCACTCCCGTCATTCTTATGACTTTCGAGTTCTGTCAAAGAGGGGCAACTGTAGACACCCCATTTTTGACCGTTCTCAAAACTTGGACGTCACCATTTGAACACTCGGTGATCATCCTTGTTTGTGTTCGTCTTGAGTTCCCGGAGGTCTCGGCTACGCGCCTTGCCTCAAGATCTCTCGACTCGACTGTTTTGTGTTTGGTTTTGCACCGAACACTTGTGTTTTGCCTTTGAGGGGCAGGGCAGGGCTTGTTAACCATCCCCTGACACCCACCGGCCATGGCTTGAGGCCACCGGCTATGTTTTGTTGCCACCGGCCAAATGTTTGGCCGGCCGGTGTAACAAGCCCGCGGGGGACCTCGCTACAATTCGGACTCCCTGTTTGGTGTTACGTTGCGGTTCTAAATCTGAACCAAAGAGTCCAACTCTGGCAAATCGTTTTGAAGAAAAACAGATTTTTTGAAAAGTAGTGCCAAACATGGACTGCTTTGCCAGATTACAGAGTCGCCACCTAAATATTTTTAATGGGGGAATTTAGGAAACCCTGACTCGGTGCCGAAGGCCACGTGTCCGTCATCACCAAAATGTCTTGGCTCGGGAGCTTGGGTACGATCGGGGAAGGTCAGCTATGAGCACCCCCTTTCGCCCGGTCCGAAGACCGGCCTCTACTAACCGTGATATCCGATTTTGAAAACATTATGCGTTCTTATCCAATTATTAGCCTAGAATTACTATATTATGCGCACAGCAAACAAGTATAGACTAGATTGCCTAATTTGGAAATAAGCATTGCATATCCGTTTTTTTGAAAATGCTTTGGAATTTGCTACTCGCAAGTAGGCTAAACGGATTTCAATGAGTTATTCCAACTCAAGCAATCCAACCTCCACCCACAGGCATTCAAACAGTTTATCTCACATAAGCACTTAGCCGCATGGTAAGCATACTGTCATGGCAACATTCACACGCATGTGGTATGCTAAAGCGTAAATACTTACATCGTACTCCGTGCCAAAACAAGAAACTAGTTAGCAACATGCATGTCCTAGTTCATGTTAAGTGACTAACACGCACAAGCAATCAGATTAGGGCTCGGCTAACCCTAAAATGGCATGTGAAATGCACATTATCACGTATTCAATTTGGAATTGAAAGTACGATGCAGTTTGTATGATGTACCGAGCCCGGTGCATGTTTAACAAATGCATGGATGCACGCATGCATTGCATAAGGTATGCTAAAATAAACGTGCCCTAATCTACCATCATAAGCAGGTAAATAAAAGGGAGAAAGAAGTGGGGGTTGGAAGACATACACCACTCACCCACACTTATTACAATTTGCCCTCGCTCGGAGGGACCAAAATAATACAAATTAATTAACTACGCAAGCTAATTAAATATTACAAACCCATTATATTAACAAATGAATTAACTAATTCGATCAAAACAATAAGTCGCCCGGGAAGAGGGCCAGACGCATCGCACGCTCGGGACTTGCTCGGAATCGCATTGCCATACTTAGACTGCCTCTGTTTTCCCTGATTTGCACCTCAGAAGACTGCCACAGTCTTAGGAATACTTCCTTAGGTACTGGAGATCACTACCGGCTGCACAAAACTCCCACCGGCAGTGGATTGAGCTCATCGGCACTAAATTGATCCATCGGCTGCAAATTGACTGCCGGTCGGCACTAAAAACTGCCGGCCGGCACTGAATGCCTGCAGAACCTGCAACTCACAGCAGCAGAGGGCAAATACTGGCATGGCAATGCAATTCAAAGCATGTATGCACTAAACACACTCCTTATCATACTAATGACTCAAAGGAAGATGTGCCTCGATTCTCGGACCACCAATCACGCATTTCCATGCATGGTGGCCTAAAGGATCAAATGTGCAACTTGAATTTCAAATGCATGCAAACCAATCAAACAAAGTGAGGCCCAATTCCCATCATCAAGTCAAGGAACAAGGCATGCATGCCTATGTGTGCAATCCTAAGCATGTCAACTAGGGATGCAACATGAGCATATAGACAAACAATGCAAGCATACAAGCAAACATGAGGTAGCATACAAGTAAGTGAATAATGGTCTTACTCATGACCTAGGCAACTCCAAGTAGGCCTAAAATCAGTAGCCATATGCTAAGACATGAGGGCCAAACACATATATACGCATGCACATGTTAAAGCACCAACACTTAAGCATAATAAAGCAACTCTTAAACACGTTTAAGAGGCACAAGTATGGACCATTAGCATGCAATTTAGGCTTTGAAATCACGCTATAGAATGATGCCAAATCATGTTTAAACAAGACAAACAAAACATGCGCACATAGGTTCAACACTTCAAAGTAGGCCAATGAGGCATTGAACTACACTTATGCAAAACAAATATGGCATGCATTGAACAACCCAAAACAGACTTTTAGCATGTAAAACTAAGCCCAAAGGAACACTTAGATGGCATCTAAATGGCTCAACTAGAAAGGCATGCACAAATGCTAAGACAAGAGGCATAAGGCACAAGCTTCCAAAGCATCAAAGAGGCATGCAAGGCAATCAAACAAGCATGCTAAATGGACTGAGATGACATGCCAAATGGTTCCCAACCATTGAAAATAAAGCAAGCAAGGCATGCTACACACTTGTACTCTTAAGGCCAACAAGCCAAACATAAAGGGGACCCAAGATACAAGCCATGGTCGACCAAAATAGGCATGGACAGACCTAAGGTATGGCAAAATAAGCATACAAGCTTCATGGATCTAAGCCTAAAGCATGCTTAAACTAGGGCTAACAACCTAGAGCAAGTTAAGGCAATACAAGGCATTACAAAGCATCTATGCAAAACATACAAGGAGTGCTAAAACCAACACTTATCAATGTCATATTAGGGCATAATAAACATAAAATGCAGCCAAGACATGCTCTTCAAACATTCAAAACTATGCTCCCTTAAGAGACCAAAACTTGCCCTTTTCAAGGACATCAAGGAGAGGGGGTGGCCCTCTCCTTCTTAGGACTTTAAGGCATCATCTACACCACTGAAATCCCTCAAGATTTCAGTGGTGAAGAGACCCAAACACCAAAATCCCGGAGCTCAACAAAATAGCACAAAAATGAGGCCTTTCAAGGCCTAAGAGGGGCCAAACTTCCCCAAAGCACAAAGTACCCTTAATAAACTATCAAGAGGGCTAAAAAACAGAACTTTTATGTGTTGATCACCAAGCACAAAAACAGTCCTAAACTAGGTAAAAACAAGGTGCAAGAAAGGGGTAAAAATGACTAGTTTCTTACCCTTGGAGCTTTTCTTCAACAATGGTGACCTTGATGTCTCCTTAAGCCTCAAAGCAGTCAAGAACACCAAGAATAAGTTCTTAGAACCTCAACTCCAAGAGGAAGTGAAACACTAGGTGCTTGTGTGCAATAGTATGAACTAAAGCACCTAGTATACAAAATGAGCAAGGAAAAGAGAGATAGGATAGATATAGGATTTCTAACCTAAAACCAGACCTTCTTCTCTGTATTTTCTCTCTAAAATGTCTAACCTCTTCAACCTTGAGCCAAGAGAAGAGAGTCTTCTCTTATAGGAATCAAAGCTTACAAGCTAAGTAAACCAAAGGCTCATCCCTCCATACACGTGTATGGAGGGGAAACAAGTGCTACAAAGCTGTCTGAAAATATCTCCAAAAACAGCTGTAAAGTGATCGGCAGGGCAAAATGGTCATTTTGCCAAAAAGAGTGCCGACCGGCACAAAATAGTGCCGATCGGCACAATACAGTGCCGATGGCAACACCAAACAGCCGGTGGCCTCTAGCCACTGCCGGTGGTGTGTGGGGATGTCTCACAAGGCATCCTCTGCCTTCCAAGGCAAAACACAAGTGTTTGGTGCAAAACCAGACACAAAACGGTCGAGTTCGGAGGTCCTGAGGCAAGGCGCGTAGCCGAGAACTCCGGGAACTCCGAACGAACACGAACATGGATGATCACCGAGTGTTCAAGCGGCGTCCAAGTCTTGAGGACGGTCAAAAATGGGGTGTCTACAGTTGCCCCTCTTTGACAGAACTCGAAAGTCATAACAATGACGGGAGTGAATGTCAAAGCCCAGAGACGACCCATTTTTGACAAGGCCGAAGACTTGGACAAACATACAAAGCGCAAATGGTTGAACTCGCAAGCTGCCTACGTATCCCTTTAGGAATCAAACCAGCGTAGTTCAGGCACAGGCATACAAGCCGCAGTAAGGTATGCGCCCGTAGGCGGGGGCAAGATGCAACTGACGATGCAAAAAGGCGAGCATAACTATGATCATGTAAAGGAAGCTGTAATGAAGCACGCATGCGCCAGTTAAAGCTAGCTACGCCAAACTACAATGCAGAAAGGATGTAAGAGAATTATGCAATTCTCAACACGTCTCCACGCGGAGGATACAATACCTGTGCGGCTCGTCGGTTGCACCGGCCTCAAATGAGCCGTACAACAATATCGTTGCCTGCAAAAGAAAGCAAACTTAGCAGGTACAATATTGTTAGCAATATGCATGACAATGCAAAATGAATGCAAATGATATGCAATATATACAACAACAATGTATGAATAATGCAACTAATATGCAATGCAATTGAAACTATATGCAATGCAAATGAATTGCAATGTAACATGCAATGCAATTGAATCATGATCCAATCATGAGCGGTTCAAAACCACACAAATGTCAAAATAGATTGATGGAGGTAACGAGCCCGTCTCCCGTAAAACGATGTCTGATCTATGAGTACTTCGCACGGACATAAGAACAAAGTATTGGGTGGAATGACATAAGTGAGGTAACGACCCGCTGAGAAAGAACAATGTGATCCTAATGCCGGATGGATGCAACAATTACACTACAATGTAATATGCGATTATGGATATGGCGCGCGAGCCAAACCAAATCTTGCTTAGGAAAGGCATGCACACATACAAACCATGTCTAACACAAAAAGGTGCCGCAACCCTCAAACCAAGCTCATCAAGGAATAGGCGCGTACACAAAACCGTGCTTCGACGTGAAAAGTAGGGCACATACTAGACATGCTCAACCTGGAAAGGCGCAAGCCATAGATGGAAGTGATGCAATGGATGCATGCAAATTACGATGCATAGAAATGGATATGGATACAATGGATATGGCACGTGGGCCAAACCGAATCTTGCCTAGGAAAGGCATGTACGCATACGAACCGCGTCTAACACAGAAAATGTGCCGCAACCCTCAAACCAAGCTCATCAAGGAATAGGCGCGTACACAAAAACCGTGCTTCGACGTGAAAAGTAGGGGGCACATAACCAGACCAAGCTTAACCTGGAAAGGCGCAAGCCATAGATGAAGATGATGCAGTAGATGCATGCAAGCTACAATGCACTATGCACTGGATGTTTACAGAAATGCATGACATATACACTATATTACAATGAAATGCATGACATATGCGTGCGTTTTTTTTTGTTTTTTTTTGTAATGCATGACATACAGTATTTACAATGATGCATGACAATGCATTATGATGCAACGACTACGATTGCAGCTTTATCTTACCAACCAAGGCGATATACTAGGTTGGTTCAGTACCAGAATTGAGGCGTAAACACGCCGCCTCAACCTATGGGGCTTCCATACGGATTTCAAGCCGAGGGTACACCCCTGGGTATTTTAAACCAGACTTTAGTCTCGAAAATCCCGAACCTTGTGTTCTAGGCATAAGCCGTTCGAACTCTAGTTTTCACCGTCCCAGTTGGTCTTCTAGGAACTCACCGCAAAAACAGGCAGGTGGCTTTACCAGACCACCGAAAGTCGTCTGGGCACGATAAACGCCAAAGGAATTGAACCTTCAGAGGATTTAAGGTCTCCTAGACCGGATGCACAGAACAATGCAATGAGATGCGCAGAATAGCGCGATGGAATGCATGTAAAAATGCAATGAGGTGCACCTTAGTGCACCGAAGGTCTTGCACCTCCCGAGGATTAAGTCTCCTAGACCGCGTGTGTTTAAGGTCTCGCCAGACCCGACGAAAAAAATGAGGTGTGCAAAATAGCGCGATGAAATGCAAAATGAGATGCAAGATGAGGCACGCATACCTCATGGATGCAAAATGCAAAACGAAATGCAAATGAAATGCAAAGTGAGGCACGCATACCTCAAGATGCAAAATGCAAAACAAAATGCAAAGTGAGGCACGCATACCTCAAGATGCAAAACTGAAATAGACATGAGGCACGCATACCTCATTAGACGGAAAATAAAATGCAAAACGAAGCACACGTACCTCGAGATGCAATGAAATGCAAAATGAGGCACGCATACCTCATTGAATGGAAAATGAAATGCAAAACGAGGCACGCGTACCTCGAGATGCAATGAAATGCAAAATGAGGCACGCGTACCTCGAGATGCAATAAAATGCAAAATGAGGCACGCGTACCTCGAGATGCAATGAAATGCAAAATGAGGCACGCGTACCTCGAGATGCAATGAAATGCAAAACGAGGCACGCATACCTCATTGAATGGAAAATGAAATGCAAAACGAGGCACGCGTACCTCGAGATGCAATGAAATGCAAAATGAGGCACGCATACCTCATTGAATGGAAAATGAAATGCAAAACGAGGCACGCGTACCTCGAGATGCAATGAAATGCAAAATGAGGCACGCATACCTCATTGAATGGAAAAATGAAATGCAAAACGGCACGCGTACCTCGAGATGCAATGAAATGCAAAATGAGGCACGCATACCTCATTGAATGGAAAATGAAATGCAAAACGAGGCACGCGTACCTCGAGATGCAATGAAATGCAAAATGAGGCACGCATACCTCATTGAATGGAAAATAAAATGCAAAATGAGGCACGCGTACCTCGAGATGCAATGAAATGCAAAATGAGGCACGCATACCTCAGTGAATGGAAAATGAAATGCAAAACGAGGCACGCGTACCTCGAGATGCAATGAAATGCAAAATGAGGCACGCATACCTCAGTGAATGGAAAATGAAATGCAAAACGAGGCACGCGTACCTCGAGATGCAATGAAATGCAAAACGAGGCACGCATACCTCATTGAATGGAAAATGAAATGCAAAACGAGGCACGCGTACCTCGAGATGCAATGAAATGCAAAACGAGGCACGCATACCTCATTGAATGGAAAATGAAATGCAAAACGAGGCACGCGTACCTCGAGATGCAACGAAATGCAAAACGAGGCACGCATACCTCATTGAATGGAAAATGAAATGCAAAACGAGGCACGCGTACCTCGAGATGCAATGAAATGCAAAACGAGGCACGCATACCTCATTGAATGGAAAATGAAATGCAAAACGAGGCACGCGTACCTCGAGATGCAATGAAATGCAAAATGAGGCACGCATACCTCATTGAATGGAAAATGAAATGCAAAACGAGGCACGCGTACCTCGAGATGCAATGAAATGCAAAATAAGGCATGCATACCTCATTGAATGGAAAATGAAATGCAAAACGAGGCACGCGTACCTCGAGATGCAATGAAATGCAAAATGAGGCACGCATACCTCATTGAATGGAAAATGAAATGCAAAACGAGGCACGCGTACCTCGAGATGCAATGAAATGCAAAATGAGGCACGCATACCTCAGTGAATGGAAAATGAAATGCAAAACGAGGCACGCGTACCTCGAGATGCAATGAAATGCAAAATGAGGCACGCATACCTCATTGAATGGAAAATGAAATGCAAAACGAGGCACGCGTACCTCGAGATGCAATGAAATGCGAAATGAGGCACGCATACCTCATTGAATGGAAAACGAAATACAAGTATGACATGCATGCCACACGAAAGTGCAAAACGGTGCAAGTCGCAAGGGACGTGCAGGAGGGCGCGATGCGACGTACCAGAAAGTAATGGATGCGTGCAACGCACACGGGACAACTTTTGAATCTTGTAAAAGACAAAAGGATACAGAAGGATACAATCTTTGCTTGAATTTGAGTGTCACGCACAGAAGACACCGTCCGAGGTCAAAACGGAGGCCGGTTGAGCGTCGGAAATACACTTTCTTGCACTTTCTTGAGCTGTGAAGACCCAAAACTGCTCACATGGCCTAAACAAGGTTGTGGGAACATCACCGGCTAGACTAGGTGGCCACTGGCTGCATAAAAGTTCCAACGGCACAATGTTGTGCTGACCGGCACAAAATAGTGCCGACCGGCCAAAAGTTGCTGATCGGGGACAGTTTTGACATTTCACCTCGGTCTTTTAAAATAGGGTTTTAAACCCTATTTCCTCACTCCCCCACACGCCGAAAAACTTCTCCCTCTCTCTCTAGAGTCTCTTTTCCTCCTCATTCACTCATTTCTTTGCGTTTCGCGACATTTTCGCCGTTCAATTCGCGAAGTTCATCGCGTTTCGGATTTTCGACCGATCGAAATTCGTTTCGGCACCCCTTTGCTATTTCCACTTTTCGGGACTTGTTCCCTTGATTTTTCTCTTCATTTCCGTGCCTTTGCATCTTCGGCCTTCCCGGTCATTTTCGGTCCGCTCGGGGTTGACTTTTTCGGTTGACTTTTCACATTCTAGCTCTTCCGGACATTTTCTCACCACCATCGCCTTGGCTGACGATGTTCCACACATCGGGACTCCCCCAGATCACGAGATGGATCCCGTGGTCGAGCTCCTCCCATTGAGCGAGCGTCCCTTCGACCCAGCGACATACCACCCCGCGATTCATGTGCTACCTCCGGATGGTCTTCGCCATTTCCGCGGCTTTGACCGAGCGCTGGACCCGGAGCTCCTCCTGCGCAAGCCGACCTCTCACCTATCCTTCGGTGCTTCCGAGGTAACACTCTTCTCTGTTTTACTTTCTGCAATGTAGAACTGTTAACTGCCAAAGTTGTTTCCGTTCTTTAACTGCTTGGTTCTGATGATATACTGTTCACTGTAGTCAATTGCAATCATGCTTACAACTGATATCTGTTTAAGACGGACACATGCACACACACTGCACTAGTCTCAATCACCCAAACACACGGCACACACCATACTTCACTACAAACTTACCGACACCCGGCACTTAGTCGAATCTAAAAACATATTGTATGCTATATTTAAACTGAACCACACACAACACGCTGACGCATCATACGTTGTAGTTCACCCACTGGCACACTATAACCCGACATCTGCTCGGATCTGAAAAATGTGCACACATGCACTATATCTGTATGCTGACTCTCGCAAACACACTGACACATCACAGGCCGTAGTCCACTGTAGTACACTGAAACCTGATATTTGCTTGGATCTGAAGAATGTGCACACATGCTAGATTTGTATCGATTTTAACATGTTTCCTCAGAACTGTACATCTCATATTGCTTTGCAACTATTTGTTTGAAAACAGGGAGATTCCCATACCATCCGCGGGTATGGGAATGTCGCGGCTCGAGATTGGTACTTGGAGCTTCCCGAGGCGGTTCGACGCATCGTGGACGATGCGGGCTTCGGTTCCTTTTGCAGGGGTCTGACCCGGCTTACTGCCTGCAGGCCTCTTCTAGCTGCCCTGGCAGAGAGGTGGTGGGACACCACTGACTCGTTCCCCTATCCGCGGCGGGAGACATGACGATGACTCCTACGACTTCTCGGTGCTCACCGGCATCGGGGTAGGGGGTGATCCGATCCCCTTCGACACCGACATGGACGAGTGGACCGCCGCTCAGATCTACTTGCTTGGCGAGGCGCACCCCTTGCTCGTCCAGGCTTTGTCCGCTACTCCTGGTTCGAGGTGCAGTTCAGAGTGCAGCTTGCGTTGGTGGCGACGGCTCCGATGACCGAGGGGCTGTAGAGCAGTACGCACACGGCTTTTTGATGTTTTTGCTAGGGACGACCCTCTCGCTGACCGGGCGAACACCGTGCCTCTCTGCCTACTCAGCGCACTGGGGACGTCTGAGACATCTTGCGTTTTGATTGGGGTGGTGCGGCTCTGGCCACTCTTTACGGGTACATGAGCTCAGTCTCCCGTGCAGCAGCGGGCAGTTGCTCGGAGGCTACTGGCGAGCTTGGGAGGTACGCCTTCTCCTCTGCTTTACATTTTTGTTCTGTACTTTTTGTGCTCTGCACACTACACACACTGTAGTCTGCTTTACACTTGCTGTATACTGTACACATGGCACACACATACTCTACTGTACACTGTTCACACAGTATACTCTGCTCAACACACTGCACAACACACGGCTTTATTATTTCTGCTCTATTCTGTATTCTGCTTTATCTGATAAATGTTCCGACATCTGTCTTGCAGTTATGGGTTTACGCCTACTTTCCCAGGCTGGAGCCAGTGCCAGAGACGGAGACTCCTCTAGTCATTCCCTTCTCACGTCGCTATGACGGGAGATGCGCCCGGAGGCCGCGAGAGACTTTCAGCTTCTTTCGTCGCTACTTCGACACCATTACTCCTGCCGAGGTATGTTTTACTTGCAGTTTATTTAAGCTTCACTTTTCCACTTTATATTTGCAATACCAGTAGATAACAAACTGTATTTCAATTTCAGATCACCTGGCAGCCGTGGGCTCCTCTACCAACAATGGTGCGGGATCGGTTTGCCGGCGCCATTGAGACCTCGCGTTACCGGATTTTGCTGGAGGGCCGGTCTGTCGGGCTTGGTACCTAGGCGAGCGCTTCTTGCGTCAGACCTTAAGGTTACTACCTGAGCAGATAGTCCCGGTGCATCCTCCTGAGCATATGAGGGACACCGAGCGTTTCACCGCTGAGCAGATGGCGGACTACACCATCGGTTGGGAGGCGGACGGCTTCAGAGGCGAGGGCGATTACTCAGAGTACGTCCGGACCTTCATCATGCGGCCGCTGAGTGGTGGTCACCAAGCTGAGAGAGAGAGACCTGCGGCGCCGGCGGCCGGAGCAGGAGTAGGAGGAGGAGCGCCGAGGAGGCTCGAGTCCGCGCGGCAGGGCGGAGTCCAGAGAGAGGGGAGGCCAGTTGGCCCGCTCTACCCGCTTCACTGTCTTTCCGGGGTCGGATGGGGTGACCTATCAGATTCCCTTCGCCCCTCCGCCGGCTGATCACGAGTTTGTCGGTATCCCCGACTTGCCTCCGGTATGTGTTACTGCATTTCTGTACAGTTATTTCATTGTAGTTTATTTGATATTCCACAGAATATTGATGCATCTGATTCCCTTGCAGGCGTCTTCTGAGTACACCCGGCGGTCATTGGAGATGAATGCCTCCATGGTGGGGATGCTGCAGCGGACCTTCGACTTCCTAGCTTTACGGCCTTCCGGTATGTTCTCTCTGTCATAGCTTCAAATCATACCCAAACTGCTTCGCATAATCTGATGCACGATACAACACTGGATACCCAGCCCTCATGGCATTTGATACACTGTATTCGTACACTGCATTCTGCACTGCTAAACTGCTCACGACATTCATAAACTGTACTCATACACTGCATTGTGCACTGTTTCAGCTGCTCACGGCATTCATACTCTGTATTCATACACTGCATTCTGCACTGATAAACTGCTCACGACATTCATAAACTGTACTCATACACTGCATTGTGCACTGTTTCACTGCTCACGGCATTCATACACTGTCATACACTGCATTCTGCACTGATAAACTGCTCACGACATTCATAACTGTACTCATACACTGCATTGTGCACTGTTTCACTGCTCACGGCATTCATACTCTGTATTCATACACTGCATTCTGCACTGATAAACTGTTTCATACATACTGATGCATTTGCCTTTCATGTTTTTCAGCCTCCCTTCCACTTCCTCCGCGGGTGGCGTCGCTTCATCTGGACCTCCCATGTCTACCGGGATGGCAGGATATTCCCCCGCACCAGAGGAGGGCGCACTTACGCCGGGAGCAGCTCGCGGGCTCCAGTCCCAGATGACGAGTCTGAGGGGGGCGGAGTCATCCGAGGAGGAGGCCGGGGGCAGCTCGGGCTCGGGCTCAGACAGTGACACTTCTGGTGATGCTCCTGGACTTCTGCCCAGGAAGAGGGCGAGGACAGATCCCTCGGCGCGAGGCCATTGATGATGCTGATGACCCAGACTTTTGCTGTTTTTCTTATTTCTTTTCTTATACTTTTCTCTTTTGTTGGTAGATAGAGTATTTTGTACTGCCGCAGGCAAGTTTTTGTTTTCCTCAAGATTTGTACTTGAAAAAGATTATATGAAATGAAACAAACTTTTTGTCTGAAAAGAATGTTATATCTGTACATATCTGCATCTTGCACTGCATTGCATCATATTACACCTCAAATGTAAATGATATTGATCTGTTGTCTGAAAATTGAGCACTCGCACTGTACTGATCAGATAACCAACCAACTAACAGCAAAACAACTCATACAATTCTCTGCTCAACCTGGATATACAGCCCATACTCTGCTGGGGATTGATCTGCATACAGCCCATAACACAGCACTTCGGTTCATTCTGCACACAGCAAACCCTGAACAAATAGCCCCAATCTGACAAGACGGATCACAAAACTGACACGGTTGCAGTTGAAACACACTCGGATGTCCCAAATTTCCCTTTTCTTCTCTTGCTTCGCACGAATGTAGAGAATGGCACAGCATTCAGAGCACAAACGATTATCTTTGGAAAAGGGTTTTCACAACCGGGGTATCGAGCCTACCACAGAACACAGCGAGACAGACTCAAACAGAGAAACAAAAGGCACACGACCTAACACAACGAGACACACTCGGAAAAGACTCAAAGCCAAACCGAAACCGACAAATCAAAAGACACGACACACGGACATGTTTACACAAGGAGAGACCTGAATCTCGAGGAGCCAGTTCCTCCGGGTATTATTCCCACCCTTTCTGATTTGTGATACTCACATCACTCGGCCCTCAGGCTCGGTTTTTCTCTCAAAACCCTTTTCTTACTTTTCTCTCACTTACTCCTCTCTATTCTTTATTCTCTCATTTTTCATCCCTCCCCAGAGTGGTTGATAGGTAAACGAGAGGTTGTGGGTTCACGCCCAACACTGTTAGCTCACGGCTATTTCTTCTGGTGAATAGGGTGCCCTTCTGGCGAGTATGTTGACGGGAGAAAGACAGAAGACCAGACTCAACTGTGCCCCTAGTTCGTCATCTTGACCATTTTTTACGTTTTCTAAAACAGTTTTGATCAAAATGAGAGTTGGATTAACACACTTATTCGATTCTTGATTTGAAAATCATGCGAATCAGGCTGTGAGCACTGAAAATTCTCCTTCTGGGTCCAAACATGGTCCTATTTTGAAAATGAAACAGTTTTCGAGAAAATAAGTCAACCTCAGTGAAAATTTTCAAAAACTATTTTTGCAAACAATCAATGCTCAAACAAACACGGAACTTACCCTCGAGATGCGCAACCTCGGATCGGAGGCAATGGAAAATTGCCCCTGGCTTGAGGGGGATAAGGCAACGGAAAGTTGCCCCTAGTTTGGACGGTAACTCAGGGCAACTTGTGGCAGTGTATGGCAACGGAAAGTTGCCCCTTGTTTGGATAATGCTGCGGCACATTGCAAGCCAGTCCTTGTTGACGACGATCGGTCTCTCGGAAGCGGAGGAGACGAGGACGGTTTGAATCAATATATGGACAGAGTCACCTGGAAGGTGTGGGTGGTTTGGGCTTCATGATGAAGTTGGTCACGTGATTCCAGGTTGCTGCAATCAAGGTATTGGATTCGGAGGAGGCAAAAGTGATCAAAACCATGTCATGGACTGAGACGCTATGGAAGCGTTGGGGGCTGGACTTCTAGATGAAGTTGCCTACGTATCCCAAACATGGGAATCAAGCCTTACGTAGTTCCGGTTAAGGTACACTCGGGTATTTTAACCTTCACTGTTTAGGCTCTAACTTTTGCCAAGGCGCCCAATGCGGGTTTTCGACCTTGCGAGCTATGTTTTTCTTTTTCTTTTCTTTTCTTTTCTTTTGCATTTTCATTTCTTTTTCTTTGCTATTTTTTGTTCTTTTTCTCTTCTTTTTTTTGTTTCTTTTTGTATTTTTCTTTTTTGTCTTTTCTTTTCTTTGCTCTAACTTTTGCCTGGGCCGCCCTTCTGGGTTTTCGGCCCAGCGAGCCTCTCAAAGGGTAAAAGTGTAGCAAGCCCATGCCAAATGGTTTTTGAAATGGAAGCCCTCTGTATCCGGGAGAGGCTGTTGGGTTGATTTGCAGGAAAAGTCCATCACGGTTGCTTCTCGAGCTTTGCTTGGTGGGATCTGATCTCCCTGATCTGACTTTGAGGCCTCTTGCTCGAGGGCTGCTTCAAAATGGGCCATACAGGCGTTTCATGGCACCGTTGAATGTTCTGAACGGATTCCGGTTCGCAACAGATAAATCGAATCTTGAGGCCGAGAGCGATCCTGGGCTACACAATCTTAAGAGCGATTCCACACAAGTCTTCGCGAGACTGCACAAAATATTTTGTTTTTGAAAGTTTTTAAGAAAGCGACAAATCGCTCGTGCTGAAGATAGTGTGGAACCAGTCTGGATCAGGCCAGGGTCCTTCTCAGTACTCACGCCGACAAGCATGATTTCATTCATGAAAAGCTTAGCATGCGTTCCTTTTTCTCAAAATGATCAAAATTTTACAAAACCCGAGGAATTACTTCCCCTTCGTTTTCATCACCGCAGTGTTTGAAAAGGGTTTTATGAAAAGCTTAGGTCATCATAACGATGTTCAAGGCACGAGAGAGTAGGCGGTATGTACTGTCGTTCCATTCACACCCTTTGGCACGGCTAACTCGAATAGCAACAAATACGGCACATGATAGCCACGGCTGTTTCATTCAGATTTGTTGGCATAACTGGTTCCTTGGCAGAAACAAACTCAAGAAAAAGCAAAAACAACTATTTATAAGACAAAACGGTGTTTGAGGCAACAACCCCGAAATCACCATGGTACTCTATACAAGAGGGACTGACTCATTACAATTAGACAGACCCTTAAGCAAAAGGAATGTCTCAAAACAATGAGACAGGCTCAAGACAAAACAGAAGACTGACTCGACACCCAAGTCAGAATTTACAGAAATTAATAGATGCCCAAAAATGCGTGCCAAACGCCACATCAAAAAATGCGCCAAGCATTGCCCACAGGCGGTTCACCTTCTGATTACATACTTGCAGTATCTGTGTCCTCAAAATCCAACAACTGAGTGGTGACGGACTTTGCTGAAGTAGGCGGGAGGATAACCTCGTTGTCAATCAAATCCTGCACCTCATGCCGGAGGCGAAAACAATTGTCGGTAGCATGGCCTGTCTGCTGGTGGTACGCACAGTACTGAGCAGCATCATGTGTGGCAGGGAGATTCTTCGGGAGGGGCCGGGGCTCCAGGGGTTTAAGGTGTCCCCTCTCGGCAAGGATTTGAAGTGCCTTGGATAATGGCATGTAAAGAGCATGGAAGACCCTGCGCCCTCGGGGCAGGTACTTTGGGGCCTGAGCACTCTTGCTAGATGCACTAGCGAACGGATCGGCGGGTGCGGTCTTGGATTTCTGATCCTTCCCGGATGCAGGGTTGGGAGGGGGAAGAACTGTTTTGGCATGACGGGGCCTCTCCCGATTCTCTGATTGACTGGAACTGCCCTCAGGCGGAGTGGGGAAAGCATCCTCCACAGCTTTTGACATAACTGCGGATACCTGTTGCTTGTTCATTCCTTCGGCTTTCAAAGCCTCTACTGCCCACAGCAGTTGTTCGATAGGGTCGGCATCTGTCTTCATCTTGCCTTTATCTCTGGCCTCGGCCTGATTTAGAACTTGGTTTGATGCGTCGTTGCCATAGCTGGAGGCCATCTCCGGTTGGCTGAGTTCAATTACAATTCGCCCCAACAACGGGGGCTCCTGGGGTACAAAGCCTCCGACATATGGTGCGGCTGGCGGCGAAACTGACATTCCATAGGCGAGATCCGTCACGGATCTTTGAAGGTCACCTATCATCCCCATTAATTCAAATGTAGTGGGCTCGCGAGCCTGATATAGCTGAGGGGCCCAAACTGGGTGTGCAGCCGGCGACCTAGGTGGATGCGGCATATCAACAGTAGTCTCATCGTGTAAGGTGATTCCTGGATCCAACGCGGCCGTCATGACCACGATTTCTTCTGAATTCTGCGTCATGCTAAGTCCTCGCAGCAAGGAGAAGACACTAACTGTTCTGGATTAGCTCTCTGAATCTCTGAACTGAAACGGAAAACAAGCAGTATTTCAGCCCCAGACAGATCAAACACGGATGTAGCCGGGCAACTGTACTCTATCACTGTTCCCCAGAATCCTGTCCAGAACTGAACTGATACCCACAGACACAACTGATTCTCAATGATACTGATACCAGTGCCCTCAGGCCGGATGCTCAAACTTTGAACTGATATATGCGTTCCCTGCAGAGATACCTCTGAAAGCACATAACAGGTAAAAGAGAGCCAATACACCCCTATGTTGGGGTAAGGTTTCCCTGTCCTATTTTGTCAGGAGCTAGGGTTTCACTACGCACACAGCGGTTTCAAACAACCTATAAACGGGTAAGCAACCTGTCCTAGTTTGGAATGGTCACTATGGATCCGAATATGCACTAGGTCGAAGGTCGAAAAGGGTGCCCCGGAAAACCGGGGTTTGGTTCCCATACTGGCAGAGCCCGCAACCGGTCAGCCTTATGGTCATGCCTTGACAAGACAAGCCTCCGGCAAACCGCTCAGGAATAGCAGATGGCCAACACGGTGTCCTAGGCGCACCAATGCAAATATAATGCAAAGAGACACATAAATGAAATCAAAACAGGATATCACGAGTTCGAGTCAAGCTCTCTAAATCCCCAGCAGAGTCGCCAGAAACTGTAACAAGCCCGCGGGGGACCTCGCTACAGTTCGGACTCCCTTTTTTGTTGTTACGGTTCTAAATCTGAACCAAAGAGTCCAACTCTGGCAAATCGTTTTGAAGAAAAACAGATTTTTTGAAAAGTAGTGCCAAACATGGACTGCTTTGCCAGATTACAGAGTCGCCACCTAAATATTTTTAATGGGAATTTAGGAAACCCTGACTCGGTGCCGAAGGCCACGTGTCCGTCATCACCAAATGTCTTGGCTCGGGAGCTTGGGTACGATCGGGGAAGGTCAGCTATGAGCACCCCCTTTCGCCCGGTCCGAAGACCGGCCTCTACTAACCGTGATATCCGATTTTGAAAACATTATGCGTTCTTATCCAATTATTAGCCTAGAATTACTATATTATGCGCACAGCAAACAAGTATAGACTAGATTGCCTAATTTGGAAAAACATTGCATATCCGTTTTTTTGAAAAGCTTTGGAATTTGCTACTCGCAAGTAGGCTAAAATACGGATTTCAATGAGTTTTCCAACTCAAGCAATCCAACCTCCACCCACAGGCATTCAAACAGTTTATCTCACATAAGCACTTAGCCGCATGGTAAGCATACTGTCATGCAACATTCACACGCATGTGGTATGCTAAAGCGTAAAATACTTACATCGTACTCCGTGCCAAAACAAGAAACTAGTTAGCAAACATGCATGCCTAGTTCATGTTAAGTGCTAATGCAACACAGCAAGGTGCAATTTAGAGTAGGCTCGGCTAACCCTAAAATGGCATGTGAAATGCAACTATCACGTATTCAATTTGGAATTGAAATACGATGCAGTTTGTATGATGTACCGAGCCCGGTGCATGTAACAAATGCATGGATGCACGCATGCATTGCATAAGGTATGCTAAAATAAACGTGCCCTAATCTACCATCATAAGCAGGTAAATAAAAGGGAAGAAAGAATGGGGGTTGGAAGACATACACCACTCACCCACACTTATTACAATTATGCCCTCGCTCGGAGGGACCAAAAGAATAATACAAATAATTAACTACGCAAGCTAATTAAATATTACAAACCCATTTATTAACAAATGAATTAACTAATTCGATCAAAACAATAAAGTCGCCTCGGGAAGAGGGCCAGACGCATCGCACGCTCGGGACTTGCTCGGAATCGCATTGCCATACTTAGACTGCCTCTGTTTTCCCTGATTTGCACCTCAGAAGACTGCCACAGTCTTAGGAATACTTCCTTAGGTACTGGAGATCACTACCGGCTGCACAAAACTCCACCGGCAGTGGATTGAGCTCATCGGCACTAAATTGATCCATCGGCTGCAAATTGACTGCCGGTCGGCACTAAAAACTGCCGGCCGGCACTGAATGCCTGCAGAACCTGCAACTCACAGCAGCAGAGGGCAAATACTGGCATGGCAATGCAATTCAAAGCATGTATGCACTAAACACACTCCTTATCATACTAATGACTCAAAGGAAGATGTGCCTCGATTCTCGGACCACCAATCACGCATTTCCATGCATGGTGGCCTAAAGGATCAAATGTGCAACTTGAATTTCAAATGCATGCAAACCAATCAAACAAAGTGAGGCCCAATTCCCATCATCAAGTCAAGGAACAAGGCATGCATGCCTATGTGTGCAATCCTAAGCATGTCAACTAGGGATGCAACATGAGCATATAGACAAACAATGCAAGCATACAAGCAAACATGAGGTAGCATACAAGTAAGTGAATAATGGTCTTACTCATGACCTAGGCAACTCCAAGTAGGCCTAAAATCAGTAGCCATATGCTAAGACATGAGGGCCAAACACATATACGCATGCACATGTTAAAGCACCAACACTTAAGCATAATAAAGCAACTCTTAAACACGTTTAAGAGGCACAAGTATGGACCATTAGCATGCAATTTAGGCTTTGAAATCACGCTATAGAATGATGCCAAATCATGTTTAAACAAGACAAACAAAACATGCGCACATAGGTTCAACACTTCAAAGTAGGCCAATGAGGCATTGAACTACACTTATGCAAAACAAATATGGCATGCATTGAACAACCCAAAACAGACTTTTAGCATGTAAAACTAAGCCCAAAGGACCACTTAGATGGCATCTAAATGGCTCAACTAGAAAGGCATGCACAAATGCTAAGACAAGAGGCATAAGGCACAAGCTTCCAAAGCATCAAAGAGGCATGCAAGGCAATCAAACAAGCATGCTAAATGGACTGAGATGACATGCCAAATGGTTCCCAACCATTGAAAATAAAGCAAGCAAGGCATGCTACACACTTGTACTCTTAAGGCCAACAAGCCAAACATAAAGGGGACCCAAGATACAAGCCATGGTCGACCAAAATAGGCATGGACAGACCTAAGGTATGGCAAAATAAGCATACAAGCTTCATGGATCTAAGCCTAAAGCATGCTAAACTAGGGCTAACAACCTAGAGCAAGTTAAGGCAATACAAGGCATTACAAAGCATCTATGCAAAACATACAAGGAGTGCTAAAACCAACACTTATCAATGTCATATTAGGGCATAATAAACATAAAATGCAGCCAAGACATGCTCTTCAAACATTCAAAACTATGCTCCCTTAAGAGACCAAAACTTGCCCTTTTCAAGGACATCAAGGAGAGGGGGTGGCCCTCTCCTTCTTAGGACTTTAAGGCATCATCTACACCACTGAAATCCCTCAAGATTTCAGTGGTGAAGAGACCCAAACACCAAAATCCCGGAGCTCAACAAAATAGCACAAAAATGAGGCCTTTCAAGGCCTAAGAGGGGCCAAACTTCCCCAAAGCACAAAGTACCCTTAATAAACTATCAAGAGGGCTAAAAAACAGAACTTTTATGTGTTGATCACCAAGCACAAAAACAGTCCTAAACTAGGTAAAAACAAGGTGCAAGAAAGGGGTAAAAATGACTAGTTTCTTACCCTTGGAGCTTTTCTTCAACAATGGTGACCTTGATGTCTCCTTAAGCCTCAAACCAGTCAAGAACACCAAGAATAAGTTCTTAGAACCTCAACTCCAAGAGGAAGGTGAAACACTAGGTGCTTGTGTGCAATAGTATGAACTAAAGCACCTAGTATACAAAATGAGCAAGGAAAAGAGAGATAGGATAGATATAGGATTTCTAACCTAAAACCAGACCTTCTTCTCTGTATTTTCTCTCTAAAATGTCTAACCTCTTCAACCTTGAGCCAAGAGAAGAGAGTCTTCTCTTATAGGAATCAAAGCTTACAAGCTAAGTAAACCAAAGGCTCATCCCTCCATACACGTGTATGGAGGGGAAACAAGTGCTACAAAGCTGTCTGAAAATATCTCCAAAAACAGCTGTAAAGTGATCGGCAGGGCAAAATGGTCATTTTGCCAAAAAGAGTGCCGACCGGCACAAAATAGTGCCGATCGGCACAATACAGTGCCGATGGCAACACCAAACAGCCGGTGGCCTCTAGCCACTGCCGGTGGTGTGTGGGGATGTCTCACAAGGCATCCTCTGCCTTCCAAGGCAAAACACAAGTGTTTGGTGCAAAACTAGACACAAAACGGTCGAGTTCGGAGGTCCTGAGGCAAGGCGCGTAGCCGAGAACTCCGGGAACTCCGAACGAACACGAACATGGATGATCACTGAGTGTTCAAGCGGTGACGTCCAAGTCTTGAGGACGGTCAAAAATGGGGTGTCTACAGCCGGCACTCTAGATGGTCGACCGGCCATCTATTTTGGTCAAATTGCATTTTTGGCTGGCCGACCACTGTTCATCTGCTTTTGCAGATATTTTTATGCCAGCTGTGCTAGCTGGCATACACTTTGATCCCCTCCATACACGTGTATGGAGGGATCTCCCTCTTGTTAGCTTGCCTTGGAAACTTTACAAGATTGGATTGTCTATAAGAGGAGGCCTCTTGTCCCTCTTTTAGGTTAGACAATATTTTTCAGAGCTTTGAGTTCTAGGGTTAGGGTTTGTATATATCCTATCTATATATCTCTCTTTCTTTGTGTATTTGTGTGTGTTTAGTCTTAGAATTGCACACAAACACCCACCATTACACCTTCTCTTCGAGCTGAGGTCCTTGGAGGTTGTTCTTGAAGTTTTGGAGCTGGTTTGGACCTAAGGAGGCTGCTGGTCCACCATTTGTGAAGAGGGTCTTCAAGGGTAACCAATTTCTCCTTTTATTCCCCATTTTTGCATAGCTTTTTTGACTATCTTGCAACTATTTTTAGACTTGGTGTAAAACATATAAAAATCTTGTTTTTGCCTACTCTAAATAGTTGTTTAAGAGTGTTTTGAGCTTTGAGGTTGTTTGACCCCTTCTTAAGCCTTGTTAGGTTCCATTTTTGTGTATTTTTGGTGAGCTCCGGGACCATTGTGTTTGGGCCTCCTCACCACTGAAATCTTGAGGGATTTCAGTGGTGACGATGGTGCCTTGAGGTCCTAAGAAGGAGAGGGCCACCCCCTCTCCTTGTTGTCCTTGAAAAGGGCCATTTTAGCATCTTGAGAGAGCATCTTGTTTAAGTGTATGTTGGCCATGCCTTAACTGATTTTTCTGCTTATAATGTCATAATATAGCTCTGTTTTTGCTTGGTTTAGGTACACCATGTTTGCTTAGCATACATGCCGTGTAATGCCATGTTTAGGCCTTAACATGCTTTAGGTTTTGATCCTTGTTCTAGCATGTTTTTGGCCAAGCATTGTGAAGCTTTTGTGTTGGTTTTAGCATGCTTAAATTTTGTTTTTTGGTTGTTTGGCCGACCATGACATGCTTAGTATAGCCACCTTGCATTTTGGCTTGTTAGCCTTAGGTGTGTAAGTGTGTAGCATGCTTTACTTGCCTTGTTTCAGTGGTTTGGAACCACTTGTAGCATCATTTCAGTCCTCATGGTATGCTTGTATGCTTGCATTTGATGCCTCTTTAATGCTTTACAAGGTTGTTGTCATATGCTCCATGTTTGGCCCCTTGTGTATGCTTGCATGTTTAAGCCACTTAGATGCCATCTAGGTGTATCCTTAACATTGTTTAGGTCTGCCTTGGACCTGTTTTAAGTCCTCTTAGCCTTGTGAAGCTTGGTTGACTTAGCCATGGTTTAAGCCTCCTTGGCTTGCCTTAAGCACTTGGACCATTATTGCATGCTTGGCTTGTTTTGATTAGTTGGTTTGGCACCTCTATTTTATGCAATTTCAGAGCTTTCTATGCATGCCATATGTCCATGTTTTGCCTCTTTTAAGTGTGCTTAAAGGTTACTTGTTTGATGCTTAAGTGTTGGTCCATTTGCATGCATGTTTGTATGTATGATTGTCCCTCATTTCCATAGCATTGGCCACTGTTTTAGGCTTGTTTGAGGGCTGCCCAAATTAGTTTAGGTCCACCCCTTAGCATGTGGTTACATGTTTGCCTTATGCCTTGCATGCCTAAATACACATTGCATGTCCATGTTGCACACTTGGCCTCCATGTCTAGGTTGCATTCCATTTGCATGCATGCTTCACCTCTTGAGTTGAGTATGATAGAGGTTGAGCCCCTTTATTTGATTATGTGTATTGCATTTCATATCAAATGCATACTTGGTTTCTTGGGCCATCACGCATTGAAATGCGCGATTGGTGGTCCGAGAATCGAGACCCATCCTCCTTTGAGTCATGAATATGATAAGGAGTGTGGTTGGTGCATACATTGCTTGAAATGCATTGCCATGCTATGTTTTTCCCTCTGCTGCTGTCAAAAACAGATTCTATAGGAAGCTTTGGCCGGCCGGCCATCTCCAATGCCGACCGGCCATCCATCAACGGCCGATAGCTTAATCAGTGGCCGGTGACCATTCCCCTTGGCCGGTGTCCATTCCTCCTAGCCGGTGGTGTTCCATAGTGTGCAGAGAACATATCCTGGGACTTGTGCGGCCTTCAGAGGAGCAGAACAGCCAAAGCAGAGGCATCTTGTGCATGGCAGTGGCTTTCCAAGCGGAGCTGAGGACGCATTGCATTGGGCCCTCTTCTCGAGGCTGTCTACTGCCTTCTTAGCTTAGTTAATTTTAAGTGGTCTGTAATATTTAATTAGCTTGTAGGTTAATTAATTTGTATATTCTTTTGGTCCCTCCGAGCGAGGGCGAATTTGTAATAAGTGTGGGTGCGTGTGTGCATGTCTTCCAACCCCCACTTCTTTCTCCCTTTTAGTTACCTGCTTTTGATGGTTAGTATTAGGGCATACTTACTTTAGCATACCTTATGCTACGCATGCGTGCATCATTCATCAGTATTGTATGCACCGGGCTCGGCGCATCATGCTAACTGCATAGTATTTCAAATCTAACTTGAATACATGCTATCTGTGCATTCCACATGCCATCCTAGGATTAGCCGAGCCTATTCTAGTGACATTTTGTATGTATTGCATTAGCCATTTAACATGGACTTGGATCATGCATGATTACTAACATGTTCTTTGTTTTGGCTCGGAGTACGATGTAAGTATTTATGCTTTAGCATCTCGCATGAGTGTGAATGTTAACATGCTTACCATGCGGCTAGATGCTTATTTGATTAACTGCCTGAATGCCTGTGGGTAAAGGTTGGATTGTTTGAGTTGGAACAACTCATTGAAATCCGTGTTTTAGCCTACTTGCGAGTAGCAAATCTCGAAATGTTTCCAAATAAACGGATATGCAATGCTTCGTTCCAAATTAGGCAATCTAGTCTATACTTTCGTGTTGTGCGCATCACATAGTAATTCTAGCTAATTAACTGGAATAAGAACACATAACGTTTTCAAAATCGGATATCACGGTTAGTAGAGGCCGATCTTCGGATCGGGCGAGAGGGGGTGCTCGTAGCTGACCTTCCCCGATCGTACCCAAGTTCCCGAGCCGAGGCAACTTTGGTGATGACGGACACGTGGCCTTAGGCAAACGAGTCAGGGTTTCCTAAATTCCCCCATAAAAAATATTTAGGTGGCGACTCTGTATCTGGCAAAGCAGTCCATGTTTGGCACTTCTTTCAAAAAATCTATTTTCTCAAAACGATTTGCTGGATTTGGACTCTTTGGTTCAGATTTAGAACCGTGACACAATTGAGTCCGAACTGTGGTAGCATAATGCCCCTCGGGGCGCGTCCACAACATGACAATCAACTGGTTCGATTTTGAGGAGTCAGCAGAGGTCACAGGGTGGCTTGACGACCAACCAAATATTGTTGAAGAATCTTAGCTGGAAAAGGGCCTGTCAGGGGCAGGGACATCAGTTGTGGCCGGAAGGGCCGGGAGTCAGAATGCATCGCCAGGGAGCGCCGGTGCCAAGAATTTCGCTCAAGATCTGGGAATTTTGAATACAAGAGATGTTGAACAACAGACTGCATTAACGTAGCTAGAACGGGAAGGAATTGAAGACTCTGAGAGAGCCAGAAAAGCCAAGGCCCCTGTGGGGACTGAATCTGCTGTGTGCACAAAGATAGAGCGTGCTGCGAGCACATGGATAGAAGGTACCGTGAGTACAAGGACAGTGGTAACGGAGCCGGATAGGTGTCTGTCAACTGCCGATGGAATGTGGTGAGAGGACGATGATCTATGTCTTGCCCACACGGATGAAGACTGGGGAAGCAATCAACCGGATGATACCTGGTACATTGGTGAAATTGACCATATGAATAGGAGTGGGCGGTATTTCAAGCCCCCACACCTAGATCAGCCAGAGGCGTCCGGGAAGGACAAGGGGGTGGAGAAACAGAAAGAGAAGCAACTCGAAGAAGAGGCTGTACTGAAGCAGTTGAAAAGATACAGGCAGACATCTCCATCTGGGGACTGCTTATGGCTTCATGTGTTCATAGACAAGCTGTTCTATCAGCAATGGACAAAGCCAAACTCTTAATAGACACCACGCCTGAACAGCTGGTGGGATTGGTCTTTCCGGGAGGAGGTTCCACGACGTTGACCTTTTCTGACAAAGAACTGCCGCCTGAGGGCACAAGTCATAACAAACCGCTCTACATCTCTGTGGAATGTAGAAGCAAATGGATACCGGTGGTTCTTCTCGATACCGGATCGCATTAACGTGTGTCAAGGACGGCATATGCAATCGGGTTGAAGCCCGCGGACTTCAACCAAAGCCCAGGTGATAAGGGCATATGATAACACAAGCAGAGAGGTGATGGGGACGTGAAAATTCAGACTCAGGTTGGTCCGGGACAACACGAGATTGACTTTCATGTCTGGACGTTCCCGCAACCTTCAATTTACTCCTGGGGCGGCCGTGGCTGCACCAAGTGAAGGCAGTCTCTTTCACCTTGCACCAGATATTGAAATACCCCCACGGGAAGGGGGTGGCTATTGTTTTTGGGAATTCGTCCATCCATCCGCCACCAGAAGTGTCTACACCAGTTTTGGAAATCGAGCATGGCACGGAGGATGTGTTCCTATCAGGGTTTACTCTGGCTGAGGCCCGGGTCGTACAGAACATCTTGGCTGTTGATGAGGGGTTGTATGTTAGCACTCAATCAGTGTACCTCATGAACAAGCTCCAACACATCCCCGGGATGGGATTAGGGAAGAGTGGCCGGAAGGGCATTGCAGTATCGGCCGAAGTGCCGCACAACCCACATACCTTTGGCTTGGGTTATCTGCCCACCAAAGAGGATTGGGTGAGGAAAGGTAAGGAGATGGCTGGGAGAGCCAGAGCAAAGCGGGCGGGGAAGCCTTTTGAGTTGATGCACCGACCCATCCAGGGTACCCTAAACGGACGCTTCGTCCGGGAGGGGGAGGACTTTCCATTTTGTGGCTTCCCAGAGCCATGGCTAAATGCCGAGAGGATGCGCCTGCCGGGGTTTGAGATCTTCTTTGACCTGCAGTTATCCGGGGATGATGTTGCCGAAGAGCAAACAGACCCATCAGTTGAGGTTGAGGAGAATGAGAAAGTGGATTCCGAGAGCACCGAAATTGAAATGGGGGTAACGCTGGCTTGTCTACTTTCAGATCCTCCGATCATACAGAAGTGCTTGGGGGATAACTTCTCGGTGTCCATGATCGGGAATGAAACGGCTGCGGGCCTACCGTCAAGCATTTTGGATGCATCCATCGCACCCTCTCTCATCTGGCAGTACGAGGAGGGATTTTTGTCAAGCAGCACCGGGTCAGGTAGTGAGCCGGAATCTGATTCCACCGAGTCTGTAGAGTCGGAATCAGGTTCCAGCTCGTCTGAGTCTGAGTCCGGTAATCCTGGGGGTGATAACCCGGATACCACAGTCCTGTCTAGGTCGTCTTTTTCTTTCTCTTTTGAGTCTGTTGTAACAGAGGAATCGGACGATTTGGATGTGCTTAATGAGAATGGAATGGCTGTGGTTTCTGAGTACTTTTCTGTGCCTTTGATTTATTGTATTAATCAGGACTTTCAAAATTTTGATGAAAACGACGAGGAAGAAATTCCTCCGGTTTTACAACGATTAATTGATCAAGAGCAGGAGAGATTTGTTAAACCCTTGGTTGATGAAATCACTACAGTTAATGTGGGTACTGAGGAGGACCCGCGGCTGGTCCAGATCGGGTCCACGTTGTCTTCGGAGGAGCGCGAGCGCTTAGTCGCTTTATTAAAAGATTTCAAAGATGTTTTCGCGTGGTCCTACGAAGACATGCTTGGAATCGATCCTGAGATCGTACAACATCGGATCCCTCTTGACCCCGAGGCCCGACCCGTTAAACAGAAACTCAGAAGGATTCGCCCGGACCGGGCTCTCAAGACTAAAGAAGAGGTCACCAATCTGAGTATCCAACTTGGTTAGCCAACATCGTTCCGGTGCCGAAGAAGGATGGCAGGATCCGGCTATGCATGGATTTCAGGGATTTGAATAGAGCCAGTCTGAAGGACAACTTTCCTTTGCCCCATATCGACGAGTTAGTAGACTTCACAGCGGGGCATGCTTTGCTTTCGTTCATGGATGGATTCTCAGGCTACAATCAGATAATGATGGCACCTGAAGACCGGGAGAAGACTGCTTTCACCACCCCGTGGGGGACTTACTGCTATAGGGTGATGCCATTTGGGTTGAAGAATGCTGGAGCTACATATCAACGGGCCGCGATCACGATATTACATGACATGATCCACAAAGAGGTTGAGGTGTATGTGGACAACATGATTGTCAAGTCCAAAGAAAGAGAGGCCCACTACGCCGCCTTGCAAAAGTTCTTCCAAAGGATCAGAGAATTTCGGTTGCGGCTGAATCCTCAGAAGTGTACGTTTGGTGTTACAGCAGGGAAAATGCTGGGGTTCTTGATTACACAGAGAGGTATCGAAGTCGACCCTTCCAAAATCAAGGCCATCTTAGAAATGCCACCACCAAGGACTGAAAAGGAGGTGCGAGGCTTTCTGGGTAAAGTGCAATTCATAAGACGGTTTATCTCAAAATTAACCTTGACTTGTGAACCACTTTTTGGTCTCCTGAAGAAAGGAAAGAAGTTCCAATGGGACGGCCGATGCCAAGCTGCTTTTGAACAGATCAAGGAATACTTACAGAACCCACCCGTGTTGTCACCGCCTGAGCCGGGGAAACCGTTGATTTTGTACCTTTCAGTGACTGAAACTACGATGGGCTGCATGCTTGCACAAGAGTCTGAGGACAAGGTGGAAAGGGCTATCTACTATCTGAGCAAGAAGATGTTGGATTACGAGACCCGCTACACTCCACTCGAGAAGGCTTGTTTGGCCTTGGTATGGGCTACCAGGAAGCTGCGGCACTACCTGTTAGCTCACTCTGTAATGTTGGTTTCAAGATTAGATCCCATCAAATATCTCTTCGAGAAACCGGCACTTACGGGTAGGCTAGCTCGTTGGTTGCTTCTGCTTTCCGAATTCGATCTGAAGTATGTGACTCGCAAGTCAGTAAAGGGGAGAGCGGTAGCAGAGTTCCTAGCCGATCACCCAGTTGAAGGGGATGAAGCAGTTGAGTACTTATTCCCAGATGAGGCTATTTTGCATATCGACGATGAGTTTTGGACGATGTATTTTGACGGAGCGTCAAACCAGTACGGGTATGGGATAGGGGTGTTGCTGATAGCACCCGACAAGTCCCGTATCCCTCTAGCATTTAAACTCCGGTTCAAAGTCTCGAACAACGAAGCAGAGTATGAAGCATGCATTGCTGGTTTAGAAGGCCCTAGAACTAGGGGCAAAACGGTTGGACGTCATCGGGGACTCGAACCTGGTTGTATCTCAAGCTAAAGGAGACTGGAAAGTCAAAGAAGAAAAGATGAGAATCTATCGTCAGACCTTGGACTTGTTGATTCCTCGGTTTGAGAAACTGAACTTCGCCCATCTGTTAAGAGAGAACAACAGGTTCGCGGATGCACTAGCAACTCTATCTTCCATGATAGACATTCCTTTTGGAGTCCGGATGCGTCCGATCATCATTGACCAGAAGTTTGCACCGGCCTACGAGTCGATTGCTGCCATAGAAGAGGTTCAAGATGAGAACCCCTGGTATTACGATGTCTGGAACTTCTTGGAGAAAGAAGCGTATCCACCAAGGGCAAATGCCAAGGATAAAAGGGCAATCAGAAGAATGGCTGCTTAGTTTATCATCTGTGGGGGTAAACTGTACAAGAGAGGTCATCTGGGAATGTATAAATTGTGTGTCGACGCCGAGGAATCGAAGAGCCTGATGGAGGCCATCCATGGAGGAGAGTGTGGAGTGCACATGAGTGGGTGATGCTAGCTCGAAAGATTCTCAGACAAGGTTACTACTGGTCCACCATGGAGGAGGACTGTATCGGCTTTGTTCGGCGATGCCACAAATGTCAGATCCATGCAAACCGCATGAACATCCCGCCGTCGAAGCTATACAATATGGCTTCGCCATGGCCATTTTCAGTTTGGGGAATCGATGTGATCGGGGCTGTCACTCCGAAGGGGTCTAATGGGCATGAGTTCATTCTGGTCGCGATAGACTATTTCACAAAGTGGGTTGAGGCCCAATCTTATGCAGTGTTAAGGGCTTCACATGTTGCAAAGTTCATCAGAAACAACATCATCTGTCGCTACGGGGTCCTGAACGAGATCATTTCAGATAACGGTTCCCACTTCAAGAAGGAAGTGATTGACTTGTTGGAAAAATACAACGTGGCTTTTCATAAGTCATCCACATATCGGCTGCAGACCAACGAAGCAGTTGAGGCCGCCAACAAGAACATCAAACACATTTTGCAGAAGATGGTGGAAACCTACCGGGACTGGCTAGATAAGTTGCCATTTGCTCTGTGGGGCTACGGACTTCAATTAGAACTTCTACTGGGGCGACTCCGTATTCATTGGTTTATGGGATGGAGGCCGTTCTACCTATCGAAATTGAGTTCCGTCATTACGAGTGCTGGCTGAGTGTCAGATAGCCGAAGCAGATTGGCAGCAGAGCAGTTTGAAGAACTCATGCTCTTTGACGAGCAGCTGAAAGCACTGTACCATGTTCAGGTTATCAACGACGAATTGCCAGGGCTTTTAACAAGAAGGTTAAGTCCAGGAATCTGAAAGAAGGAGATTTGGTGCTCAAAGACAACCGAGCTCCCATCCATGACCCTAGGGGCAAGTTCAGACCCAATTGGAGTGGTCCTTACATCATCAAGTCTATCTGGTCAGGTGAAGCTGTCGTTCTGATGGACCTAGATGGCCTAGAGTTCTCACAGCCGATCAACATGGACAAGTTGAAGAAATATTACCCCTGAGAGGCTCGCTAGGCCGAAAACCCGAAAGGGCGACCTAGGCAAAAGTTAGAGCCATGAAAATTTGAAATTAAAAACTGAGCTCGCAAGGTTGAAAACCCGCAAAGGGCGGCCTTGGCAAAAGTTAGAGCGCAAAAGGTGAGGGTTAATACACGAGTGAACCTGAGCCGAACTACGTAAGGCTTGATTCCCATCTTTGGGATACGTAGGCAACTTCATCCTGAAGTCCAGCCATAAACTTTTCCCCGATCAACTTTGTCCATTTGATCATCTCGGTCATCTTTGTCTATTCAGCATTCAAGAGCTTCGGTTGTGATCTCCGGTGCAGTGCTATTCAGACTAGGGGCAACTTTCCAGTTGCTGGGATCCGGGGTTGTGCTCAGTGACAGATCTCAGGCGTGTCCAGTTCTGATCCATCGAAAATGGTTTTGAAAAGTTTTAATAAAAGTTGATTTTGCTCAAATTAATCTTTTTAAACTTAGACCATTTTTGGACCAAAGCGGAAAATTTTCAGTACCCACAACCTTCAATTATATTGATTTCAATACAGAGTTCTCCTACTCTTGCATACAAATTGAAGTTGCTTTTTATTACACTCATAAAGAAAACTTGAAAGTAGATAAAGCAATAAATCGGGCATAAGTCAGGTGTTCCTGCCCCCCCCAGAGCTGGTCGAAGCCTCTGATGCCAAGCTGGGCCCAATCTGTGCCTCTTCATTGAGCCAATCTATGCACTCATCAGACAAAGTGCAACTGAAAGTGGGAGCGGGGGCCAGAAGCTCTCTCGTCCTCCATGCCGTGGCATACCGAGCTAGCTGTGCGCCTCGGACCGGAAATGCAGCTGGATACTCTATCCCCTCTGCTGGGCAAATCTGATCATGGCCGAACTGGCGCTGGAACCGGAAAGGAAAGTAGAACACGCAGTGTGTCAGGCCAATCAACTGAATCCTGGCTGGGGACATGCTGTAGCTCATTGCCGGTAGATTGAGCCAAGGACAGCGCCAAGCAATGCGGTCTGCGGACAAATTGCACATCCAGTCGAACCACCATCCCTCATCAAGGGCATCGACTAGACTCGCGGAAGAAGTAGCCGCGAGCTGAGTATGCTGGGCAAGAGTCCACAACCTGCAACTTGTCCATCAACCACACCTGGGGAGGGATGAAAAATGAGAGATTAAAGAATAGAGAATGTACGATGAGAGAAAAGTGAGAAAAGGGTTTGTGAGAAAAACCGAGCTGAGGGCCGAGTGATGTGAGCAATATATATGTGAGATAGGGTGGGAAACATTACCTGCAGCAGTAGTGGACTCCCCGCGAATCTGGTCGTCCCGGCGATGGAAAGCATCCAAGCCCATCAATGTCTCGGCCAATGACATGGCAATGCAGCTTTGCCCTCCCTTAAGCCTTGGGCAACCTCGATCAACCGGACACTAGATCCTCCGGAGCCTGAGGCAAGCAAGAAATGAGATAGCATGCACAAACAAAGGGCATGTCGCCGAAAGCCTTGCCAATGATGGTCACCCGCGGTCACCGGCATCAGAAAACGAAATCAAACTCGAATGTCCAGCATTCCGTCACAATCAAAGATCGAGCGTCGTGCATAGTGAGCCCACACATTCGCCTAAGGCTTGGGCGTGGCCGAAGCGAATGGGGCAAGATTTCTTCGTTGCGCTCGGATTCCATCAAAGCTTGGAAATCTTCGAAGGTAGGACACACCTCTTGCCCGCCAAAGCTAAAGACATGTGTTACCGGATTCCAAAACCTTGCCGCGGCATGGAGAACGGAAGAGTAGCGGAGTGCGACTCAGCGTGAATAGTGCATTTATGCCGAAGCCCCGGAAGTTCAACTTTTCGAGCCGTCTAAAGTAGCAATCCAAGCTGTGAGATTTTGGATGAGAAATGCCTCCATTTTGATGCAAAACTGAGATGGAATGAAAGAACCACGAAGCTGGAACTTTATAGGATAAGGCACTGTTTGGAGACACGTGTCAAAAATCTGGAGGTGCCGCCAAGTGGTCGGCCGACCACTTTTTCTGGTCGGCCAGCCAGTTTTTCTGGTCGGCCGACCACCCCATTGGTCTCCAAGGCAGAAAGCTGGTCGGCCAGCCTTCTCTGGTGGTCGGCCATGGAGGAAAGTTGGTCTTTGGTCTTTTCCTAGTCTCTAGAAGGAGCTCCTAGCTTTCCATGTGTTGGGAGTGTTGAAGGTCCGAGTTTACCTCTGTTTCGGATGCATTCCGTCGCCCGTTTGTCGAAATGCATTTGCTTATCGAGTTGTTGTTCTTTTTTTATCGAGTTGTTGTTAAGTTGTTTATCGAGTTGTTGTTTTTTATCGAGTTGTTAAGTTTTGTTTATCGAGTTGTTAAGTTTGCTTATCAAGTCGTCGAGTTTTGTACATCGAGTTGTTACTCTTGTTTATCAACATTGTCGTGTTTTGCTTATCGAGTTGTAAACTTGCTAAGGTTTTGTTGTTTCTTAGTAAGTTAAGTTGTTTAGTTTGTTGTCGGTTCACTACCTGACTTGGAATACAATGCTCAATTTTCATTCAATCTCATTTTTGTGCAAAATGATGCGATGCGATGCTAAGAATACAAAATACAACACTTTTTGAACAAAAAGCTGTTTCATTCCATCATAGCTTCTTTTGTTACAACATTTTACACAAGGGTACAAGTTTTAAAGAAAATAAAACTGCCTAAAGCTAATGTGCTACAACTACTAGTAAAAAAGGAAAATAAAGCAGGAACATCTGCATCAGTGCTCTAGCTCAAGAATAGGAGGCCCTCTTCGTCCTTTGGCTGAGAAGTCCCTGCACCACCTCCACCAGCACCACCATCTGAATCGGAGCTGCTGTCCTCGGAACCCTCCTCGGCATCACCTCCCCCTCAGAACCGGACCAGAGTCATCCTCTCTGCCTGCAGATGTCTCGACTGAGGATGCACAGACTCCTCCTCCTCGCTGGACTCCTCATCATCTCTGATAGGCGCTCTACGCCTGCCTCGTGCGAGTCGAATCCCCTCTCCCAGCTCCTCGAGAAGGCCGGGGACCCAGCCTGTAGCGGTGGCATCTGAAAAAAGGGGCAATTTGAATACATTAGCCAATATGTATATCAGATGCAGAGACAAGAAAGCTACATAGAGTGGGTGCATGCAGATACAGTATATGAATGTGGTGTGTCAGATGTGCTCTACACATGCAGTCAACCAATGCAGTGAAATAGTCAAATTAGCATGTCATCAGAAGTATGATAAATGCAAGGAAATTGAAAAATACCGAGACCGGCGATGAATAGCTGTGTCTCCCTCCGCAGAACCATGCCTCGAGTGAGGCCACCACTCCGAGCATCCTATCCATATACTCTGGGAGGCTGCAGATGTAAGTGCAAGTCATTAGTGAATGAATGAATGTAAATATCTGGTGTAAATCAAAAACTGTAAAGCATACCGGTGGAGAGTCAGGGTCACTGACGTATCGATGATCAGGCAATGGGGGCTCCAATGGAATCGGGTAGGATGTCCCATACCGCCAACCTGTCAGCTCGGTCGGAAGATCTGGCCACCCAGCATGCTGGTAAGTCGGAGGAATCGGGGGAATCTGTCTAGCCCCACTCCTCGATGTGCCGGCCCTGCTAGTCGAAGGAGCATCTGCAGCCCGGGCTCGAGCTGACGATGATGCACCAGCAGCCCTCCTCGCGGGAGTACGGATATCTGTCAGTGGGGGCATCAGGTACGTATGGCGGTAAGTCGCGTACTCCCCCTCCTCCGTGTGTAGAATCGCATCAGTACCCAACATAGCGACGTCGACCTCCTCGGGAGTCAGTCCCTCAGTGGACCGCATGTCCTCTGGAGGTGTTGAGGGGATACTCTGATCAGGGACGCCCATCGTCTTACGCATGAAGCGATCCCCCAGAAACCAGGCCCTGCCAACCGGCCCCTCAAATAAAGTCCTGTATAGAGACGAGGCCCAACCCCCAGGGAATCGGGTACGGATATCTCCTCCCAAGGGCGCCCAGGGCTGCCAAGTGATCTACGGAGAACCAGTGGATGAGCTGATTAGATATCATAAATATGCAAGATGAATCAAAGCTGAAAACGTGAAGAACTGGGAGTTCTAAATTACCTCGGTCGCCCGCACCGTATCAAAGAACTGCCGCAGGTAGGGCAGAGTCTCCCGAGCCCTCGGCCGGTATCGGCCCTCAAATACATGAGAGTAAGGAATCACAAGAGGCACCTCCGCCTCGAGCTCTGGGGCTAGCGTCAGAAAGTATGCGTAAACCCATAGCTGTGGAAAACAGGGAAATAGCCATCAGAATACAGAATGTACAGAGAATACAGAATGCTGAATGCATAATATGAATACAGAACGGAGAATGCAGAATGCTGAGTGTAGAATGTAGAATACCTAATGTAAGGTGTGCCGTGTGCAGTGTACAACTAATGAAAAACAGGAATGTAAACCAGGAGGGCAGAAAGTACCTCCCAGGCTCTCCAGTAGCCACCAACTATTTCCCTCGCCCGCGGAGGTTGCACTCATGCAACAGTAAAGGGTAACGAGGCCGACGCCACCCCAGTCATACTGGCTAACCTGTGGTAGGTCCACTAAAGCACTGAGCAGATACAGTCCAATTGTGTTCCCCCTGTCGGAGAACAAAGTGGTCCCAAGGAGGAACATGAAAAACCCTCGAGCGTACTGCTCTATCTCCTCGAGAGTCTCGGGCATAGTCCCCTTGTACTACACGGGAAACCAGGTGTACCTGACTCTACCTGAAGATCTGTCAATCGGTGGGCGGGCTCCCAGCAGATGAATCCAAGCCGCCTCCCACTCGCCCATGTCTGCGTCGTAGGGGACCGGTCGGCCAGCCACATCAAGGCCAGTCAGCATGGCAAAGTCAAACGGGGTCATCGTCATATCCCTGGTAGCTGAAAAGGAACGAGTTGGTGGTGTCCCACCATCTCTCCACAAGTGCCCCCATCAAGGTCCTGCTCGCCGGGTAACGTGATAGCCCCGCGCAGAAGGGTCCAAACCCTGCCTAGTCAACCATATGACAAACTGTCTCTGGGAGCTCCGCATACCACTCCCTAGTGATAATCTAGCCATAGCCTCGTGTGGAACGAGAAGATACCCGCATTCAGAATTAATAGATGTATTCAGTTTGCAAATGAAATGTATGAGCTGCGTGTTCAGAAGTAAAATGGACTGTGTGTTCAGTATGAGCTGCGTGTTTAGAAGTGAAGTAAATGAATTGTGTGTTTAGTATGAGCTGCGGGCAAATGAAGTAAATGGACTGTGTGTTCAGTATGAGCTACGTGTTCAGAAGTGAAAAGTTTGAGCTGTGTGTTCAGATTACAAAACGTTTGGGCTATGTGTTCAACTTTCAAAAACTGTGAGTGTGTGTTCACCATCAAAAGTTTGGGCTGTGTGTTCAACTTTCAAAAACTGTGGGCTGTGTGTTCACCATCAAGAGTTTGGGCTGCGTGTTCAACTTTCAAAAATTGTGGGCTGTGCGTTCACCATCAAGAGTTTGGGCTGTGTGTTCGCTATCAAAAGTTTGAGCTGTGTGTTCAGATTTCAAAAATGTGGGCTGCGTATTCACGACAAAAAGTTTGAGCTGCGTCTTCAGATTTCCAAAATGCGGGCTGCGTGTTCGCAACCAAAAGCATGAGCTGCGTGTTCAGAAATTCAAGTGCTTGAGTGTGTGTTCAAAATGCAAATAGAATGATGTGTTATAGATTGAGTGTTCAGAACAAGCTGTGTGCCAACTCAACAGAATTCTGTGTTGTGAGCTGTGTGCTAAAATGAGCAAAGTCTAGTTATACATGAGCTTTGTGCCAGGTGGACCGGATGGTGTGTGAATGTGTTCAGAATGAGTAGATGAACATATATAGCGAAAACAGGAAATGCGCAAGAAATGCAGAATACATTGCAGAGAATGTAAAAATGAAGTACATACCTCTCGTGCCTGGTGAGAGAGGTGAGACTCTAGCTCCCGTAGTAGTAGATCCGCGGGTGCTCGTCGATCAAAATCAGTGAAATGGTAGAAAGTGGCGGGAGGTAGAACGTGCTCCTGAGGACGATACCTCTCGGGATCGAAAGGCCAAACTCTCAGAGGCAAGGACATAATGTCTGGCTCATCCCCGGCACCTGGAGGACCTCCACCATGATGAAAATTACCCGTCATTTGAAGAAATCTCAAAAATGAGCAAAAATGAGCAAAATGAGCCAAAATTGGAAAAAGTCAACAAAAGCCAACTCTAGGGAAATGAAAAAGTCAACAAAAGTCAACTCCCGAGAAAATGTTCCAAATTTCGAGACAAACTTACCTCAAGCGGTGAAAATGGAGAATGAAGCTCCGAAATCAAATTTTAATCGGTTCAAAGTAAAGAGAACTGAAATTTTTGCGAAACAACTTTGCGTGGGGCGTTGGAAAACACGTATAAAGCACAGATCTGAGGGAGAAAATGGTCTAGGAAGGAAGAGGGACTGATTTCGGACTTGGAGTTATGAGCAACAGTGTTTGGGATGTGTGCACTTAAAGATCCAAGCATGAAAAGACAAAACTGCCCCGGATTTAGCAAAGTGGTCGGCCACCAGATTTTATGGCTGGCCGACCACCCCTTGAGCAAGCACTGGTCGGTGGCCTCTCTAGGTGGTCGGTGGCCCTCCTGGGTGGTCTCCAAGGTCTCTTTGTTCTCCCTGCAAATTTTGGTGGTGATTAAAGTCCCCGGCTCTCGAGAAAGTACAAGGAAAGTGCACTTTCCGGCGCGAAACGCCTCCACGGGAACTTCAAATCAAGTCTTCGGTGCGTGGCGCGCCGTTACTCGCCAAGAGCAAGGTGTATCCTTTTTGAGTACATTGCGACTCCTCCGAGAGGTAAATCGGAGGTCGCATTTGAGATGCTCTCTTCAAAGCTTGCATTTCTTTACTCAGCATTTTGTTTCAAACCTGCTATTGAAGTTGCACTTATACTGCATTGTTATGCACATCACTTGCATTGTTGTGCACATTTCATTAGCATTGTCATACATCCATACTTAACTTGCGTCGTCACGCACGTTTCTCTTGCATTGCGATGCGCTTTTCCATCGGCATCATGTCTGTCCACGTTCGATATAGCATTGAACATATGTTGCTAACTATGTTGTGCCTGTTAAGTTTCTCTCTTTTGCAGGCGCGATATTGTAGGTACGGTTCATTTGAAGTTGGTGCGACCGGACGAACAGGATGGTATTGGATTCTCCATGTGAGACGTAATGAGAGTTGTATAATTCTCCTATATCATAACTGCATGAAATGTAGTTTGATTTGCATGGCATTCTTGCTTAAAACTGTTGCATTTATTGTGAATATTTGCTTCATTATAGCTTGCTTTGCATAATCATGAGTTATGTTCGGCTTTGTGCATATCGTTTTGCATTTTGCCCCTGCCTGCGGGCACAGCTCTTGCTTATCCCGTCTGTTTGTCTAAGTCTTCGGCCTTGTCAAAAATGGGTCATCTCTAGGCTTTGACATTCACTCCCGTCACTTATGACTTTCGAGTTCTGTCAAAGAGGGGCAACTGTAGACACCCCATTTTTGACCGACCTTAAGACTCAGACGTCATCAATTGAGCGCTCGGAGATGGTGCTTGTTGTGCTCGTTCTGAGGTTTCAGAGTTTCGGCTGAGAGCCTTACCCCCCGGACCTCGGGACCCTTTTGTGCTTTGCCTCGGTTTGCAAACCAGGTCTTGTTTTCTCTTCCCGAAGGGAGGGAGAGGTCTCGTAGACCATCTCTCAGTGGCCGTAGGCTACTTTTCGTGGTCGTAGGCCACTGTTCCCATTTGGAGACCAGTTTTGGGTTTTCGGAGCCGTCGGCCGCGCGCCTCGGTTCGGGACTGCTTAACATTCTCCGTTTGGCGCGGTTTTTGGCACACATGTCGTTTCCTCTGTCTAAAGGGACACTGTGGCCCGGGAGACCACCTTTGTGGTCGCACGCCACTTTCGATGCTTAACAGCCTGTTTTCGGGGCACCCGGCTGCGCGTTTTGACCCCCGAACCCTCATTTTGCATCCGTCTTGGTTCATTTTTGGCATGGACCTTGTTTTCATTGTTTGAAAGGTGGTACAAGGGTGGGAGACCACCTTTTCTCTTGGAGACCACCCTTTCTCCCGCCAACCAGTTTTCTTGTCAGGAAGCTGGTCTCTTTGGTCTTTGAGCCACATTTGCTGGTCTCCCACCATACCACTAGCTTGCATTCAGTTGGGAGACCACCAAATGGGGCTGCCGACCACCTGACCCTTTTGAACTGGTCGGCCGACCAGGGGAAGTGGCCGGCCGACCACCTGAACTGGTCGGCCTACTCCCTCCAGTTCTGTCTCTGTGAGTTGTTACCAGTTGTGCCAGCTGGAAGGCACAGACTGTATCCTCCTTACACGTGTATAGAGGATCTTGAGCCTTGTTTTTAGCTTCTTGAAGAAGCTTTGGCCTTGTATCTCTATAAGAGAGGCCCTCCTCTTCCTTTGCTGAGGTTCAGAACTTTGTTTAAGGCAAAACATATATCTCTATCTATATCTCTATATTTTGGGTTCAAAAGGGTCTTGTTCTTGACCTATTACACCACACCTCATAGCCACACACCTCCATCATTGTTCTAAGGTTCTTGGAGGGTCTTGAGAGGTCTCAAAGAGTTGGTTTTGGGCTGGAGAAGTTGCTGGTTTTGCTGAGCTACAAGGGTAACTCATTTTCCCTCTTTTAAGCATTGTTTTGATCCTTCTCTTAGCTTTATTTGCATGTATATTTGAGCTTTGTTGCGAACTGAAAAAAGTCTTATTTTGAGGTCCTTTTGATGTTTGTTTAAGGTCATTTTGTTGTTGGGGGTCATCTACCCCTTTGCATGCTTCATTTTGCCTTGTTTTGAGCCATGCCCTAAGGCCTTTGTATTGGCCTTTGATTGGCCTTTTAACCACTGAAATCCAGCGGATTTTCAATGGTTAACATGTGTTTTTTGAGAGCCAAAATCAGAGAGGGGTGACCCTCTCCCTCCTTGCCTAGTTTGCTAGCATTTTTGGCCTTACAAAGGAGCCTTCATTTGCACACCTCCAAGCCTTGTTTCAGGCCCTTTTCAGTGACTTTTAGGGCCTGCCTAGGCTCTATCCAGAGTTGGTTTTGTCACCTTGGGTGTGTCTCTTGCATGTGTAGAATAACCCCTCTTATAGCCTATCAAAGGAGCATGTCATTCTTGCATGCATTGATCATGTTTCAGTGGGTTTTTGGGCTTTATTTGGCATGTCATGTGTCTGAATTTTTCTGGTTTAGTGGCCTCTTGAATGCTTCATATGCTTATAGTGTAATCCATGTTCACTAGCTTACATTGCATGTTGTTTTGGCCCTTGATTTTGGCTATTTTGGCCATGTTCTAAACTGATTTTATTCATTATTTGGGCTGCCTTAGCTTTGTTTTGAGGTCCCATGGTCGAATGATGCTTGCCATGCATGCTTGTAGTGTAATACCCTTGCCTAGCTTCGAGTTTTGAAGCGTCTTGCATGCTTAACTTGAGTTGTTTTCATGTTTTGGCATCATTGAACATGTTATTTCAGAGCTTCTACTTGTGCCATATTCCCATGTTTTCCACTCTTTAAATGCCTTTGAGAGTTGTGCTTGTATGCCTCATTTTTCGGCTATTGCATGAGCTTCATTTTTGTGCATTGGAAGCCATCATTTTAGTCCATTTTGCCACTGTTTTGGGTCTACATAGGGACTGTTTGGGGTTGGTTTGGTCATTTGGGCATCGCTTTGCATACCTCTAGTGTAATGCACTTCACTAGTTTCGGTAATTGTGCCATCCAACATGCATCGGGTGAGTTGTTTCCATGATTTGGGACCATTTTGCATACCATTCCAGAGCTGAAATATATGCCGTTGTGTCCCATGTTTCATCCTTGCCATACCCTTGGAGAGTTGTATCTTGTGCCCTTGACTTGGAGCCTTTGCATTGTGCATGCTTGTGTGTGTCTTGTTGCTTTGATGTCATCATCCATTGGCCACTGATTTGGGTGTGGCCGAGGCCCATCCATCTTGGTTTAAGTCCATCTTGTATTGTGTATGCTCTATAGTCCATGTTATCGCATTTTTTATCATTGCATTGCGTATGCCTCGTTCATAACATTGCGTATGTTAGTGCATTGTGTATGCATGCCATATAATCCATGTGCATTGAGTATGCCATTGATTAGTTCATAGCATTGTGTATGCCATTTACATGCTTGCATGTCATTCCATGCATCTTCGCATCACTTAGTTGCATTGCATTTAGATCGCATGTTAGAGTTGCATTTGTCCATACATTGTCTTGTTGCATTGTGTTTGGAGTAGGGTTTAGTTCAAACACGGGAAACGAAGGACGTTTCATACTCAAAGTGACGAAACGTGTCTCGATTCTTGGTCACCGACAGTCTTGACTATCCATGATAGAGTTGTTGGCTTTAGGTGTTTACATGTGCATTCATTTCACATTGAGTCGTGCAATTCGACTCCTCGGCCATCATGCATCGGGATGCGTGATTGATGGCACGAGGAACGAGGACTACACTCCCTAGAGCTTATGCAATGACGGGGAGAGTGGTCAGGCACACATATGTCGAAAATACTTTGCCTTCTCTCTCTTTTGCCTTTGTTGCAGAAAATGCAGAAACCATGAGAAGAAACCGGCCGGCCGACCAGGTTTTCTGGCAGGCCAACCACATTTTCTGGTTTTCACCACCAAGGGTGGTTGGTAGGTGGTCTCCAATGCCTATAGCTGGTCGGTAGCCTTCCTCTAGATTCGCAGGGTGGAGTTTCATCTCCTTGGAGCTTTGTGCAAGTTTCTGAGTTCAATTGCAAACAAAGGCGAGTTGAGACATCACAATGGATTTCCCGACAAGGCGACTCGAGCATGCATGCATCCTTTATCATTCAGAACAGAGCTGAGGCAGTCCATTTCATGTAGCTTGCATGCTAATTTATTTGCTTCCTTAGTTTAATTTGTTAATTAATTAATGTTGTGTAATATTTAGCTGTAATTCGTTATTCATTTCGGTTGTGTAATAACTAGTTTAATTAGCTTAGATTAGCTAGTTGGTTCTGTATTATTTATTCAGACCCTCCGCGAGAGGGCAAACTTTGTAATAAGTGTGCGTGCGTGTGATGCATGTCTTCCAACCCCACGTCTTTCTCCCTTTTATTTACCAGCTTATGATGGTCAGTTTTAGGGCATGTTTCAATTAGCATCTATATGTTCGCAAGTTTGCATTTATTCATCTATGTTGCATGCACCGGGCTCGGCGCATCATGCTAACTGCATTGTATTTCAATTCCAAGTTGAATACATGTATCGATTGTGGCATCTCATATGCCATCTTAGAATAGCCGAGCCTATTGTAGTTACATTTTTGCATGTGTTGCATTAGGCATTCTTAGCATAGTAAGGATTCATGCATGATTTCTAATTAGCTTCTTTCTTTGGCTCGGAGTACTCAGTAAGTGTTTATGCTTTAGCATCCTTGCATGTGTGTGAGTGACTGCCATGATAGCATGCTTGCCATGAGGCTATGTGCTTATGTGATGTAACTGCCTGAATGCCTATGGGTGAAGGTTGGGTTGCTTGAGTTGGAATAATTCGTCGAAACCCGTGTTTTAGCCTACTTGCAAGTAGCAAACTTCAATCCATTTTCAAAACAAACGGATATGCGATGCTTTGTTTCAACTTAGGCAATCCAGTCTATACTTGTATGCTGTGCGCATCACATAGTAATTCTAGGCTAATAAACCAGAATAAGACTACATGTGTTTTCAAAAACTCGATATCATGCTTAGTAGTGGCTGATCTTCGATCGGGCGAGCGGGGGTGCTCATGAAATGACCTTCCCCAATCATACCCAAGTTCCCGAGCCGAGGCAACTTTGGTGATGACGGACACGTGGCCTTAGGCACGAGTCAAGGTTTCCTAAATTCCCCCAAAACAAAATATTTAGGTGGCTACTCTATATCTGGCAAAGCAGTCCACGTTTGGCACTTCTTTCTAAAAATCTGTTTTTCAAAACGATTTGTCGGATTTGGACTCTTTGGTGATTTATCGGTCTCGCATTACACTTTGCGGGATTAGATTCAGAACCGTGACATTTGAGTCCGAATTGTAGTAAGCCCAGTGAACAAAACGGGATTTTCCCGGGACGTTCAGGGATGTCTACACAAGTAAACACCATAATTACGTATCTGCCATCATACAAGAGGGTCCGAATAAATGTCCGAGTGTTCGAACCCTCATGCATTAGAAATGGTAAGTAAACACCATAATTACATATCTGCCATCATGCAAGAAGGTTCGAGGAAGTCTCCGAGAGTTTAAACCCTAATGCGTGTGAAATGCCAAGTAAACACCATAATTACATATCTGCCATCATGCAACAGGGTCCGAATAAGTGTCTGAGTGTTAGAACCCTAATGCGTGAGTAATGGTAAGTAAACACCATAATTACATATCTTCCATCATGCAAGAGGGTCCGAAGAAGTGTCCGAGAGTTCAAACCCTAATGCGTGAGAAATGGCAAGTAAACATCATAATTACATATCTGCCATCATGCAAGAGGGTCCGAATAAGTGTCCGAGTGTTTGAACCCTAACGCATGAGAAATGGTAAGTAAACACCATAATTAAATATCTGCCATCATGCAAGAGCGTCCGAATAAGTATCCAAGGGTTCGACCCCTAATGCATGAGAAATAGTAAGTAAACACCATAATTGCATATCTGGCATCATGCAAGAGGGTCCGAATAAGGGTCCGAGTGTTCGAACCCTAATGCATTGGAAATGGTAAGTAAACACCATAATTACATATCTGCCATTATGCAAGAAAGTTCGAAGAAGTCTCCGAGAGTTTAAACCCTAATGCATGTGAAATGGCAAGTAAACACCATAATTACATATCTACCATCATGCAACGAGGTCCGAATAAAGGTCCGAGTGTTAGAACCCTAATGCGTGAGAAATGGTAAGTAAACACCATAATTACATATCTGCCATCATGCGAGAGGGTCTGAATAAGTGTTTGAGTCTTTGAACCCTAATGCATGAGAAATGGTAAGTAAACACCATAATTACATATCTGCCATCATGCAAGAGGGTCCGATTAAGTTTTCGAGTGTTTGAACCCTAATGCACGAGAAATGGTAAGTAAACACCATAATTACATATCTGGCATCATGCAAGAGCGTCCGAATCAATGTCCGAGTGTTCGATCCCTAATGCATGAGAAATCGTAAGTAAACACCATAATTACATATCTGTCATCATGCAACAAGGTCTGAAGAAGTGTCCGTGAGTTTAATGTCACGCCTCAAACTCGCCCCTAAAAGTTCGGGCATGACCTATGCAGAAACGGACACTTAACCTGATATATATAATATATGGGGCCTAACGGAAGCATTTAATATTACAAAGTAACTTAAAATAACATCCATTGAGCTAAAACTAACATGCCGGATCACATACGTAAGAGCCATTTATCTAAATACATACCCATACACATAATGGTGCGTATAACCGAACATTGGTAAAGAAAGGAGTCAAATACATACACTTTCACCTTAGGTAAATAATTAAAGTGCAAGCTAAAATTTTAACAAAACTTCACATAAATGCATGGGCTCAGTCTGGGAGCCTGGGCATACTGGCGTTGACAATTGAAGGGTGAGCATCAAGGGTTAAGACGGACTCCCAAAGTGCTTACCTACAAATAGACATAACACAAAGTGAGTGAAGCTCAGTGAATAATAGTACATAACAATTCAATATTCAACTTGAATTATAATATATTTCAATGCATACATAAATAAGAGGGCATAAGGTTAATTGATTCTGTATTCATTTCATAACGGCTTTAGGCCCAGTCCTGAAACATAATGACTTGAAACATAACATCTTGAAACATAATGGCTTTAAGCCCTTGAACAGAGTGGGGATAGCCCTTAAACATATTAGCAGTAAACTTTTAAGCATGTTGGCATATAGCCCTTGTACATATGGCATGAACCCCTTGAACATATGGCATGAACCCCTTGAACATATGGCATAAAGCCCTTGAACATATTTGTATGAATTCAAGAGGTGTCTCACACGGATTCTAGAGGTGACTCACATCGTAGCACTTAGTTCCGTGTAGCACTTTGTTTCATTTCATAATAACTTATACGGAATGGCCATAGGCCTCATAACTTGCACATAAAGGCTTTCAGCCTCATAACTTTCACATATGTATGGACTCAAGAGGTGGCTCGTACGGATTCTAGAGGTAACTCGCATTGCAGCACTTAGTTCCGTACAACACTTTGCTCCATACCAGAAATACAGAATGGCCTTTGCCTAATAGATCATACAGAATGGCCATAGGCCCATATTGGCTTTAAGCCTAGTTCATATATGTATGGACTCAAGAGGTGTCTCACATGGACTCTAGAGGTGGCTCACAATGTAGCACTTAGTTCCAAGTAGTACTTTGTTCCATACCAGTAATTAATAGGTCTTACAGACCAAACCATACATACCATGTCATACCATAAACGGAAACAAATTCAGACATATGCATTATACTTGAATCATAAACAGAAATCAGAATTCATACTTGATTATACTTGGCACTTCGATAGCGTTATCACATCAATATAAAACATTCTTGTTAGTTCCATAAAGGAATCCCCTGATATTAAGAACTTATAACATACGTGAACTTGTAACATACTTAAACTTGTACATACTTGAACTTGTAACATACGTAAACTTGTAACATCCTTGAACCACGGTATTATTACCCCCGGGTAAGGGCCGTGTGCTACGGATGTCACGAGCACTTTACATATATGGACAACTGGTCATTAAGTCAAAACGTAACATATCAGAACATAGAGCATTTCTTGTTACATCATGTCATTACAATACATTTAACAAAGACAGAACAGTTTACATCATAATGTGAGTCACATGGCAAGGTCATTGATATTTAATTCTGTCTTCAGGTTGAGTCATCTGTAAGTCAATCCGTTGTTTATCATAATGCTTAGCAGGTATTAACGTATAAAACAATCCGTGGTCTTAACTAATTATTCATTAAGAAATGGCGTAGTTCACTTGATCTATTAATAGCATATAGAAGCATACACCTTTGTTTGATTGTTCATATATGTTAACATAGTTGACTTGTACTTAACAGAGTACTAATGGTAGCCGTTACATCATTCACATGAGTTAACATAGTTAACTTAAGTTGAACAGGACATGCCCGATAATCATTAACGAAAGGTAAGCACATTTTCCAGATTGAATGAAATCAGAGATACGTGAATACCATGGTTCCATAGTGCTTATACGTTCCCTTTGTTCGTCATAAATCACTATAGCTATCTTGCAAATAACAGAATGTTAGTATTCATTGCCAATAGTAAACAGAACATACTGCTTAATAATGCCTTTAGATTTTCCAATCCGCATTTTGTTAACATATTTGCTTGCAAGGAACGAAATATTAACAATGAGAATCGTTAACGATAATTAAACGTACAACCACAGTACTACTACTCACAGTGTTCAGATGCTTGGTCCGCCCCCGTAGCTGACCCTACACAATTCACGTAATTCAAACACAATTCATCATAGTACAACACCATTCAATTTCAATATTATTCATCACAACATAATCCAACAAAAGTCAACATCACTTTGTTCTTCAACACCATTTGCAATTCAACATAATTCAAAATAAATCCTTGAATCCCATTTCAATACTCCAAAATCGAGTTCATATCATCCATATCATTAATAGATTATTTTCCCAATTTTTCCTTTACATTATAGCATGAATTATAACGTGCATAACAAAGTTCATTCGCAAATTTTAAACATAATTTTCAAACATTTCCAAATTCCAATTAAACTTGTACATATATAATTCAATATCTCAATTTCATTATTCTACTTTCAATTTGGGCCAAATCATTGGTTATCATCATTAATCAATCTAGGGTTTCAAGAAAATATTGAAATTTCAAGAAAAAATCAAACTTATTAACCCATTACTTTTTATTCCAATTTTCCCGTTGATTATACACCTAGGATTCATAATCCACCATTTTAACCCATCAATTTAACTCCCAAGATCCCATACCTCAAGAATCAAGCAAAGGAGCAAGCTTTGGTGAGATTCCTCCACAATTTCAGAATTCCAATCGGTTGAAAATGTTGATCTTCATGCCTTCTTCACTCCTTGGTGGAAGATCTTGATCAAAACTAAGGGAAATGGAAGGTATTAGAGATCAAGGACCTAGGGTTTTTCGTTCCTAGGACAAAAGAAAGAAGAGGGGAAAAGAAAATGTGAGAAATGATCTAAAAATCCCGTTCTTAAGCTACTGTACCCGCGAAACCCGCTCGAGCGTCTATATTCCCGCTCGAGCGTACCTGCTTCCAGCACAGATTTCGAAACTTCAAACAGGTGTAACTCTCCCATCCGGACTTCGTTTTAGGTCGTTCTTGTAGTCAAAATGAAGCCCCGGACATAAGCTTTCCAATGGTTCTAACCTCACATCCAAATTCAAAGTGTGGAAAAAGAAAAGGGCAAAAGTGTGACGGCAAATCGTAGATGAATTATTCGAATTAAAGTTTTTGGTCCAATTTTACTTTACCATTATATTACCACCTCAAGCAACACCCCAAAATAAAATGAGGAGGATCCAAACATACCAATAAAAATGTCAAAAACGAACACACGTGCCTCAGAAATTCAAACTCAACCTGGAGACCCGCTCGAGCGCCCAACCTTGTGCTTGGGCGCACGGACTAACAAAGCCTCCCGCTCGAGCGACCACTTCTACGCTCGAGCGGAAATTTACAACTCTCAGAATCTCAAGCCGTCTACAAAATTGCTGGGAATCCCAAAAGTCCGCTCGAGCGCCAACTTCCCCGCTCGAGCGGAGGGAAAAATTCCAGATCATTACAAGTCAACTTCAGATTATCAAGCTCTGAAGGCTTCCATTCTTAATCCAAACATTTTATTGTGACAGATATGTCTCCTTATTCAACAGATATAAATCCATAGTCATAAGGTTCACTTAATTAAACTTAATTCCACGTGACATTTCACAATAAGCATGTAAATACGCATAATAAGGGACTAAAAAAAATATACCGGAAACACATGCGAGGGTTGGGTTATTACATTTAAACCCTAATGCATGAGAAATGGAATATAAATACGATAATTACATATCTGCCATCATGAAACAGGGTCTGAATAAGTGTTCCAGTGTCCAAACCCTAATGCAAGAGAAATCGTAAGTAAACACATCATTACATATCTTCCATCATGCAAGAAGGTCCGAAAAAGTGTCCGTGAGTTTAAACCATAATGCATGAAATGGCAAGTAAACACCATAATTACATATCTGTCATCAACAAGAGGGTCCGTATAAGTGTCCGAGTGTTCATCCCTAATGCATGAGAAATCGTGAGTAAAAACCATAATTACCTACCTGCCATCATGCAACAAGGTCCGAAGAAGTGTCCGTGAGTTTAAACCATAATGCATGAGAAATGCCGAGTAACACGATAATTACATATCTGCCATCATGCAAGAGGGTCCGGATAAGTGTCCGAGTGTTCGAACCCTAATGCATGACAAATGGTAATTAAACACCATAATTACATATCTGCCATCATGCAAGAGGGTCCGAATAAGTGTCCGGGTGTTCGAACCTTAATGCATGAGAAATGGTAAGTAACACCATAATTACATATCTACCATTATGCAAAAGGGTCTGAATGAGTGTCTGAGTGTTTGAAGCCTAATGCTTGATAAATGGTAAGAAACACAATAATTACATATCTGCCATCATGCAAGAGGGTCCGAATAAGTGTTCGAGTGTTCGAACACTATTGCATGAGAAATGGTAAGAAACACCATAACTACATATCTGCCATCATGCAAGAGGATTCGAATAAGTGTCCGAGTGTTCGAACCCTAATGCATGAGAAATGGTAAGTAAACACCATAATTACACATCTGCCATCGTGCAACAGGGTCCGAATAAGTGTCCGAGTGTTCGAACCCTAATGCATGAGAAATGGTAATTAAACACTATATTTACATATCTGCCATCATGCAAGAGGGTCCGAATAAGTATCCGAGTGTTTAACCCTAATGCATGAAAAATGGCAAGTAAACACCATAATTACATATCTGCCATCATGCAAGAGGGTCCGAATAAGTGTCCGAGTGTTTAAACCCTAATGCATGAGAAATGGCAAGTAAACACCATAATTACATATCTGCCATCATGCAAGAGGGTCCGAATAAGTGTCCGAGTGTTTAACCCTAATGCATGAGAAATGGAAAGTAAACACCATAATTACATATCTGCCATCATTCAAGAGGGTCCGAATAAGTGTCCGAGTGTTCGAACCCAAATGCATGAGAAATGGCAAGTAAACACCATCATTACGTATCTGCCATCATGCAAGAGGGTCCGAATAAGTGTCCGAGTATTCGAACCCCAATGCGTGAGAAATGGTAAGTAAACACCATAATTACATATCTACCATCATGCCAGAGGGTCCGAAGAAGTGTCCGAGAGTTGAAACCCTAATGCATGAGAAATGGCAAGTAAACACCATAATTACATATCTGCCACTATGCAAGAGGGTCCGAATAAGTGTCCGAGTATTTGAACACTAATGCATGAGAAATGGTAAGTAAACACCATAATTATATATCTACCATCACGCAAGAGGGTCCAAATAAGTGTCCAGTGTTCAAACCCTAATGCATCAGAAATGGTAAGAAAACACCATAATTACATATCTGCCATCATGCAAGAGGGTACGTATAAGTTACCGAGTATTGGAACCCTAATGCATGAGAAATGGAAAGAAAACACAACAATTACATATCTGCCATATGCAAGAGGGTTCGTACAGTGTCCGAGTGTTCGAACCCTAATGCATTAGAAATTGTAAGTAAACACCAATTACATATCTGCATATGCAAGAGGGTCCGAATAAGTGTCCGAGTGTTTAACCCTAATGCATGAGAAATAGTAAGTAAACACCTAATTACATATTGCCTCATGCAAGAGGGTCCGAATAGTGCCCGAGTGTTCGATCCCAATGCATGAGAAATCGTAAGTAAACACCATAATTACATATTGTGTCATCATGCAATAAGGGTCCGAATAAGTGCCCGTGAGTCTAACCCTAATGCATGAGAAATGGAATATAAACACGATAATTACATATATGCCATCATGAAACAGGGTCCGAATAAGTGTTCCAGTGTCCGAACCCTAATGCAAGAGAAATCGTAAGTAACACCATAATTACATATCTGCCATTATGCAACAAGGTCCGAAGAAGTGTCCGTGAGTTTAAACCCTAACGCATGAGAAATGGCGAGTAAACACGATAATTACATATCTGCCATCATGCAAGAGGGTCCGAATAAGTGTCCGAGTGTTCGAACCCTAATGCATGACAAATGGTAAGTAAACACCATAATTACATATCTGCCATCATGCAAGAGGTTCCGAATAAGTGTCTGAGTGTTCGAACCCTAATGCATGAGAAATGGTAACTGACACCATAATTATATATCTACCATCATGCAAAAGTGTCCGAATAAGTGTCTGAGTGTTCGACGCCTATTGCTTGATAAATGGTAAGTAACACAATAATTACATATCTGCCATCATACAAGAGGGTCCAAATAAGTGTTCGAGTGTTCGAACCCTAATGCATGAGAAATGGTAAGAAACACCATAACTACATATATGCCATCATGCAAGAGGGTCCGAATAAGTGTCCGAGTGTTCGAACCCAAATGCATGAGAAATCTTAAGTAAACACCATAATTACACATCTGCCATCATGAAAGAGGGTCCGAATAAGTGACCGAGTGTTTGAACCTAATGCATGAGAAATGGTAAGTAAACACCATATTTACATATCTGTCATCATGCAAGAGGGTCCGAATAACTGTCCGAGTGTTTAAACCCCAATGCAAGAGAAATGACAAGTAAACACCGTAATTACATATCTGCCATCATTCAAGAGGGTCCGAATAAGTGTCCGAGTGTTCGAACCCAAACGCATGAGAAATGGCAAGTAAACACCATAATTACGTATCTGTCATCATGCAAGAGAGTCCGAATAAGTATCCAAGTGTTCGAACCCTAATGCGTGAGAAATAGTAAGTAAATAGCATAATGACATATCTGCCATCATGCCAGAGGGTCCGAAGAAGTGTCCGAGAGTTGAAACCCTAATGCATGAGAAATGGCAAGTAAACACTAAAATTACATGTCTGCCATCATGCAAGAGGGTCCGAATAAGTGTCAAAGTGTTTGAACCCTAATGCATGAGAAATGGTAAATAAACCATAATTATATATATACCATCATGCAAGAGGGTCCGAATAAGTGTCCGAGTGTTCGAACCCTAATGCATCAGAAGTGGTAAGTAAACACCATAATTACATATCTGCCATCATTCAAGAGGGTCCAAATAAGTTTCCGAGTGTTTGAACCCCAATGCATGAGAAATGGTAAGTAAACACCATAATTACATATATGCCATCATGCAAGAGGGTCCGAATAAGTGTCCGAGTGTTCGAACCCTAATGCATCAGAAATGGTAAGAAACACGATAACTACATATATGCCATCATGCAAGAGGGTCCGAATAAGTGTCCGAGTGTTCGAACCCAAATGCATGAGAAATCTTAAGTAAACACCATAATTACACATCTGCTATCATGAAAGAGGGTCCGAATAAGTGACCGAGTGTTTGAACCTAATGCATGAGAAATGGTAAGTAAACACCATATTTACATATCTGTCATCATGCAAGAGGGTCTGAATAACTGTCCGAGTGTTTAAACCCCAATGCAAGAGAAATGACAAGTAAACACCATAATTACATATCTGCCATCATGCAAGAGGGTCCGAATAAGTGTCCAGTGTTTGAAACCTAATGCCTGAGAAATGGTAAGTAAAAACCAGAATTATATATCTACCATCACGCAAGAGGGTCGAAATAAGTGTCCGAGTGTTCGAACCATAATGCATCAGAAATGGTAAGTAAACACCATAATTACATATCTGCCATCATGTAGGAGGGTCCGAATAAGTTTCCAAGTGTTTGAACCCTAATGCATGAGAAATGTTAAGTAAACACCATAATTACATATCTACCATTATGCAAGAGGGTCCGAATAAGTGTCCGAGTGTTCGAACCCTAATGCATGAGAAATGGTAAGTAAACACCATAATTACATATATGTCATCATGCTAGAGGGTCCGAATAAGTGTGCGAGTGTTTAAACCCTAATGCATGAGAAATGGCAAGTAAACAACATAATTACATGTGATACCCCTGTTCCGTAATATGCAAATTGGTCCTTAATTTGAGTATGATTATGTATTTAGCATAATTTTATGTGCCATTATGTGAATATATGTGATTTTGAAGTTCTATCTGTTCACCGTAGGCATATCTGTTTGTATAATCTTCTTTGGAAATTAAATTGAGGGCCTTATCGGCCACAGAACCCGAAATTGATTACGCCATTGTGATTGGCATAATTTTTAGAGCCTACGGTGAAATTTAATTGAAAATTTATTCAGGTCAAATTAAATGGATTAAATCGGTGAATAGTGACAAATTGCTTTATTATTATTATTTTGTGAGTGGTGATTTATGTAAAAAGGCACTATAGAACCATTCCCTTTTATATCCTCATTTGGCTGATCAAACACTAAGGAAAAAGGAGAGAGGGTCGGCTAGAGTGAGAGAGAGTGTAAGGAATTGGAGTTTTGGTTCAAGACTTGAATCTTTTGAAGAGTTAGCTCAAGAATTGACTAGAGCTTAAAAGATCAAAGCTTCTAGGTGAGTAATTCTTGAAGTATAAATTGTAATTTTGTGTGCTCAAGCTAATTTGGTGATCAAGAGTAAGATTGAGATGAATTGGGTTGTATTTGTTGAATTGAAGCTTAATGTGTGCATGCATGTAGGAAATCACCTTGATATTGCATGTTTGAGCACAAATGTGTATAATCCATGTGAAATGTTAAAGGAAACTCATGTCTTGATCACCATTTGTGTTATCTAAGTTGAGAATGTGACTAATTCATCACATGCATGTACAATTTGAGAAGATATGAGCTTGAAATGCATGAATATGTATGATAGAGTTGAGGTTGATGTCAATTTGAAACATGCAAGAGTGTAATCCTTGAAATTGAGCCTCCTAATGTTGTAATCTCGTATTGGTAGCATGTTAACATGTGTAAATGTGTAATTTGAGCCATTGCAAGCAAGTAATGTGGTTGAAATGTTGAAGTTGAGCTCAAGAACACATTCTGGGTTTTCCAGAATTTTGAGGTCCGCTCGAGCGGGAGAAACTCCGCTCGAGCGTAAATTTCGTGCTCCCAGCACTTTTTGCAGAGTTGGATATTCGCTCGAATGGGATGTTTCACGCTCGAGCGGGGAGCTTTTGTAGACAGGCCTTCCGCTCGAGTGCTCTATTCCACGCTCGAGCGTATTTTTCATGCAACCAGTACTTTTGCAGGCCTTAAGGGTCCGCTCGAGCGTGGAAGTTTACGCTCGAGCGGGGACCCTGTTTTCTGAAATTTTGTATGCTCGTTCTGTATTCTGTTTTCTGTTCTCTTTCACTTGTAAGCACTCTTAGGCATATGTTAAGCATTGTAAATGAGTTAATGAGATAAGAATGAAGCCTAAAGAGGAATATGTGAATTAAAGAACGGATTGAACTGTTAGTGACCCTTCTGTGTTCATGAAATGTGTAAGGTCAAGCTCCAGGGCAAATCACAAAGCCGATCACTGTGAGTAATATCGATATTGAATGCTGTAATGTCCAATTATTTATTGCCTTATAAGCTCTGTGAGTTTCTAATTGGATTGTGGACAGAAGTCTGACATGAATAAGTAAATGGACCAAAGGTCGTTTTGATAAACACCAAATGACCAAAGGTTGTTTTGACAATAAACGAATGGACCGAGGCCGTTTTGATATGAATGGAAATCTGAAAGGGCCAAGGGCCAGAATGTTCGAAACTTCAGTCACTTGATTTGAATTGTATTACTTAATATATATATATATCTGTCAAATAGAAATGTGGATTGGGCCTAAGGCCGTTTGGGATATGTTGTTCTACATTGTTATGTAATTTCTGTATTTGATATTATTCACCGGGCTACCGCTCACGCTCATTCATGTGTTTGTAGGTGAGCCAAGAGAAGTCCAAACCCAGCCCCAGTGAAGTCTGCTAGGAACAACAAGAGTTTTGGAGAGTCAGCCTTGTGTCTCACGCACGAGACCCATCCTTGCCATTTTGTTATGCATTTATACTTTGACTTGTTGGCAAGGTCTTTGTGTATATTTGTATATAGTCTGTTATGGGTTGGCTCAGTTTAGATGATGCTGTCTGTAAAGAAGTTTATGCTACTGTACTTTTGATGTGGGTTATTAACGTACATGTGCATGGTTGTTTTGAGTGCATATAAGCACGGCTCTACGGAGAAAGTTTTAAATTTTTGCTTCCGTTTGGCCCCTTTTCTCTGATGAGTTATGTCTGTTAAGGTTTGAGGCCGTAGGTAATCTCAGGGTTACTGGCCGGTTATGTCCTTAACCCATAGGGGCGGGTTTGGGCCATGACAGAGTGGTATTAGAGCACGAGTTAATAACTCACACACTTGTCCAAAAAGAGCAATAACCGTCTAGATGAGATCTAGGATGCATTCATGTGATAAATATGAATTTGGAAGCATTGAATATATGCTTAAATGTTTTGATATGAGCAATTATATGTGTAAGTCATGAAGTACTTGCATTGCAAATTATCTGGAAATGCGTGCTTCTTAGTGTATGCATACTTGTATACCTCTGTATGAAATATAATGCAAGTTTAATCAGATGGTAAGAACCAGAGATGATGAGATAGAGGAATCTTCTACTGCCAGACTGGACAGAATGGAAAGACTGATTTAGGAAATTGCAGAGGCTTTAGAACAACAACAAGAGTGGCAACAATAGTGGCAGCAACCACACCCGCCACCTCCACCTCCGGCACCACCCGTGCCAGATAATCAAAACGATGACCGGATAATAGCTCTCACCAAGGAATTCAAGAAAATGAAACCACCACAGTTCCACAGGGGATTAGATCCGTTGAAGGCCGAAGCATGGGTCCTCAACTGAAAAATTATTTGAAGTGTCCCCTGTTCAGAGACTCAGAAAGTGCTCCTAGCCACTTTTATGCTAGAAGATGAGGCAGAAGTGGTGGATGCTAATGCGAGAAAACCATAAAGATGTTGACTGGGTAAAATTTTGGAGATCTTTTATGACAAGTACTTCCCGCAGTGTGTTCGGGATAGGAAGGTAGCCGAGTTCATGGAACTCAAGCAAGACAACATGACTGTAGCTGAGTATGAGGCCAAATTCACTGAGTTGGCCAGGTTTGCACCACATGTAATTGACACTGACTACAAGAAGGCAAGACATTTGAAGGTGGGCTCCGAAGTGACATCTAGAAGAGTGAATGTCCTAAATGTTGGAGACTACATTGGGTGCTTGACAGGGCCATCATATCAGAGGCTAACATAGCTAGACAAGCTAAGCCAACAACAGAATGGAAAGGCAACAAAGGCAAGGCTTCTTTTCGAAGAAGAAATTTCTGAAAAAAACAAAACACGGGCTCCTCAACTACTTCAAGTTCTTCTTGAGACACAGCTCCCATGTGCAACATTTGTAGCAAAAGGCACCGTGGAGTCTGTTACCGTGCATCAGGAGCCTATTTCAAATGTGAGAGGCAAGGGCACATAGCCCGAGAGTGTAATCAGAACAGTGGGAAACTCGCAGCTAGTTCAACTGCATCAGTTCCAAAGCCGGGAAACACTTTGAGATCTGCTACTACTGGGGATACAGTGAGACAGGGGAGAGTTTTTGCGCTTGTTCCAGGCGATACACGGAATACCAATGCTGTTGTCTCAGGTACTATTTCAATATGTAATTAGGATGCCTTTGTATTAATTGATTCTGGATCAACACACTCATTTGTGACATATACATTTGCATCCAGACTGAAAAGACCCTTAGAGTTGTTGCCATATTTGTTGTGTGTCTGCTCCATCGGGGAATCTGTTTATGTGATTATATATATCGGTTTTGTGACATGCATATTGAGGATGCTACCCTATATGTAGAATTTATTACCCTTGAACTTTAGACATTTTGATGTAATTTTGGGCATGGATTGGTTGACCAAGTATTGTGCCACTATAGATTGTGTGACAAAAAGGGTAGTATTTAAACTACCAGAACAAAAAGAAATTGTGTTTGTGGGTAATGGGGTAGTGCCTCCACCTTATTTGATATCTGCAATGAAAGCATATAAACTGATCAGGAAGGGGTGCCAGGGTTATTTGTGCTATGTGTTGACTGAACAATCCGTGAATGTTGAATTGAATGATATTCCTATTGTTAGGGAATTCCCAGATGTGTTTCCAAATGAGTTACCACTGGAATTGGTAGACAGGGAGATAGAGTTTTCTATTGAGACTGTGCCAGGCACCCAGCCTATTTCTAAGACTCCCTACATAATGGCTACTGCCGAGATGAAAGAATTGAAAGAACAGTTGCAAGATCTGCTTGATAAGGGGTTTATCCGACCTAGCACTTCGCCTTGGGGTGCACCAGTGCTGTTTGTGAAAAAGAAGGATGGTTCCTTGCGCCTGTGCATCGACTATCGGGAATTGAATAAGGTAACAGTAAAGAACAAATACCCCCTACCCCGTATTGATGATTTATTTGACCAGTTGCAGGGATCACAGGTGTTTTCTAAGATTGATTTGAGATCTGGGTATCATCAGCTGAAAGTTAAGGCAGAGGATGTTGAGAAAACGGCATTCAGAACGAGGTATGGACATTTTGAGTTTCTTGTTATGCCATTTGGAGTGACTAATGCTCTGGCAGCATTTATGGACCTAATGAATAGAATTTTTAAAACCTACCTTGATAGTTTGTTGTAGTCTTCATCGATGACATTTAATATACTCTAAAGATAGACTTGAACATGAACATCACTTGAGAACTGTTTACAAATACTTCGGGAAAGGAAATTATTTGCTAAGCTAAAGAAATGTGAGTTTTGGTTGGATGAAGTTGTTTTCTTAGGGCATGTGATCAACAAGGAAGGAATTTCAATGGACCCGCAGAAAATAGAGGCAATCGTGAATTGGCCTACACCTACCAATGTAATAGAAGTTCGCAGCTTTATGCGTGCTGGGTACTACAGGAGGTTTCTGAAGGACTTTTCGAAATTAGCTGTGCCTCTTACCCAATTGACACGTAAAGGGCAACTATTTGAGTGGAACGAAGAAAGAGAATCAGCTTTTCATGAATTGAAGACGAGATTGACTACTGCACCAATTTTGACATTACCTTCAGGTACGGAGAATTTCGTGATTTTCAGTGATGCATCTTACAAGGGTTTGGGTTGTGTGTTAATGCAGAACGGGAAGGTTATTGCTTACGCCTCTCGACAGTTGAGGCCACATGTGGATGCGCCCCACGTTAGGGCCTCACCCCACAGTTCGGACTCGATTTGTCACGGTTCTTAATCTGAACCAAAGAGTCCAAATCCGGCAAATCGTTTTTGAGAAAACAGATTTTTAGAAAAGAAGTGCCAAACATGGACTGCTTTGCCAGATACAGAGTCGCCACCTAAATATTTTTTATGGGGGAATTTAGAAACCCTGACTCGTTTGCCTAAGGCCACGTGTCTGTCATCACCAAAGTTGCCTCGGCTCGGGAACTTGGGTACGATTGGGGAAGGTGAGCTATGAGCACCCCCTCTCGCCCGATCCGAAGATCGGCCTCTACTAACCATGATATCTCGTTTTGAAAACATTATGCGTTCTTATTCCGATTAATTAGCTAGAATTACTATGTGATACGCACAGCAAAACAAGTATAGACTAGATCGTCTAATTTGGAACAAAGCATTGCATATCTGTTCGTTCGGAAAATGATTTGAGATTTGCTACTCGCAAGTAGGCTAAAACACAGATTTCAATGAGTTATCCCAACTCAAACAATCCAACCTTCACCGACAGGCATTCAGGCAGTTTATATCACATAAGCATATAGCCTTATGGTAAGCAAGCTATCATGTTAACATTCACACACATGCGAGATGCTAAAGCATAAATGCTCACCTAGTACTCCAAGCCAAAACAGAAACTAGTTAGTAATCATATGCATGATCCTAGTTCATGTTAAGATGGCTAATGCAACACATGCATGATGCAGCTAGAATAGGCTCGGCTAATCTATGGATGGCATGTGAAATGCGATAACTAACACGTATTCAACTTGGAATTGAAATACAATGCAATTAGTATGATGCGCCGAGCCCGGTGCATGAAAGACATATGAATGATGCAAACATGCATAGCATAAGGATACTAATTGAAATATGCCCTAAATCTAACCATCGTAAGCGGTTAAATAAAAGGGAGAAAGAAGTGGGGGTTGGAAGACATGCACACACGCATCCACACTTATTACAAATTAGCCCTCACTCGGAGGGATCGAAAGAATAATACAAATTTAACTAACCTACAGGCTAATTAAATATTACAAACCAATTAAACTAGTTAAGCAAATTAACTAATCTAATAAAACAGTAAATAGCCTCGGGAAGAGGGCCCAGTGCAAGGCGTGCTTGGCTCCGCTCGGAAGTCCACTGCTATGCACAAGTTGCCTCTGTTTTCCCCGCCCTGCTCCTCTGATCACTGTACAAACTCCAAGGAACACTCTATGGGCACTGGGGAACACCACCGGCCAAGGGAATTGGTCTCCGGCCAAAGGAAATGACCACCGGCCACTGGAAGTGATCACCGGCCATGGGAAGTGATCACCGGCCATCAATTGTTGGTCGGTCGGCACTAAAGATGGCCGGCCGGCCAAGTCTTCCTGTAGAATCCTGTTTTGACAGCAGCAGAGGGCAAAACAAGGCATAGCAATGCATTTCAAGCAAATGTGTGCACCATCACATCCCTTATCATGTTTATGACTCAAAGGGACATGGTTCTCGGTTCTCGGACCACCAACCATGCATTTCAATGCATGATGGCCCAAAGAACCAAGTATGCACTTTGATTACAAATGAAATGCACACAAAAACACCCAATAAATCCTAACCTCTATCACGCTCAATCAAGAGGTAAGGAATGCATACTCAATGCAATGAGACCTAAGCATGTGAACTAGGCATGCAATATGAACATGCAAGCAAATTATGATGCTAGGCACACAACCTAAGGAATCAATTATGCAAGGCATGGGATGACAAGCATACGAAATGTAATGTGGGCATGCAAGTAGGCGAGGCATGTGACAACATGTTAGGCAACTTAACCAAGATAAATGCATGCCAAATGCAAAGCCACTTAAACATGTAACAACACGTGATAAGCCAAGTATGCAATCAACACACAAAGGGTGGACTTAAACCAATTTAGGCAGCCCTCAAGCAAGCCTCAAACAGTGGCCAATGCTATGGAAATGAGGGACAATTACACATACAAACATGCATGCAAATGGGCCAACACTTAAGCATCAAACAAGCAACCTTTAAGCACACTTAAAAGAAGATAAATATAGACACATGGCAAGCATGCCAAAATCTGAAATTACATAAAATAGAGGTGCCAAACCAACTAATTAAAGCAAACAAAGCATGCTCATGACATCCCACATTTAAGGCCTACAAACTAGAATGCAAAGAGACTATACAAAGTATGTTGAGCATGACCAAAGCAACTGAAAACAGAGCTAAGGGACACTAAAATATACACAAAAGCTTCACAAAACTTGGCCAAAATCATGCTAGAACAAGGGTCAAAGCCTAAAGCATGTTAAGGCAAAAAGGTGGCATTACAAGACATGTGTGCAAGGCATGCAAGGTGTGTCTAAACCAAGAAAAAACAGAGCTATATTATAACATAATAAGCACAAAAAACAGCTAAGGCATGGCCATCATACACTTAAACAAGATGCTCACACATGAGGCAAAAATGACCCTTTTCAAGGACAACAAGGAGAGGGGGTGGCCCTCTCCTTCTTAGGACCTCAAGGCACCATCCTCACCACTGAAATCCCTCAAGATTTCAGTGGTGAGGAGGCCCAAACAAGGTGGTCCCGGAGCTCACCAAAATGGCACAAAAATAGGGCCAAACAAGGCCTAAGAGGGGTCAAACAACCTCAAACAACAAAACACTCTTAAACAACTATTTAAAGCACTCAAAAACAGAACTTTTATTAGTTATATGCTAAGCTCAAAAACAGTTGCAAGATAGGTGAAAAAGCTATGCAAAAATGGGAAAAAAGGGGCAAGATTCTTACCCTTATAGACCCTCTTCACAAACAATGCTCCAGCTGGTTCTTTGAGTTCAAAACCACCCAAGAACACCAAGAACAACCCTCTGGCCCCTCAGCAACCAAGAGAAGGTGTAATACTACGTGTTTGTGTGCAATAGTAAGACTAAACACACACAAAGAGTACAAGAGAGGGAGATATAGAGATGGAATAGATACACTACTCAAACCCTAATATCAGAGCTCTCTCTGAATTTTTTTCTAACCCTAATGGAGGGAGAAGAGGCTCCCTCTTATAGAGCTCCCTTTTGCAAAGCTTCTCAAGTAAGCTAGCCAAGAAGGAGATCCCTCCATAGACGTGTATGGAGGGGAGCAAAGTTTATGCCAGCTAGCACAGCTGGCATAAAATATCTGCAAAAGCAGATGCACAGTGGTCGGCCGGCCAAAAATGCAATTTGACCAAAATAGATGGTCGGCCGGCCACAAAGAGTGCCGGCCGGCCAAACATTTGGCCGGTGGCAACAAACTAAGGGCCGGTGGCCTCAAGCCATGGCCGGTGATGTGTGGGGATGGCCAACAAGCCATTCCCTACCCCTCAAAGGCAAAGCACAAGGGTTTGGTGCAAAACCAGACACAAAACAGTCGAGTCGAGAGATCCTGAGGCAAGGCGCGCGTGGCCGAGTCCTCCGGGAACTCAGGACGAACACAAACATGGATGATCACCGAGTGTTCAAGCGGTGACGTCCAAGTCTTGAGGATGGTCAAAAATGGGGTGTCTACACCACACGAGAAGAATTATCCAACACATGACCTAGAATTTGCTGCAGTTGTTTTTGCTTTGAAAATCTGGCGACATTATTTGTATGGGGCAAAATGTGAAGTCTACACAGATCATAAGAGCCTAAAATACTTCTTCACACAGAAAGAGTTGAATATGCATCAGAGAAGATGGCTGGAACTGATAAAGATCACGATCTAGAAATTCAGTATCACCCCGGGAAAGCTAATACAGTGGCTGATGCCTTGAGCAGAAAATCAACAGGGGGTATGGCTTGTTTGCTTACTGAACAAAGGGAGATTTTGCAAGACTTTGAGAGGTCTGAAATTGAAGTAGTAGTAGGTGAACAGGGCGGATTGATAGCCGCCATTACAACCGAGCCGGCGATCATTGATGAAATTAAGCAAAAACAGAAAGAGGATGAGTTCCTCAAGAAAGTGGTTGACAAATTTGAGGCAAGCCCGAAAGCAGAATTCAGTGTCGAGAATGAAATGTTGAAATTCTGGAACCGAATATGTGTCCCTGATATCCCGGAACTAAAGTAGAGGGTTTTAGATGAAGCCCACAGGTCCGTATTTGCTATGCATCCGGGTAACAACAAAATGTATCGGGATTTGAAACAGACCTATTGGTGGCCTAAAATGAAGAAAGAGATTCGGATAGTGCCAAGTCCAGTGTCAGCAAGTTAAGGCTGAACATCAGAAAACCAAGCGGTCTACTTCAACCTCTCCCTATTCCTGAAGGAAGTGGGAACATGTGACTATGGATTTTGTTGTTGGCCTACCTCGCACTTCTCGAGGTATGGATTTTGTTTGGGTTGTAGTTGATAGGTTGACTAAATCTGCACATTTTCTACCTGTCAAAACTACATTTACTGCTTATAGATTGGCTACTATTTATGTTGATGAGATTGTTCGTTTACACGGAGTTCCGGTATCTATTGTGTCGGATAGAGATCCGAAATTTGTATCTAGATTGTGGAAAAGTTTGCAGGAAGCTATGGGAACAGAACTAAGGTTCAGTATTGCATTCCACCCACAGACAGATGGGCAGTCAGAACGAACGATACAAACTTTGAAAGATATGCTTCGCATGTGTGCTTTGGATTTTCAGGGGAGTTGGAAGATATTTTCCGCTTGCAGAATTGCTTATAATAACAGCTTCCACTCCAGCATCGGTATGGCACCATACGAGGCTTGTATGGTAGGAGGTGTAGATCACCTATTGTTGGACAGAGGTGGGATAGAGCTTTGCTTGGGCCCGAAATTGTGCAAGACCACTTCTAAAAAGATCAAAAATTTCGCCAAAGGCTCAAACAGCTCAAGACCGATAGAAGAATTATGCAGACGTTCGGAGAAGACCTCTTGAGTATGAGGTTGGTGACCATGTGTTCATCCGTGTTTCTCCGATGAAGGGCCAGTCAGATTCAGGAAAAAGGCAAGTTGTCGCCCTGTTACATTGGGCCGTTTCAGATTTGGAGAGGCTTGGTCCAGTTTGCCTAGAGGGTTGCTTTGCCACCGGGATTTGAGCAAATCCATAATGTGTTTCATGTGTCGATATTGAGGGGTTACCTCCGAGACCCATTACACGTGATTGATTATCACCGGGTGGCTATTGATGAGAATATGGAATACGCCGAATGGCCGGAAAGAATTGTCGACCGACAAGTGAAAGAATTGAGAAACAAATCCATCCCAATGGTGAAAGTGGAATGGAAGGAACACTATGGGACGGATGCCACATGGGAAAAAGCGGAGGAAATGCGACTACGTTATCCACATTTGTTTCCTCGACGAAGTAAATTAAGTTTGGAGGACCAAACTTCCTAAAGGGGGAAGGCTGTGATACCCCTGTTCCGTAATATGCAAATTGGTCCTTAATTGAGTATGATTATGTATTTAGCATGATTTTATGTGCCATTATGTGAATATATGTGATTTTTGAAGTTTTTCTGTTCACCGTAGGCATATCTGTTTTGAAATACTTCTTTGGAAATTAAATTGAGGCCTTATCGCCACAGAACCCAAAATTGATTACGCCATTTGGGCAAATTTTTAGAGCCTACGGTGAAATTTAATTGAAAATTTATTCAGGTCAAATTAAATGGAAAATCGATGAATAGTGCCAAATTGCTTTATTATTATTATTTTGTGAGTGGTGATTTATGTAAAAAGGCACTACAGAACCATTCCCTTTATCTCCTCATTTGGCTGATCAAACACTAAGGAAAAAGGGGAGAGGGTCGGCTAGAGTGAGAGGAGTGTAAGGAATTGGAGTTTTGGTTCAAGACTTGAATCTTTTGAAGAGTTAGCTCAAGAATTGACTAGAGCTTAGAAGATCAAAGCTTCTAGGTGAGTAATTCTTGAAGTATAAATTGTAATTTGTGTGCTCAAGCTAATTTGGTGATCAAGAGTAAGATTGAGATGAATTAGGTTGTATTTGTTGAATTGAAGCTTAATGTGTGCATGTATGTAGGAAATCACCTTGATATTGTATGTTTGAGCACAAATGTGTATAATCCATGTGAAATGTTAAAGGAAACTCATGTCTTGATCACCATTTGTTATCTAAGTTGAGAATGTGGCTAATTCATCACATGCATGTACAATTTGAGAAGATATGAGCTTGAAATGCATGAATATGTATGATAGAGTTGAAGTTGATGTCAATTTGAAACACGCAAGAGTGTAATCCTTGAAATTGAGCCTCCTAATGTTGTAATCTTGTATTGGTAGCATGTTAACATGTGTAAATGTGTAATTTGAGCCATTGCATGCAAGTAATGTGGTTGAAATGTTGAAGTTGAGCTCAAGAACACATTCTGGGTTTTCCAGAATTTTGAGGTCCGCTCGAGCGGGAGAAACTCCGCTCGAGCGTAAATTTCGTGCTCCCAGCACTTTTTGCAGAGTTGGATATTCGCTCGAGCAGGATGTTTCACGCTCGAGCGGGGAGCTTTTGTAGACACGCCTTCCACTCGAGCGCTCTATTCCATGCTCAAGCGTATTTTTCATGCAACCAGTACTTTTGCAGGCCTTAAGGGTCCGCTTGAGCGTGGAAGTTTACGCTCGAGCGGGGACCCTGTTTTCTAAAATTTTGTATGCTCGTTCTGTATTTCGTTTTTCGTTCTCTTTCACTTGTAAGCACTCTTAGGCATATGTTAAGCATTGTAAATGAGTTAATGAGATAAGAATGAAGCCTAAAGAGGAATATGTGAATTAAAGAACGGATTGAACTGTTAGTGACCCTTTTGTGTTCATGAAATGTGTAGGGTCAAGCTCCAAGGCAAATCCACAATCCGATCACTGAGAGTAATATCGATATTTGAATGCTTGTAAATGTCCAATTGTTTATTCCCTTAGAAGTTCTGTGAGTTGCTAATTGGGATTGTGGACAGAAGTCTGACATGAATAAGTAAATAGACCAAAGGTCATTTTGATAAACACAAATGGACCAAAGGTCGTTTTGACATGAATGAGTGGGCCGAAGGCCGTTTTGACATGAATGAGGGGGCCGAAGGCCATTTTGACATGAATGAGTGGGCCAAAGGCCGTTTTGACATGAAATAGTGGGCCGAAGGCCGTTTAGATATAAATAAATGGGCCGAAGGCCATTCTGACAGAGATGAATGGGCTGAAGGCCGTTTTGACATAAACGAATGGGCCGAAGGCCGTTTTGACATGAATGGAAATCTAAAAGGGCCAAGGGCCAAAATGTTCGAAACTTCAGTCACTTGATTTGAATTTCGTATAGTTATATATATATATTTGTCAAATAGAAATGTGGATTGGGCCTAAGGCTGTTTGGGATATGTCGTTCTACATTGTTATGCAATTTCTGTATTTGATATTATTCACTAGGCTACCGCTCACGCTCATTCATGTATTTGTAGGTGAGCCAAGAGAAGTCCAAACCCAGCCCCAGTGAAGTCTGCCAGGAACAACAAGAGTTTTGGAGAGTCAGCCTTGTGTCTCATGCACGAGACCCATCCTTGCCATTTTCTTATGCATTTATACTTTGTCTTTTTGGCAAGGCCTTTGTGTATATTTGTATATAGTCTGTTATGGGTTGGCTCAGTTTAGATGATCCTGTCTGTAAAGAAGTTTATGCTACTGTACTTTTGATGTGGGTTATTAACGTATATGTGCATGGTTGTTTTGAGTGCATATAAGCACGGCTCCACGGACAAAGTTTTAAATTTTTGCTTCCGTTTGGCCCCTTTTCTCTGATAAGTTATGTCTGTTAAGGTTTGAGGCCGTAGGTAATCTCAGGGTTACTGGCTGGTTATGTCCTTAACCCATAGGGGTGGGTTTGGGCCATGACATTACATATCTGCCATCATGTAAGAGGCTCCGAATAAGTGTCCGAGTGTTCGATCGCTAATGCATGAGAAACCGTAAGTAAACACCATAATTACATATCTGTCATCTTGCAACAAGGTCCGAAGAAGTGTCCGTGAGTTTAAACCCTAATACGTGAGAAATGGAATATATACACGATAATTACATATCTGCCATTATGCAAGAGGGTCCGAATAAGTGTCCGAGTGTTTGAAACCTAATGCATGAGGAATGGTAAGTAAAAACCATAATTATATATCTACCATCACGCAAGAGGGTCCGAATAAGTGTCCGAGTGTTTGAACCCTAATGCATCAGAAATGGTAAGTAAACACCATAATTACATATCTGTTATCATAAAAGAGGGTCCGAATAAGTTTCCGAGTGTTTGAACCTTAATGCATGAGAAATGGTAAGTAAACACCATAATTACATATCTGCCATCATGCAAGAGGGTCAGAATAAGTGTCCGAGTGTTCAATCCCTAATGCATGAGAAATCGTAAGTAACACAATAATTACATATCTGCCATCATAGAAGAAGGTCCGAAGAAGTGTCCGTGTGTTTAAACCATAATGCATGAGAAATGGGAAGTAAACACCATAATTACATATCTGTCATCATGCAAGAGGGTCCGAATAAGTGTCTGAGTGTTCGATCCCAAATTCATGAGAAATCGTGAGTAAACACCATAATTACATATCTGCCATTATGCAACAAGGTCCGAAGAAGTGTCCGTGAGTATAAACCCAAATGCATGAGAAATGGCGAGTAAACACGATCATTACATATCTGCCATCTTGTAAGAGGGTCCGAATAAGTGTCCGAGTGTTCGAACCCTAATGCATGACAGATGGTAAGTAAACACCATAATTACATATCTGCCATCGTGCAAGAGGGTCCGAATAAGTGTCCGAGTGTTTAAACCCTAATGCGTGATAAATGGCAAGCAAACACCATAACTACATATCTACCATCATGCAAGAGGGTCCGAATAAGTGTCCGAGTATTCGAACCCTAATGCATGAGAAATGGTAAGTAAACACCATATTTACATATCTGCCATCATGCAAGAGGGTCCGAATAAGTGTCTGAGTGTTTAAACCCTAATGCATAAGAAATGGCAAGTAAACACCATAATTGCATATCTGCCATCATTCAAGAGGGTCCGAATAAGTCTCTGAGTGTTCGAACCCAAATGCATGAGAAATACCAAGTAAACACCATAATTACGTATCTGCCATCATGCAAGAGGGTCCGAATAAGTGTCCGAGTGTTCGAACCCAAATGCGTGAGAAATGGTAAGTAAACACCATAATGACATATCTGCTATCATGCCAGAGGGTCCGGAGAAGTCTCCGAGAGTTGAAGCCCTAATGCCTGAGAAATGGCAAGTAAACACTAAAATTACATATCTGCCATCACGTATGAGGGTCCGAATAAGTGTCCGAGTGTTCGATCCCTAATGCATGAGAAATCGTAAGTAAACATGTTAATTACATTTCTGCCATCATGCAACAAGGTCCGAAGAAGTATTCCTGAGTTTAAACCATAATGCATGAGAAATGGCAAGTAAACGGGATAATTACATATATGTCATCATGAAACAGTGTCCGAATAAGTGTCCCAGTGTTCGAACTCTAACGCAAGAGAAATCGTAAGTAAACACCATAATTACATATTTGCCATCATGCAACAAGGTCCGAAGAAGTGACCGTGGGTTTAAACCATAATGCATGAGAAATGGCAAGTAAACACCATAATTACATAGCTGTCATCATGTAAGAGGGTCCAAATAAATGTCCGAGTGTTCGATACGTAATGCATGAGAAATCGTTAGTGAACACCATAATTACATATCAGCCATTATGCAACAAGGTCCGAAGAAGTGTCCGCGAGTTTAATCCTTAATGCATGAGAAATGGCGAGTAAACCCGGTAATTACATATCTGCCATCATGCAAGAGGGTTCGAATAAGTGTCTGAATGTTCGAACCCTAATGCATGACAAATAGTAAGTATACACCATAATTACATATCTGCCATCATGCAAGAGGGTCTGAATAAGTGTCCGAGTGTTCGAACCCTAATGCATGAGAAATGGTAAGTGACACCATAATTACATATCTACCATCATGCAAAAGGGTCCGAATAAGTGTCCGAGTGTTCGACCCTAATGCATGAGAAACGGGAAGTAAACACCATAATTACATATCTGCCATCATGCAAGAGGGTGCAAATAAGTGTACGAGTGTCTGAACCCTAACGCATGAGAAATGGTAAGTAAAAACCATAATTACGTATCTATCATCATGCAAGAGGGTCCGAAAAAGTGTCCAAGAGTTGAAACACTAATGTATAAGAAATGGCAAGTAAACACCATAAATACATATCTGCCATCACGCAAGAGGGTCTAAATAAGTTTCCGAGTGTTTGAACCCTAATGCATGAGAAATGGTAAAAAACACCATAATTACATATATGCCACAATGCAAGAGGGTCCGAATAAGTGTCCGAGTGTTCGAACCCTAATGCATGAGAAATGGTAAGTGAACACCATAATTACGTATCTGCCATCATGCAAGAGGGTCCGAATAAGTGTCCGAGTGTTTGAACCCTAACGCATGAGAAAATGGTAAGTAAACACCATAATTACATATCTGCCATCATGCAAGAGGGTCCGAAAAAGTGTCCGAGAATTGAAATACTAATGCATGACAAATGGCAAGTAAACACCATAATTACATATTTGCCATCATGCAAGAGGGTCCGAATAAGTGTCCGAGTGTTTAAACCCTAATGCATGAGAAATGGAAAATAAACTCCAGAATTACATATCTACCATCATGCAACAGGGTCCGAATAAGTGTCCGAGTGTTCGAAGCCTAATGCATGAGAAATGGTAAATAACACCATAATTACATATCTGCCATCATGCAAGAGGGTCCGAATAAGTGTCCGAGTGTTCGAACCCTAACGCATGAGAAATAGTAAGTAACCCCATAATTGCATATCTGCCATCATGCAAGAGGGTCTGAATAACTGTCCGAGTGTCCGACCCTAATGCATGAGAAATGGGAAGTAAACACCATAATTACATATCTGCCATCATGCAAGAGGGTCCAAATAAGTGTTCGAGTGTCTGAACCCTAACGCATGAGAAATGGTAAGTAAAAACCATAATTACGTATCTGTCATCATGCAAGAGGGTCCGAAAAAGTGTCCGAGAGTTGAAACACTAGTGTATAAGAAATGGCAAGTAAACACCATAAATACATATCTGCCATCACGCAAGAGGGTCCAAATAAGTTTCCGAGTGTTCGAACCCTAATGCATGAGAAATGGTAAGAAACACCATAATTACATATATGCCACAATGCAAGAGGGTCCGAATAAGTGTCCGAGTGTTCGAACCCTAATGCATGAGAAATGGTAAGAGAACACCATAATTACATATCTGCCATCATGCAAGAGGGTCCGAATAAGTGTCCGAGTGTTTGAACCCTAACGCATGAGAAATGGTAAGTAAACACCATAATTACATATCTGCCATCATGCAAGAGGGTCCGAAAAAGTGCTCGAGAATTGAAATACTAATGCATGAGAAATGGCAAGTAAACACCATAATTACATATTTGCCATCATGCAAGAGGGTCCGAATAAGTGTCCGAGTGTTTAAACCCTAATGCATAAGAAATGGAAAATAAACTCCAGAATTACATATCTACCATCATGCAAGAGGGTCCAAATAAGTGTCCGAGTGTTCGAAGCCTAATGCATGAGAAATGGTAAATAACACCATAATTACATATCTGCCATCATGCAAGAGGGTCCGAATAAGTGTCCGAGTGTTCGAACCCTAACGCATGAGAAATAGTAAGTAACCCCATAATTGCATATCTGCCATCATGCAAGAGCGTCCGAATAACTGTCCGAGATTTCGAACCCTAATGCATGAGAAATGGTAAGTAAACACCATAATGACATATCTGCCATTATGCAAGAGGGTCCGAATAAGTGTCCGAGTGTTTAAACCCTAATGCGTGAGAAATGGCAAGTAAACACCATAACTACATATCTGCCATCATGCAAGAGGGTCCGATTAAGTGTCCAAGTGTTCGAACCCAAATGCATGAGAAATGGCAAGTAAACACTATAATTACGTATCTGCTATCATGCAAGAGGGTCCGAATAAGTGTCCGAGTGTTAGAACCGTATTGCATTAGAAATGGTAAGTAAACACCATTATTACATATCTACCATCATGCAAGAAGGTTCGAAGAAGTCTCAGAGAGTTTAAACCCTAAACCATGTGAATTGGAAAGTAAACACCATAATTACATATCTGCCATCATGCAACACGGTACGAATAAGTGTCCGAGTGTTAGCACCCTAATGCGTGAGAAATGGTAAGTAAACACCATAATTACATATCTGCCGTCATGCAAGAGGGTCCGAAGAAGTGTCCGAGAGTTCAAACCCTAATGCATGAAAAATGGCAAGTAGAACACCATAATTACATATCTGCCATCATGCAAGAGGGTCCGATTAACTGTCCGAGTGTTCGAACCCAAATGCATGAGAAATGGCAAGTAAACACTATAATTACGTATCTGCCATTATGCAAGAGGGTCCGAATAAGTGTCCGAGTGTTCGAACGCTATTGCAATAGAAATGGTAAGTAAACACCATAATTACATATCTACTATCATGCAAGAAGGTTCGAAGAAGTCTCAGAGAGTTTAAACCCTAAAGTATGTGAAATGGCAAGTAAACACCATAATTACATATCTGCCATCATGCAACACGGTACAAATAAGTGTCCGAGTGTTAGCACCCTAATGCGTGAGAAATGGTTAGTAAACACCATATTTACATATCTGCCGTCATGTAAGAGGGTCTGAAGAAGTGTCCGAGAGTTCAAACCCTAATGCATGAGAACTGGCAAGTAAAACACCATAAATACATATCTGCCACCATGTAGGAGGGTCCGAATAAGTGTCCGAGTGTTTGAACCCAAACGGATGAGAAATGGTAAGTAAACACCATAATTACATGTATGCCATCCTGGAAGAGGGTCCGAATAAGTGTCCAAGGGTTCAAACCCTAATGCATGAGAAATGGTAAGTAAACACCATAATTACATATCTGCCATCATGCACGAGGGTCCTAATAAGTGTCCGAGTGTTCGAACCCTAATGCATTAGAAATGGTAAGTAAACCCCATAATTACATAACTACTATCATTGAAGGTGTTCGAAGAAGTCTCCGAGAGTTTAAACCCTAATGCATGTGAAGTGGCAAGTAAACACCATAATAACATATCTGCCATTAGGCACAGGGTCCGAGTGTTAGAACCCTAATGCGTGAGAAATGGTAAGTAAACACCATAATTACATATCTGCCATAATGCATGTGGGTCCGAAGAAGTGTCTGAGAGTTTAAACCCTAATGCTTGAGAAATGGCCTGTAAACACCATAATTACATATCTGCCATCATGCAAGAGGGTCCGAATAATTGTCCAAGTGTTTGAACCCAAATGCATGAGAAATTGTAAGTAAACACCATAATTACATATCTACCATCATGCAAGTGGGTCCAAATAGGTGTCCGAATGTTTGAACCGTAATGCATGAGAAATGGTAAGTAAACACCATAATTACATATCTGCCAGCATGCAGGAGGATCCGAATAAGTTTCCGAGTCTTTGAACCCTAGTACATGAGAAATGGTAAGTAAACATCATAATTACATATCTGCATCGTGCAAGAGGGTTCGAATAAGTGTCCTATTGTTCGAACCCTGGTGCAAGAGAAATGGTAAGTAAACACAATAATTACATATCTGTCATCATGCAAGAGGGTCCAAATAAGTGTCCGAGTGTTTAAACCCTAATGCATGACAAATGGCAAGTAAACACGATAATTACATATCTACCATCATGCATGAGGGTCCGAATAAGTGTCCGAGTGGTCGATCCCTAATGCATGAGAAATCGTCAGTAAACACCCTAATTATATATCGGTCATCATGCAAAAGGGTCCGAAAAGGTGTCCGAGAGTTGAAACCCTAATGCATGAGAAATGGGAAATAAACACCATAATCACATATCTGCCATCATGCAAGGGGGTCCGAATAAGTGTCCGAGTGCTTAAACCCTAATGCATGAGAAATGGCAAATAAAAACCATAATTACATATCTACCATCATGCAAGAGAGTCCGAACAAGTGTCCGAGTGTTTGAAGCCCAATGTATGTGAAATGGTAAGTAACACCATAATTACAAATCTGCATCATGCAAGAGGGTCCGAATAAGTGTCCGAGTGTTCAAACCCTAATGCATGGGAAATGGTAAGGAACACCATAATTACATATCTGCCATCATACAAGAGGGTCCGAATAAGGGTCCAAGTGTTTGAACCCTAATGCATGAGAAATGGTAAGTAAACACCATAATTACATAATCTGCAATCATGCAAGAGGGTTCAAATAAGTGTTCTAGTGTTTAAACCATAATGCATGAGAAATGGCAACTAAACACCGTAATTACATATCTGCTATCATGTAAGAGGGTTCGAATATGTGTCCGAGTGTTCGAACCCAAATCCATGAGCAATGGCAGTGAACACCGTAATTACGTATCTGCCATCATGCAAGAAGGTTTGAATAAGTGTCCGAGTGTTCGAACCCTAATGCATTAGAAATGGTAAGTAAACACCATAATTACATATCTGCCATCATGCAAGAAGGTTCGAAGAAGTCTCCAAGAGTTTAAACCCTAATGCATGTGAAATGGCAAGTAAACACCATAATTACATATCTGCCATCATGCAACAGGGTCCGAATAAGTGTCCGAGGGTTAGAACCGTAATGCGTGAGTAATGGTATGTAAACACCACAATTACATATCTTCCATCCTACAAGAGTGTCCGAAGAAGTGTCCGAGAGTTCAAACCCTAATGCATGAGAAATGGTAAGTAAACACCATAATTACATATCTGGCATCATGCAAGAGGATCCGAATAAGTGTCCGAGTGTTAGAACCCTAATGCATTAGAAATGGTAAGTAAACACCATAATTACATATCTGCCATCATGCAAGAAGGTTCGAAGAAATCTCCGAGAGTTTAAAGCCCAATGCATGTGAAATGGCAAGTAAACATCATCATTACATATCTGCCATCATGCAACGCGGTCCGAATAAAGGTCCGAGTGTTAGAACCCTAATGCGCGAGAAATGGTAAGTAAACACCATAATTACATATCTGCCATCATGCAAGAGGGTCCGAATAAGTGTCCGAGTGTTTCAACCCTAATGCATGAGAAATAGTAATTAAACACGATAATCACATATCTGCCATCATGCAAGGGGGTCCGAATAAGTGTCCGAGCGTTCGAACCCTAATGCATGAGAAATGGTAAGTAAACACCATAATTACATATCTGCCATCATGCAAGAGGGTCCGAATAAGTGTCCGAGTGTTTCAATCAACCTAATGCATGAGAAATAGTAATTAAATACGATAATCACATATCTGCCATCATGCAAGAGGGTCCGAATAAGTGTCCGAGCGTTCGAACCCTAATGCATGAGAAATGGTAAGTAAACACCATAATTACATATCTGCCAACATGCAAGGGGGTCTGAATAAGTTTCCGAGTGTTTGAACCCTAATGCACGAGAAATGGTAAGTCAACACCATAATTACATATCTACCATAATGCAAGAGGGTCCGAATCAGTGTCCGAGAGTTCGATCCCTAATGCATGAGAAATCGTAAGTAAACACCAAAATTACATATCTGCTATCATGCAATAAGCTCTGAAGAAGTGTTCATGAGTTTAAACCCTAATGCATGAGAAATGGAATATAAACATGATAATTACATATCTGCCATCATGAAACACGGTCCGAACCCTAATGTATGAGAAATCGTAAATAAACACCATAATTTCATATCTGCCATCATACAAGAAGGGCCGAAGAAGTGTCCGTGAGTTTAAACCATAATGCATGAGAAATGGCAAGTAACACCATAATTACGTATCTGTCATCATGCAAGAGGGTCCGAATAAGTGTCTGAGTGTTCGATCTCAAATGCATGAGAAATCGTGAGTAAACACCATAATTACATATCTACCATCATGCAACAAGGTCCGAAGAAGTGTCCGTGAGTTTAAACCCTAATGCATGAGAAATGGCGAGTAAACACGACCATTACATATCTACCATCATGCAAGAGGGTTCGAATAAGTGTCCGAGTGTTCGAACCCTAATGCATGACAGATGGTAAGTAAACACCATAATTACATATCTGCCAACGTGCAAGAGGGTCCGAATAAGTGTGCGACAGGTCGAACCCTAATGCATGAGAAATGGTAAGTAACACCATAATTACATATCAACCATCATGCAAAAGGGTCCGAATAAGTGTCTGATTGTTCGAAGCCTAATGCTTGATAATTGGTAAGTAACACAATAATTACATATCTATCATTATGCAAGAGGGTCCGAATAAGTGTTCGAGTGTTTCGAACCATAATGCATGTGAAATGGTAAGAAACACCATAACTACATATAAGCGATCATGCAAGAGGGTCTGTGTAAGTGTCCGAGTGTTCGAACCCTAATGCATGAGAAATGGTAAGTAACCACCATAATTACACGTCTGCTATCATGCAAGAGGGTTCGAATAAGTGTCTGTGTGTTCGAACCATAATGCATGAGAAATGGTAAGTAAACACAATATTTACATATCTGCCATCATGCAAGAGGGTCCGAATAAGTGTCCGAGTGTTTAAACCCTAATGCATGAGAAATGGCAAGTAAACACCATAATTACATATATGCTATCATTCAAGAGGGTCCGAATAAGTGTCCGAGTGTTCGAACCCAAATGCATGAGAAATGGCAAGTAAACACCATAATTACGAATCTGCCATCATGCAAGAGGGTCCGAATAAGTGTCTGAGTGTTCGAACCCTACTGCATTAGAAATGGTAAGTAAACACCATAATTGCATATCTACCATCATGCAAGAAGGTTCGAAGAAGTCTTCGAGAGTTTAAATCCTAATGCATGTGAAATGGCAAGTAAACACCATAATTACATATCTGCCATCATGCAACGCGGTACGAATAAGTGTCCGAGTGTTAGAACCCTAATGCGTGAGAAATGGAAAGTAAACACCATAATTACATATCCGCCATCATGCAAGAGGGTTTGAAGAAGTGTCCGAGGCTTCAAACCTTAATGCATGAGAAATGGCAAGTAAAACACCATAATTACATATCTGCCACCATGTAAGAGGGTCCGAATAAGTGTCTGAGTGTTTGAACCCAAACGGATGAGAACTGGTAAGTAAACACCATAATTACATATATCCCATCTTGTAAGAGGGTCCGAATAAGTGTCCGAAGGTTTGAACCCTAATGCATGAGAAATCGTAAGTAACACCATAATTACATATCTGCCATCATGCACGAGGGTCCGAATAAGTGTCCGAGTGTTCGAACCCTAATGCATTAGAAATGGTAAGTAAACATAATAATTACATATCTACTATCATGCAAGAGTGTTCGAAGAAGTCTCCGAGAGTTTAAACACTAATAAATGTGAAATGGCAAGCAAACACCGTAATTACATATCTGCCATCAGGCAACAGGGTCTGAATAAGTGTCTGAGTGTTAGAACCCTAATGCGTGAGAAATGGTAACTAAACACCATAATTACATATCTGCCATTATGCAAGAGTGTCCGAAGAAGTGTCCGAGAGTTCAAACCCTAAAGCCTGAGAAATGGCAAGTAAACACCATAATTACATATCTGCCATCATGCAAGAGGCTCCGAATAATTGTCCGAGTGTTTGAACCCTAATGCATGAGAAATGGTAAGTAAACACCATAATTACATATCTGCCATCATGCAAGAGGGTCCGAATAGGTGTCCGAGTGTTCGAACCCTAATGCATGAGAAATGGTAAGTAAATACCATAATTACATATCTGCCATCATATAAGAGGGTCCGAATACGTGTCCGAGTGTTCGAACCCAAATGCATGAGCAATGGCAAGTAAACACCATAATTACGTATCTGCCATCATGCAAGAAGGTCCGAATAAGTGTCCGAGTGTTCGAACCCTAATGCAATAGAAATGGTAAGTAAACACCATAGTTACATATCTGTAGACACCCCATTTTTGACCGTCCTCAAGACTTGGACGTCATCGTTTGAACACCCAATGATCATCCATGTTCGTGTTCGTTTTGAGTTCCTAGAGGTCTCGGCTGCGCGCCTTGCCTCAGGATCTCTTAACTGGGCTATTCTGTGCTTTGTTTTGGACCAAGAACTTGTTAGTTTTTGCTTCTGAGGGCAGGGAATGGCTTGTCAGCCATCCCGAGATCCCATCGGCGAAGGCAGGATGTCACCGGCCATGTTCTCTTGATGGTCGGCCGGCCTATGATTTGGTCAATCGGCCATAATTTCTGGCCGGGACTTCTTTTTTGCCTATTTTAGGCATTGTGCATGCCAGCTGTGCCAGCTGGAGCACACAGATCTGTCCTCCATACACGTGTATGGAGGATTTGCACCCTTTGCACCTTTTTGTTCTAAGCTTCTTGGAGAAGCTTGCACCCTTTACTCTAGCTTCTTGAGGAAGCTTGGACCTTTGTCTTAGCTTCCTCAAGAAGCTTGAACCCTTTGCCTTAACTTCCTCAAGAAGCTTGACCCCCTTGACCCCTTTTGTTTAGCTTCCCTAAGAAGACTTGAGCCCTTGCCTTGTCTATAAAAAGAGAGCCTCTCCTTCCATTTGAGAGGTTGGAAAAAACTCAGAGATACAGCTGATATATCACTCTCTCTCTATATCTCCTTCTCTCTCTCTACATTTGTGTGCGTTAGAGAGCCTTAAAGTGAGTTTTGTTCTAGTTTTGCACTAAGACACCTAGTGTTACACCATACCTTGGTTATTGAGGTGTTGAGAGGTTGTTCTTGGAGCTTTTGAGTTGGTTTTGATCAGAAAAGGGGGCCGGAGTTTTGGTTCTTGAAGTGTTCTTCAAGGGTGAGTACTATTGCTTTATATTCCCCATTCTTGCACTAGCTTTTAACCTACTTTGCATGCTGTTTTGAGCTTTGTGTATAACTGATAAAAGTTCTGATTTTTCATGTTTAAGATGTTTCATTAAGGTCATTTTTGTGTTTGGGGTCGACCTCCCCCTCTTAGGCCTTGTTTGGCCTCTTTTGTGCCTTCTTTGTTGAGCTTTGGGAACTTTCGTGTTTTGGCCTTCTCACCACTGAAATCCAGAGGATTTTCAGTGGTGGTGAAGGGGTTTTGAGGTCTTGTATAGGGGAGGGACACCCCTCTCCCTTTTGTGGCTCATTTGTTTGTGTTTTGGCTCATAAGGGAAGCATGAATGCCTAGCTTTGTTTAGCTTTATTTCAGAGGTTATTTGGTGTTTATATAGCATGCTTTACCTCTGTTTTAGGTTGGTTTGTTGACCCCTCGCATGCACCATACACTTGCCTTGCATTCCTCTATTTTGCCTAGAAATGCATCATGCATTTAGACCACCATGCTTGCATGTTTTGACTTGGCTTTGTGAAGTTTTTGGTCATGTTGTAACATGTTTAAGTTCTGTTTGGTGTCATTTTGGTCATAATTGCCATGCTTTATATAGCCTCTTTGCATTCTAGCTTGTTGGCTTCGGGTGTGTGAGTCCTTAGCATGCATTACTTAGGTTATTTCAGTGATTTGGAATCACTTATCATGCCATTTCAGTCCATATTTTATGCTTACATGCTTGCATTTGTTACCCTTTCAATGCCTTGAAGAGTTGTGGTCCATGCTCCATGTTTGAGTCCTTGGTGTGTGCCTTTTTGTTTAAGTCCTTGGGCTGCCATATCAGTGGGTTTTGGGGTGCATTTTGACGCATTGAAACTCTGTTTTTGGTTGCATAATCCATGCCATGTGTGGTCATGATAGTTGTTGTGGAATGCCCCCTTTTATTGCCTTAGCTTTAGGCCCATTGGTGTGCATGTTTGCATGAGCATTTGTCCATCATTTCCATCACTTTTGGCCACTGTTTATGGCAAGGCTGAGGCCTGCCCTTTGCGGTTTAAGTCCACCATTGCATGTTCGTCGCACGTTTGTTGCATATTTGGTTCATTGTGTGTTGGCACATGCTAGTTCCATTGCATATTTTTCTATGTTTGCTACATTGCATTTTGCATGCTTGGCATATTGCATATTTGAATGTATAGGTTGCATTGCATTTGGCATGCTTGTTACCTTATCCTCATTTACATACTTGAGCCATATTGCATGCATACATACATTGTGTTTAGTTTGGGGTGTCAAACCAAACACAAGGATCGAGGGACGTTTCGTACTTGAAGTGACGAAACGTACCTCAATCCTCGGTCGCCGACGCTCTTGATCTCAACATGATAGGGCGTGTAGCATTCATTTTACATTGATTTGCAAACTTGGTACCTTTGGCCATCATGCATCGAAATGCGTGATTAGTGGCCCGAGGGCCGAGGGCCACACTCCCTTGAGTCTATAGAATGATAGGGGAGTGGTCATGCACACATTGCTTTGAAATTTCCTTGCCATGCACTGTCTGTCCTCTGCTGCTGTCAAAACAAGATTCTACAGGAAGATTTGGCCGACCGACTACATACAGTGCCGACCGGCCAAAAATATCTGGCTGATGGCTTCATAACTGGTCGATGACCATTTATCAATGGCCGGTGGATCTTTACCTTGGCCGGTGGCATCCCAAAATGATCAGGGAGTGGTTCAGAAGCATCACAAGTATTTTCACAGTTCTCAAAGGTGCAGAACAGTGCAAACAGAGGCAACAGTGGCATGGCAACGGGTTTCCGAGCGAGGCGAATCGAGCATGCATCATCCCGTCATTCCGAGGCAGGGCTGCGGCCACCTTTCCTTCTGTAATTAATGTGTTAATTAATTAGAAGTTTTGTAATATTTAATTAGCTAGAGTAGTTAATTATTCATTTGGTTTGTATTATTTATTCGGACCCTCCGAGCGAGGGCAATTGTGTAATAAGTGTGCGTGAGTGTGTGATTGTCTTCCAACCCCACGTCTTTCTCCCTTTTACTTACCTGCTTACGATGGTTAGATTAGGGCATGTTTCAATTAGCATACTTATGCTCGCATGTTTGCATTCATTCATATGTCTCGCATACACCGGGCTCGGCGCATCATACTAATTGCATTGTATTTCAATTCCAAGTTGAATACATGTTATCTGTAGCATTTCACATGCCATCTTAGAATAGCCGAGCCTATCTTAGTTACATTTTTGCATGTGATGCATTAGCCATCTTAACATGAACAAGGATCATGCATTGATTACTAACTAGTTTCTGTTTTGGCTTGGAGTACTCGGTGAGTGTTTATGCTTTAGCATCCTTGCATGCGTGCGAGTGACTGCCATGATAGCATGCTTACCATGAGGCTATTTGCTTATGTGACATAACTGCCTGAATGCATGTGGGTGAAGGTTGGATTATCTAAATTGGAACAATTCATTGATTGCGAGTTTTAAGCCCACAAGATAGTGGCAAATCACCATGTTTTCTAAGCCCACTTGAGGGTGGCAAAATCCGCATTTTAGCCTACTTGCGAGTAGCAAACCGCTTTAAAAAACAAACATGAAATGTTTTGTTCCAACTCAGGCGATCTAGTCTATACTTGTATGCTGCGCGCATCACATAGTAATTCTAGGCTAATAAACCGGAATAAGAACACATAATGTTTTCAAAACTTGATATCATGGTTAGTAGAGGCCGATCTTTGATCGGGCGAGCGGGGGTGCTCACGAAGTGACCTTCTCCAATCGTAGCCAAGTTCCCGAGCCGAGGCAACTTTAGTGATGACGAACACGTGGCCTTAGGCACGAGTCAGGGTTTCCTAAATCCCCCAAAATAAATATTTAGGTGGCGACTCTGTATCTGGCAAAGCAGTCCATGTTTGGCACTTCTTTCAAAAATCTGTTTTCAAAAACGATTTGCCGGATTTGGACTCTTTGATGATTCATCGGTCTTGCATTGCACTCTGCAAGATTAGATACAGGACCGTGACATTGAGTCCTGAACTGTAGTGAGCCCAATGAACAACGCGAGACATTCGTGGACGTCTACAGTTTCTGGCGACTCTGCTAGGGATTTAGAGAACTTGACTCGAACTCATGATATCTTGTTTTGATTACACTTTTGTGTCTCTTTGCATTGGATTTGCATTTGTGCGCCTAGGACACTTTGTTTGCCATCTGCTATTCCTGAACGGTTTGCCGGAGGCTGCGTGCCATAAGGCTAACCGGTTAGGGGCTCTGCCACGATGGGAACACAAACCCTGGTTTTCACCGGGGCACCCTTTTTGACCATTCGACCTAGTGCATATCGGAATCCATAGTGACTGTCCCAAACTAGGACAGGTTGCTTACCCGATTATAGGTTGTTTGAAACCGCTGCATGCGTAGTGAAACCCTAGCTCCTGACAAAATAGGACAGGGAAACCCTACCCCAACATAGGGGTGTTTTGGTTCTCACTTGTTTGTTATGTGCTTTAGAGTTAGCCTCTACAGGAATGCATGTATCAGTTTGCAAGTGTGGGCATCAGGCCTGCGGGCATCAGTATCAGTGTTTGAGAATCAGTTTTACCTGAGGGTATCAGTTTACAGGGCAGAATTTTGGGCAGAATTCTGTAGGGAGCGCAGTCATTCAACTTCACTCATGATGGTTCTTGTGAAATCAGGCTGAGATGCTGTCTATTTTCTCTTTTGCTAAGTAGTCTTGGAACCATAGCTTTAGAAGGGTCTGATATCCCTCGGGTACTCTGGACCTGTGTTGTTATGTGATCAGGGGTTGAACCACTTGCTGTCGGTGCTCAGTTTACCCCAGATGTGATGGATGACACGCACTATTTTGAGCATTTGTGAATGTTGTTTATTCTACTTTCTGACTTGGGTATTGAGTCTGTCTTGTTGTATCAAGTCAGTCCTGTTGAGTCTGTCTTGTTGTATCAAGTCAGTCCTGTTGAGTCTGTCTTGTTGTATCAAGTCAATCCTATTGAGTCTGTCTTGTTGTATCGAGTCAGTCCTGTTTTGTTAGAGTCGAGTGATTCCGGGGATATTACCTCGGATGTCACTATTTTGTTTTGTGTTTGTCTCTTTGCTTTCTTTTTTGAGTCTGTTTCTGCCGTGGAGCCAGTTGCAACCGGGAAATCCGAATGAAACAGCTGTGGCTGTCATGTTTTATACTTATTGCTACTTTGAGCCAGTTGTGCCAACAGATCTGAATGAACAGCCAGATGGTTTTCATGTTTTTGTGCTCATTTCTGCTTTGTGCCAGTCGTGCCAGAAGATCTAAATGAAGCGACAGTGCTTTTCACTTGCTTTTTTGTGCCTTAAAGTCATTGCATTTGACCTAAGTTTTTCAAAACTTTTTGACATTGTGATGAAAATGAAGAGGAAGGAATTCCTCAGGATTTGCAAAACTTTGATCAAACTGAGAGAAAGAAAGGCGTGTTAAGCCCTTAATGAATGAGATCATGCTTGTTAGTGTGAGTACTGAGAAGGATCCTGGCTTGATCCAGATTGGTTCTACATTGTCTTCCGCGCGAGCGATTAGTCGCTTTCTTAAAAGATTTCAAAAAAAAAAATGTTTTGCGCGGTCCTGCGAAGACCTGTGTGGAATCGCTCTTGAGATTGTGCAGCATAGGATCGCTCTCAGCCTCGAGACTCGACCCCCTTTGCTTTCAAACCTTGAACTTGGATTCAGAATGTTCAACGGTCAACCACAATGTGAGGCCCATGTGGCCAGATTTGAGGTAGCCCTCGAACAAGAGGCAAGAAAGTCAGATCAAGAAGGTCAGACGTCGTTAATAGAAGCTTGTGAAGCTAAGTCAGAAACACCCCTCGAACTAGGGGCAAAAATGTCAAAGGTGCTCGAAGAGTCAAAAAAATTGGGATGTTGCTCAAGCTAATGAAGATCGGCAAGAATGCCAAACCCCGGAAGGGAGGAAAGAAGAAGACATTGCTGAAGCACAACCGAGTTCCTATCCACAACACTAGAGGCAAATTCACCCTCCATTGGATGGACTTCTACATCATCAGCAAACAACAGCCACTCTCCTGGATTCAGATGACTTCAGGATCTCAAAACCATTTGACATGGACAAAGCTACACTTTTACCCTTCAGAGGCTCGCTGGGCCGAAAACCCGGAAGGGCGACCTAGGCAAAAGTTAGAGCAAGAAAAAGAAGAAAAAAAGAACAAAAAAAAAGAGAAAAAATGCAAACATTGAAAAAAGAAAAGAAGAAAAAAAATGAAGAAAATAAAAAGAAAAGATGAAAAAAGAAGAAAAGAAATGAAAAGAATTGAAAAGAAAAGAAGAACATAGCTCGCAAGGTTGAAAACCCGGAAGGGCAGCCTTGGCAAAAGTTAGAGCGCAAAAGGAGAGGTTAATACATGAGTGTACCTTAACCCCGAACTACGTAAGGCTTGATTCCCATCTTTGGATACGTAGGCAACTTCATTCTGAAGTCCAGCCGTAAAACACTTCAAATTCAATTTTGTTCATGTGATGGTTTTGGTCATCTTTGTCTTCTCTGTATTCGAGAGTTCGGTTGTGAGCGTCACTCTGAAGACTGATTACCATGTGCTGCGGCGCTATTCAGACAAGGGGCAACTTTCCGTTACAATACAGCGCGTTGCGGTGCCATTCAAACAAGGGGCAACTTTCCGTTGCCATGCAGTGCCATTCTGACAAGGGGCAATTCTCCTTTCAGATCTGAGGTTGTACATCTCAAGAGTAGGTTTCGTGCTCTTTGAGCAGTGGCCGTTTGCAAAAACAGTTTTGAGAATTTTTACTGAGGTTGACTAATTCTCTCGAAAATTATTTCACTTTTCCAAAACTGGACCATTTCTTGGACCCAAAAAAGGAAAATTTTCAGTGCTCATAACCTAACTCACATGATTTCAAATCAGAAAATTGAACAAGCACGTTAATCTAACTCTCATTTTGGTTAAAATTGTTTTAAGCAGAAGCCAAAAAACAAAAAATGGTCAAAATAATGAACTAGGGGCACAGTTGAGTCAGGCTTCCTGTTTTTCCCCCGTTGTCAATGCATTTGCCAGAAAGGGCACCATACTTGCCGGAAAGGGCACCCTATTAGCTAGGAAGGGCATAGCGGAAGCTAACAGAAAAGGGCTGAATGCTCTCAACATCCTCCAAGCAGTGAGGTATCAAGCAAAGTGCAAAGCATGAACTGGAATGGATCAAGATATTCCACTCCCTCGTCTGGACACATTTGATCATGTCCAAACTCCCCAGCAGAACATCGTCAACCGATGTCAGCTGCAGATTTGCTACACACCCAATTGTACCGCAACCCCTCTGCGGGAAAGTTCACTGTTGTGGGCAGAAGAAAAAGAATCTAGCAAAATGCTATGGGCAAGAGCCCGCAACTTCCTGTTTATCCATCAACCACCCTGGGAAGGGATGAAAAATGAGAGACTAAAGAATAGAGAGATGTGCGCTGAGAGGAAAAGCGAGAAAAGGGTTTTTAGAGAAAAACAGAGCCTGAGGGCCGAGTGATGTGAGAATCACAAATGAGGAAGGGCGGGAAACAATACCCGGAGAAACTGGCTCCTCGTGCACCGAGAGGTCTCTTGCCTTTGTAACACATCCGAGTGTTGTGTTTGTGTCTTTGTTTGTCTCAATTCTTGTTTTGAGTCGTTTTGAGTGTCAACAGATGTGTTTAGGTTGTTTTATCTTTTGCTTTCCGTTGTTGAGTCGTTTTTGCTATGGGCAGTCGTAGGCTCAATACCCGGTCGAGAACTCATCTCTCAATTTCAAAAAATAAAATCATTTTGCGCTCCGGGTGCCATGCCGTTCCCCACATCTGTGCAAAACAAGATTCGTTCTTTCGTAAAATCGCAGGGTTCAACCCAGGTCATGTCAGAACAGTAAAACCAGGACCTATTTGAAGCTATATGGGTTCCAGACTGCAAAGCAAAAGAAAAGAAGGAAAATGTGGAGCATCTTAGTGTGTTTTAACTCCAACGAATTCCGAGACTGCATTCCAGGTGCACCTTCTCAGGCCTCGCCGTTTCTCTGGAGTACGAGTGTATCTCAACCCCAAGTGTAAGCTTGCTTCAAGTCAGAATGGCAGTTCAGGCAGCACCTGAGGGTTTCACATGCAGATGTTACCTCTTGCCAATATGAACAAGGTATACCCTTTAGAGCTGAGCATGTTGCCAAGTCCTCCGAGAGGTAAATCGGAGGTTACGTTTGAATTGGTCTTGTTAAAGCGTGCATTTCCTTATTCAGTAGTTTACTTCAAACATGTTGTTGATGTTGCACTGAAAATGCATTGTTATGCATTGTTATTTGCATTGTTATGCACTTCTTTAACTTACGCTGTCATGCACGTTACTCGCATTGTCATGCACATCTATCTTACGCTGTCACGCACTATACCTGCATTGTTATGCACACCTCTCCAGTTGCGTTGTCACGCACATTCCACTTGCATTGTTTTGCACTCTTCTTTTCGAAACACCGGGATACGTCCCTACGTTTCTTCTCCTTTTCCGAAACACCGGGATACGTCCCTATGTTTCTCCTTCTTTTTCCGAAACACCGGGATACATCCCTATGTTTCTCTCCTTCTTTCTGAAACACCAGGATACGTCCCTATGTTTCTCCCTTTTCGGTTAAGAGCATTTGGAATACGTTCCAATGCTTGAGCCATTCCGAAACACCGGGATACGTCCCTATGTTTCTTCTCCTTTTCCGAAACACTGGGATACGTCCCTATGTTTCTTCTCCTTTTTCGAAACACTGGGATACGTCCCTATGTTTCTTCTCCTTTTCCTGAACACCGGGATACGTCCCTATGTTTCTCCTTCTTTCCGAAACACCGAGATACGTCCCTATGTTTCTCCTTCTTTCTGAAACACCGAGATACGTCCCTACGTTTCTTTTCCTTGTTTCGAAACACTGGGATACGTCCCTATGTTTCTCCTACCTTTCCGAAACACCGGGATACGTCCCTATGTTTCTCCCTCTTTGGTTAAAAGCGTTTGGAATACGTTCCAATGCTCACACCATTCCGAAACACCAGGATACGTCCCTATGTTTCTCCCTCTTCAGTTAAAAGCGTTCGGAATACGTTCCAATGCTCACACCATTCCGAAACATCGGGATACATCCCCATGATTCTTCCCCTTTGGTTAAGAGCATTTCGAATACGTTCCAATGCTTATACCTTTCCGAAACACCGGGATACGTCCCCATGTTTCTCCCTATTTGGATCAGAGCATTCGGAATACATTCCAATGCTTATGCCATTCTGAACACAGGGATATGCCCCTGTTCTTCTCCTTATTTGGTTAAAGAGCATTTGGAATACGTTCCAATATTTATACCATTCCCTTTCCTCTCTCCCGTGTGCTACGCTGAGAGGTTCTCCATTTCCTTACACATTTTCGGCGTGTTTGGAATTTGTCTCAGGTTGCATTGTTTTGCATCCATCTCGCATTGTTATGCATCGCCCTTAGGTTGCATTGTCTTGCATCCTTCCACTCGCGTTGTCACGCAGCTCTTCACTTGCATTGTTATGCATATTGCTAACAATATTGTACCTGTTAAGTTTCTTTCCTTTGCAGGCACGATATTGTATGTACGGTTCATTTGAAGCTAGTGTGACCAGACGAACCGGACAGGTATTGTATATTCTTCGTATGAGACGTAGTGAGAATTGAATAATTCTCTTACATCCTTTTTGCATCATAATGTAGTTTGGTTTTTGCTTGCTTAAAACTGTTGCATGATATGCTTCGTTACAGCTTTCTTTGCATGATCATAAGTTATGCTCGGCTTTGTGCATTGTTCTTGCATTTTGCCCCCACCCTCGGGCGCATATCCTTATCTGTAGCTCATATGCTTTGTCTAAGTCTTCGGCCTTGTCAAAAATGGGTCGTCTCTGGGCTTTGACATTCACTCCCGTCATTGTTATGACTTTCGAGTTCTGTCAAAGAGGGGCAACTGTAGACACCCCATTTTTGACCGTCCTCAAGACTTGGACATCATCGTTTGAACACCCGATGATCATCCATGTTCGTGTTCATTTTGAGTTCCCGGAGGTCTTGGCTGCGCGCCTTGCCTCAGGATCTCTTAACTGGGCTGTTCTGTGCTTGGTTTTGGACCAAAACTTGTTAGTTTTTGCTTCTGAGGGCAGGGAATGGCTTGTTAGCCATCCCCGGATCCCACCGGCCGAGGCATGATGTCACCGGCCATGTTCTCTTGCCACCGGCCATTGGTGATGGCCGGTCGACACCTTTGATGGTCGGCCGGCCTTTCATTTGGTCAATCGGCCATAATTTCTGGCCGGGACTTCTTTTTTGCCTCTTTTAGGCATTGTGCATGCCAGCTGGAGCACACAGATCTGTGTATGGAGGATTTGCACCCTTTGCACCTTTTTGTTCTAAGCTTCTTGGAGAAGCTTGCACCCTTTACTCTAGCTTCTTCAGGAAGCTTGGTCCTTTGTCTTAGCTTCCTCATGAAGCTTGAACCCTTTGCCTTAGCTTCCTCAAGAAGCTTGACCCCCTTGACCCTTTTTGTTTAGCTTCCCTTAGAAGACTTGAGCCCTTGCCTTGTCTATGAAAAGAGAGCCTCTCCTTCCATTTGAGAGGTTGGAAAAAACTCAAAGATACAGCTGATATATCACTCTCTCTCTCTCTATATCTCCCTCTCTCTCTACATTTGTGTGCGTTAGAGAGCCTTAAAGTGAGTTTTGTTCTTAGTTTTGCACTAAGACACCTAGTGTTACACCATACCTTGGTTATTGAGGTGTTGAGAGGTTGTTCTTGGAGCTTTTGAGTTGGTTTTGATCAGAAAAGGGGGCCGGAGTTTTGGTTCTTGAAGTGTTCTTCAAGGGTGAGTACTATTACTTTATATTCCCCATTCTTGCACTAGCTTTTAACCTACTTTGCATGCTGTTTTGAGCTTTGTGTATAACTGATAAAAGTTCTGATTTTTCATGTTTAAGATGTTTCATTAAGGTCATTTTTGTGTTTGGGGTCGACCTCCCCCTCTTAGGCCTTGTTTGGCCTCTTTTGTGCCTTCTTTGTTGAGCTTTGGGAACTTTCATATTTTGGCCTTCTCACCAATGAAATCCAGAGGATTTTCAGTGGTGGTGAAGGGGTTTTGAGGTCTTGTATAGGGGAGGGACACCCCTCTCCCTTTTGTGACTCATTTGTTTGTGTTTTGGCTCATAAGGGAAGCATGAATGCCTAGCTTTGTTTGGCTTTATTTCAGAGGTTATTTGGTGTTTATATAGCATGCTTTATCTCTGTTTTAGGTTGGTTTGTTGACCCCTCGCATGCACCATACACTTGCCTTGCATTCCTCAATTTTGCCTAGAAATGCATCATGCATTTAGACCACCATGCATGCATGTTTTGACTTGGCTTTGTGAAGTTTTTAGTCATGTTTTAACATGTTTAAGTTCTGTTTGGTCTCATTTTGGTCATACTTGCCATGCTTTATATAGCCTCTTTGAATTCTAGCTTGTTGGCTTCGGGTGTGTGAGTCCTTAGCATGCATTACTTAGGCTATTTCAGTGATTTGGAATCACTTATCATGCCATTTCAGTCCATATTTTATGCTTACATGCTTGCATTTGTTACCCTTTCAATGCCTTGAAGAGTTGTGGTCCTATGCTCCATGTTTGAGTCCTTGGTGTGTGCCTTTTTGTTTAAGTCCTTGGGCTGCCATATCAGTGGGTTTTGGGGTGCATTTTGACGCATTGAAACTCTGTTTTTGGTTGCATAATCCATGCCATGTGTGGTCATGATAGTTGTAGTGGAATGCTCCCTTTTATGCCTTAGCTTTAGGCCCATTGGTGTGCATGTTTGCATGAGCATTTGTCCATCATTTCCATCACTTTTGGCCACTGTTTATGGCAAGGCTGAGGCCTGCCCTTTGCGGTTTAAGTCCACCATTGCATGTTCATCGCACGTTTGTTGCATATTTGGTTCATTGTGTGTTGGCACATGCTAGTTCCATTGCATATTTTTCTATATTTGCTACATTGCATTTTGCATGCTTGGCATATTTCATATTTGAATGTATAGGTTGCATTGCATTTGGCATGCTTGTTACCTTATCCTCATGTACATACTCGAGCCATATTGCATGCATACATTACATTGTGTTTAGTTTGGGGTGTCAAACCAAACACAAGGATCGAGGGACATTTCGTACTTGAAGTGACGAAACGTACCTCAATCCTCGGTCGCCGACGCTCTTGATCTCAACATGATAGGGCGTGTAGCATTCATTAGTTTTGTTGCATTCATTTTACATTAATTTGCAAACTTGGTACCTTTGGCCATCATGTATCGAAATGCGTGATTGGTGGCCCGAGGGCCGAGGGCCACACTCCCTTGAGTCTATAAAATGATAGGGGGAGTGGTCATGCACACATTGCTTTGAAATTTCCTTGCCATGCACTGTCTGTCCTCTGCTGCTGTCAAAACCGGATTCTGCAGGAAGATTTGGCCGACCGACTACATACAGTGCCGACCGGCCAAAAATATCTGGCCGATGGGTTCACAATTGGTCGATGACCATTTATCAATGGCCAGTGGATCTTTACCTTGGCCGGTGGCATCCCAAAATGATCAGGGAGTGGTTCAGAAGCATCACAAGTATTTTCACAGTTCTCAAAGGTGCAGAACAGTGCAAACAGAGGCAACAGTGGCATGGCAACGGGTTTCCGAGCGAGGCGAATCGAGCATGCATCATCCCGTCATTCTGAGGCAGGGCTGCGGCCACCTTCCTTCTGTAATTAATGTGTTAATTAATTAGTAGTTTTGTAATATTTAATTAGCTAGAGTAGTTAATTATTCATTTGGTTTGTATTATTTATTCGGACCCTCCGAGTGAGGGCAATTGTGTAATAAGTGTGCGTGAGTGTGTGAATGTCTTCCAACCCCACGTCTTTCTCCCTTTTACTTACCTGCTTACGATGGTTAGATTAGGGCATGTTTCAATTAGCATACTTATGCTCGCATGTTTGCATTCATTCATATGTCTCGCATACACCGGGCTCGGTGCATCATACTAATTGCATTGTATTTCAATTCCAAGTTGAATACATGTTATCTGTAGCATTTTACATGCTATCTTAGAATAGCCGAGCCTATCTTAGTTACATTTTTGCATGTGATGCATTAGCCATCTTAACATGAACTAGGATCATGCATTGATTACTAACTAGTTTTTGTTTTGGCTTGGAGTACTCGATGAGTGTTTGTGCTTTAGCATCCTTGCGTGCGTGTGAGTGACTGCCATGATAGCATGCTTACCATGAGGCTGTTTGCTTATGTGGCATAACTGCCTGAATGCATGTGGGTGACGGTTGGATTATCTGAATTGGAACAATTCATTGATTGCGAGTTTTAAGCCCACTAGATAGTGGCAAATCACCATGTTTTCTAAGCCCACTTGAGGGTGGAAAAATCCGTAATTTAGTCTATTTGCGAGTAGCAAACCACTTTAAAAAACAAACATGAAATGTTTTGTTCCAACTCAGGCAATCTAGTCTATACTTATATGCTGCGCGCATCACATAGTAATTCTAGGCTAATAAACCGGAATAAGAACACATAATGTTTTCAAAACTTAATATCATGGTTAGTAGAGGTCGATCTTTGATCGGGCAAGCGGGGGTGCTCACGAAGTGACCTTCCCCAATCGTACCCAAGTTCCCAAGCCGAGACCACTTTGGTGATGACGAATACGTGGCCTTAGGCACGAGTCAGGGTTTCCTAAATCCCCCCAAAATAAATATTTAGGTGGCGACTCTGTATTTGGAAAAACAGTCCATGTTTGGCACATCTTTCAAAAATCTGTTTTCAAAAACAATTTGCCGGATTTGGACTCTTTGATGATTCATCGGTCTTGCATTGCACTCTGCAAGATTAGATACAGGACCGTGACATTGAGTCCTAAACTATAGTGAGCCCAATGAACAACGCGAGATTCCCTCCCGGGACGTTCGGGGACGTCTACAATATCTGCTATCATGCAAGAAGGTTTGAAGACGTCTCCAAGAGTTTAAACCCTAATGCAAGTGAAATGGCAAGTAAACACCATAATTACATATCTACCATCATGCAACAGAATCCGAATAAATGTCCGAGTGTTAGAACCCTAATGCGTGAGTAATGGTAAGTAAACACCATAATTACATATCTTCCATCATGCAAGAGGGTTCGAAGAAGTGTCCTAGAGTTCAAAATCTAATGCATGAGAAATGGTAAGTAAACACCATAATTACATATCTGGCATCATGCAAGAGGGTCCGAATAAGTGTCCGAGTGTTCGAACCTTAATGCATTAGAAATGGTAAGTAAACACCATAATTACATATCGGCCATCATGCAAGAAGGTTCGAAGAAGCCTCCGAGAGTTTAAACCCTAATGCATGTGAAATGGCAAGTAAACACCATAATTACATATCTGCCATCAGGCAACAGGGTCCGAATAAAGGTCCGAGTGTTAGAACCCTAATGCGTGAGAAATGGTAAGTAAACACCATAATTACATATCTGCCATCATGCACGACGGTCCGAATAAGTGTCCGAGTGTTTCAACCCTAATGCAAGAGAAATGGTAAGTAAACACCAGAATTACATATCTGTCATCATGCAAGAGGGTCCGAATAAGTGTCCGAGTGTTCGAACCCTAATGCACGAGAAATAGTAAGGAAACACCATAATTACATATCTGCCATCATGCAAGATGGTCTGAATCAGTGTCCGAGTGTTCAATCCCTAATGCATGGGTAATCGTATGTAAACACCATAATTACATATCTGCCATCACGCAACAAGGTCCAACCAAGTGTCCGTGAGTTCAAACCCTAATGCATGAGAAATGGAATATAGACACGATAATTACATATCTGCCATCATGAAATAGGGTCCGAATAAGTGTCACAGTGTCCGAACCCTAATGCAAGAGAAATCGTAAGTAAACACCATAATTACATATCTGCCATCATGCAAGAAGGTCCGAAGAAGCGTCCGTGAGTTTAAACCATAATGCATGAGAAATGGCAAGTAAACGCCACAATTACATATCTGTCATCATGCAAGAGGGTCCGAATAAGTGTTCGAGTGTTCAATCCCTAATGCATGAGAAATCGCGAGTAAACACCATAATTGCATATCTGCCAACATGCAACAAGGTCTGAAGAAGTGTCCATGAGTTTAAACCCTAATGCAAGAGAAATGGCGAGTAAACACGATAATTACATATCTGCCATCATGCAGGAGGGTCCGAATAGGGCCCGAGTGTTCGAACCCTAATGCATGACAAATTGTAAGTAACAGCATAATTACATATCTGCTATCATGCAAGAGGGTCCGAATAAGTGTCTGAGTGTTCGAACCCTAATGCATGAGAAATGGTAAGCAACACCATAATTACATATCTATCATCATGCAAAAGGGTCCGAATAAGTGTCTGAGTGTTCGAAGCCTAATGCCTGATAAATGGTAAGTAACACAATAATTACGTATCTGCCATCACGCAAGAGAGTCCGAATAAGTGTTCGGCTGTTCAAACCCTAATGCACGAGAAATGGTAAGAAACCCCAAAACTACATATATGCCATCATGCAGGAGGGTCCGAATAAGTGTCCGAGTGTTCGAACCCTAATGCATAAAAAATGGTAAGTAAACACCATAATTACACATTTGCCATCAAGCAAGAAGGTCCGAATAAGTGTCTGAGTGTTCGAACACTAATGCATGAGAAATGGTAAGTAAACACCATATTTACGTATCTGCCATCATGCAAGAGGGTCCGAATAAGTGTCAGAGGGTTTAAACCCTAATGCATGTGAAATGGCAACTAACACCATAATTACATATCTGCCTTCATTCAAGAGGTTCCGAATAAGTGTCCAAGTGTTCGAACCCAAATGCATGAGAAAAGGCAAGTAAACACAATAATTACGTATCTGCCATCATGCAAGAGGGTGCGAATAAGTGTCTGAGTGTTCGAACCCTAATGCGTGAGAAATGGTAAATAAACACCATAATTACATATCTGCCATCATGCCCGAGGGTCTGAAGAAGTGTCCGAGACTTGAAACCCTAATGCATGAGAAATGGCAAGTAAACACCATAATTACATATCCGCCATCATGCAAGAGGGTCCGAATAAGTGTCCGAGTGTTTGAACCCTAATGCATGAGAAATGGTAAGTAAACACTATAATTACATATCTGTCATCATGCAAGAGGGTCCGAATAAGTGTCCGAGTATTTAAACCCTAATGCATGAGAAATGGCAAGTAAACACCATAATTACATATCTGCCATCATGCAAGAGGGTCCGAATAAGTGTCCGAGTGTTCGATCCCTAATGCATGAGAAATCGTAAGTAAACATCATAATTACATTTCTGCCATCATGCAACAAGGTCCGAAGAAGTTTCCGTGAGTTTAAACCCTAATGCATGAGAAATGGCAAGTACACACGATAATTACATATCTGCCATCATGAAATAGTGTCCGAATAAGTGTCCCATTGTTCGAACCGTAATGCAAGAGAAATTGTAAGTAAACACCATAATTACATATCTGCCATCATGCAACGAAGCCCGAAGAAGTGTCCATGTGTTTAAACCATAATGCAAGAGAAATGGCAAGTAAACACCACAATTACATAGTTGTCATCATGCAAGAGGGTCTGAAAAAGTGTCCTAGTGTTCGATCTGTAATGCATGAGAAATCGTCAGTAAACACCATAATTACATTTCTACCATCATGCAACAATGTCCGAAGAAGTGTCCGTGAGTTTAAACCCTAATGCATGAGAAATGGCGAGTAAACACAATAATTACATATCTGCCATCATGCAAGAGGTCCGAAAAAGTGTCCGAGTGTTCGAACCCTAATGCATTAGAAATGGTAAGTAAACACCATAATTACATATATGCCATCATGCAAGAAGGTTCGAAGAAGTCTCCGAGAGTTTAAACCCTAATGCATGTGAAATGGCAAGTAAACACCATAACTACATATCTACCATCATGCAACAGGGTTTGAATAAGTGTCCGAGTGTTAGAACCCTAATGCGTGAGAAACGGCAAGTAAACACCATAATTACATATCTACCATTATGCAAGAGGGTCCGAAGAAGTGTCCGGGAGTTCAAACCCTAATGCATGAGAAATGGCAAGTAAACACGATAATTACATATCTGCCGTTATGCGGGAGGATCCGAATAAGTGTCCGAGTGTTTAAACCTTAATGCATTGGAAATGGCAAATAAACACCATAATTTCATATCTATGATCATAAATGGAAAGTAACACCACAATTACATATCCTCCATCATGGAAGAGGGTACGAATAAGTGTTCGAGTGTTCGAAGCCTAATGCATGAGAAATGGTAAGTAACACCGTAATTACATATATGCCATCATGCAAGAGGATCCGAATAAGTGTCCGAGTGTTCGAACCCTAATGCATGAGAAATGGGAAGTAAACACCATAATTACATATCTGCCATCATGCAAGTGGGTCCGAATAAGTGTCCGAGTGTTCGAACCCAAATGCATAAGAAATGGCAAGTAAACACCAAAATTACGTATCTGCCATCATGCAAGAGGGTCCGAATAAGTGTCCGAGTGTCCGAACCCTAATGCATGAGAAATGGTAAGTAAACACCATAATTACATATCAGCAATCATGCAAGAGGGTCCGAATAAGTGTCCGAGTGTTTAAACCCTAATGCATGAGAAACGGTAAGTAAACACCATAATTATATATCTGCGATCACGCAAGAGGGTCCAAATAATTGTCCGAGTGTTCGAACCCTAGTGCATGAGAAATGGCCAATAAACACCATAATTACATATATGCCATTAGGCAAGAGGGTCCGAATAAGTGTCCGAGTGTTTCAACCCTAATGCATGAGAAATGGTAAGTAAACACCATAATTATATATCTGCCATCACGCAAGAGGGTCCGAATAATTGTCTGAGTGCTCGAACCCTAATGCATGAGAAATGGTAAGTAAACACCATAATTACATATCTGCCATCATGCCAGAGGGTCGAAATAAGTTTCCGAGTGTTTGAACCCTAATGCATGAGAAATGGCAAGTAAACACCGTAATTACATATCTGCCATCATGCAAGACGGTCCGAATAAGTGTCCGAGTGTTCGAACCCTAATGCATGAGAAATGGTAAGTAAACACCATAATTACATATCTGCCATCATGCAAGACGGTCCGAATAAGTGTCCGAGTGTTTAAACCCTAATGCATGAGAAATGGCAAATAAACACCATAATTACATACCTGTCGCTATGTAGGAGGATCCGAATAAGGGTCTGAGTGTTTAAACCTTAATGCATTGGAAATGACAAATAAACACCATAATTTCATATCTACCATCATGCAATAGGGTCCGAATAAGTGTCCGAGTGTTCGAAGCCTAATGCATGAGAAATGGTAAGTAACACCATAATTACATATCTACCATCATGCAAGAGGGTCCGAATAAGTGTCCTAGTGTTCGAAGCCTGATGCATGAGAAATGGTAAGTAAAAACATAATTACATATCTGTAACCATGCAAAAGGGTCTGAATAAGTGTCCGAGTGTTCGAACCCTAATTCATGAGAAACGGTAAGTAAACTCCAGAATTACATATCTGTCATCGTGCAAGACGGTTCGAATTAGTCTCTGAGTGTTTAAACCGTAATGCATGAGAAATGGAAAATAAACGCTATAATTACATATCGGCTATCATGCATGATGGTCCGAATAAGTGTCCGAGTATTCGAACCCAAATGCATGAGAAATGGCAAATGAACACCATAATTACGTATCTGCCATCATGCAAGGGGGTCCGAATAAGTGTCCGAGTGTTCGAACCCTAATGTAGGAGAAATGGCAAGTAAACACCACAATTACAAATCTGCCATCATGGAAGAGTGTCTAAATAAGTGTTCGAACCCTAATGCATGAGAAACGGTAAGTAAACACCATAATTATATATCTGCCATCGTGCAAGAGGGTCCGAATAAGTGTCCGAGTGTGTAAACCCTAATGCATGAGAAATGGCAAATAAACACCATAATTACATATCTACCATCATGCAAGAGGGTCCGAATAAGTGTCAGAGTGTTTCAACCCTAATGCATGAGAAATGGTAAGTAAACACCATAATTATATATCTGCCATCACGCAAGAGGGTCCGAATAATTGTCCGAGTGTTCGAACCCTAATGCATGAGAAATGGTAAGTAAACACCATAATTACATATCTACCATCATGCCAGAGGGTCCAAATAAGTTTCCGAGTGTTTGAACACCCTAATGTATGAGAAATGGAAAGTAAACACCATAATTACGTATCTACCATCGTGCAAGACAGTCCGGATAAGTGTCTGAGTGTTCGAACCCTAATGCATGAGAACTGGTAAGTGAACACCATAATTACATATCTTTCATCATGCAAGAGGGTCTGAATAAGTGTCCGAGTATTTAAACCCTAATGCATAAGAAATGGCAAGTAAACACCATAATTACATATCTGTCATCATGCAAGATGTAACATGTCCGCGAGGGACCTCAGCGCTGCTACAGTTCGGACTCGTTTTGGTTACTGTTCTTAATCTGAACCAAAGAGTCCAAATCCGGCAAATCAATTTGAGAAAATAGATTTTTTGAAAGAAGTGCCAAACATGGACTGCTTTGCCAGATACAGAGTCACCACCTAAATATTTTTTAATAGGGGAATTTAGGAAACCCTGACTCGGTGCCAGAGCCACGTGTCCGTCATCACCAAAGTTGCCTCGGCTCGGGAGCTTGGGTACGATTGGGGAAGGTCAGCTATGAGCACCCCCTCTCGCCCGATCCGAAGATCGGCCTCTACTAACCATGATATCCTATTTTGAAAACATTATGCGTTCTTATTCCGGTTATTAGCCTAGAATTACTGATGTTATGCGCGCAGCAAACAAGTATAGACCAAATCGCCTAAGTTGGAACAAAACATTTCATGTTTGTTTTGAAAATGGTTTGCTACTCGCAAGTAGGCTAAAATATTGGTTTTGCCACCCTCGAGTGGGCTTTTAGAAAAGATGGTTTTGCCACTATCCAGTGGGCTTAAAACTCACAGTTTTGATGCGTTATTCCAATTTAGGTAATTCAACCTCCATCCACAGGCATCAAGCAGTTATATCACTTAAGCAGCTAGCCTCATGGTAATCATGCTATTATGGCGACACTCACACGCATGCGGTATGCTAAAGCATAAAAAGCTCACCTAGTACTCCGTGCCAAGACAAGAACATGTTAGCAATCATGTGTGATCCAAGTCCATGTTTAAATGCCTAATGCAACGCATACGGAATGTCACTAGAGTAGGCTCGGCTAGTCTAGGATGACATGTGAAAATGCACAGATAGCATGTATTCAAGTTAAATTTGAAATACTTATGCAATTAGTATGATGTGCCGAGCCCGGTGCATACAATACTGATAAATGATGCACGCATGCATAACATGAAGATGCTAAAGAAAATATGCCCTAATACTAACCATCAAAACAGGTAAGTAAAAGGGAAGAAAGAAGTGGGGGTTGGAAGACATGCACACACGCACCCACACTTATTACAGATTTGCCCTCACTCGGAGGGACCAAAAGAATAATACAATTTAACTAACCAACTAGCTAATTAAAGATTACAGACCATTAAATTAATTAAGCAAATTAATTAATCTAAGAAAGCAATAAACAACAGCCTCAGCAGAGGGCTCAATGCATGCGCTCGGTTCCGCCCGGAAATCCACTGACATGCTCAAGATGCCTCTATTTTCCCTGCTCTGCTTCTCTGATGACTGCCAAAGTCTTAGGGTTTGCTCTATGGATGCCAGGGAACACCACCGGCTGAAGGAGAACACCACCGGCCATATAGAATAGTCACCGGCCACAAATTTGATCCATCGGCCAACAATGATGGCCGGTCGGCAATGAAGATAGCCGGCCGGCCAAATCTTCCTGCAGAATCTGTATTTGACAGCAGCAGAGGGCAAGACTTGGCATGGCAATGCATTTCAAGCAATGTATGCACCAATCATATCCCTTATCATGTTTGTGACTCAAAGGGACATGAACCCTGGTTCTTGGACCACCAATCGCGCATTTCCATGCATGATGGCCCAAAGAATCAAGTATGCAACTTCAATTCCAAATGAATGCAAACCAAATAAACACACAAGGGGGCCCAACCTCTATCATGCTCACTTCAAGAGGTCTAGCATGCATGCTTATGCGATGCAATCCTAGGCATGTTGGCTAGTATGCAACATGGGAATGCAAAGGAAGCATACAAGACATGCAAGGCACGAGACAATGCAACCAACAAGTATGCAAGGCGTAATGTGGGTATTCAAGCATGTAAGCAAACATGTGACTTCATTCAATCATGCAAGCTCAATCATGCAACAACTCGCCGATATGCTACAACATACAAGGAGTACATGCAACCAACAAAGAGATGGACTTAAACATGATTTAGGCAGCCTTAACTAGGCCCAAAACAGTGGCCAAAATGCCACAAATGAAGGACTAAAGGACATACAAACATGCATGCAAATGAGATCCAACACTTCAAGCATTAAAGAGCAATTTCTAAGTACACTTAAGAAGATGCAAACATGGACAATTAGCATGCATTAAGCTATGAAAATCATGTAAGAACATGGTGCCAACCAAGCAAACAAGATAGGCTAAACATGCAACAATGGTCCAAAACTTAAGGCTAACAAGCCAAAATCAAAGAAGCCAAGCAATGCAAGCCTTAGTTGACCAAAACAGCCAAGGATAGACCTTAATCATGGAAAAATAAACATGAAAGCTTCACGAAGCTAGGCCTAAAACATGCTTGAACAAGGATTAAAACCTAGATGCATGTTAAGGCTATACTAAGGCATTACAAGGCATGCATGCTAAGCAAGCATGGTGTACCAAAACCAACTCAATACAATGCTATATTATGACATAATAAGCACGAAAAGCAACTAAGGCATGGTCAACATACCCCTAGACATGGTGCTCCCTCAAGAGGCAAAAATAGTCCTTTTTAAGGACAACAAGGAGAGGGGGTGGCCCTCTCCTTCATAGGACCTCAAGGTACCATCCTCACCTCTGAAATCCCTCAAGATTTCAGTGGTGAGGAGGCCTAAACACAATGGTCCCGGAGCTCACTCAAAATGGCACAAAATGAGGGCCTTTCAAGGCTTAAGAGGGGTCAAACAACCCCAAATGCCAAAGCACCCTTAACCAACTATTTAGAGTACTAAAAAACAGAACTTTTATGTGTTATATGCAAAGTCAGAAAATAGTTGCAAGATAAGTAAAAATACAATGCAAAAATGGGGAATAAAGGGGCAAGCTTCTTACCCTTGAAGGCCCTCTTCAACAATGGAGCTCCAGCAACTTCTTTAGGTTGAAACCAGCTCCAAAACTCCAAAAACAACCCTCAAGGGCCTCAGCTCCAAGAAAAGGTGTGATGGTGGGTGTTTGTGTGCAAATCTAAGCCTAAACACACACAAGAGAGAGAGAGAGATGTGGAGATAGGATATGGGCAAACTCTAACCCTAGAACTCAAACCCTAAAAATGTTGTCTAAAAATGTCTAACTTTTCTAACCTCTCAAAAGGGAGAGAAGGTCCTCTTTATAGAGCTTTTAGCCTTGTAAGCTTACAAGACAAGCTTCTAAAGAGAGAGATCCCTCCATACACGTGTATGGAGGGGAGCCAAGTGCATGCCAGCTGCACCAAAATATCTGTAAAAGCAGATGCACAGTAGTCGGCCGGCCAAAGATGCAATTGACCAAAAAAAGATAGCCGGCCGGCCATCTAGAGTGCCGGCCGGCCAAACATTTGGCTGGTGGCAACAAAACACAGCCGGTGGCCTCAAGCCATGGCCGGTGGAGTGTGGGGATGGCCAACAAGCCATTCCCTGCCCTTCCAAGGCAAAACACAAGTGTTTGGTGCAAAACCAGACACAAAATAGTCGAGTCGAGAGATCCTGAGGCAAGGCGCGTATCCAAGACCTCCAGGAACTCAAGACGAACACAAACATGGATGATCACCGAGTGTTCAAGCGGTGACGTCCAAGTCTTGAGGACGGTCAAAAATGGGGTGTCTACACAAGAGGGTCCGAATAGGTGTCCGAGTTCGATCCCTAATGCATGAGAAATCGTAAGTAAACATCATAATTACATTTCTGCCCTCATGCAACAAGGTCCGAAGAAGTTTCCGTGAGTTTAAACCTTAATGCATGAGAAATGGCCAGTACACACAATAATTACATATCTGCCATCATGAAACAGTGTCCGAATAAGTGTCCCATTGTTCGGACCCAAATGCAAGAGAAATCGTAAGTAAACACCATAATTACATATCTGCCATCATGCAACAAAGTTCGAAGAAGTGTCCACGTCTTTAAACCATAATGCATGAGAAATGGCAAGTAAACACCTCAATTACATAGCTGTCATCATGCAAGAGGGTCCGAATAAGGCTCCTACTGTTTGATCCGTAATGCATGAGAAATCGTGAGTAAACACCATAATTACATTCTGCCATCATGCAACAAGGACCGAAGAAGTGTCCGTGAGTTTAAACCCTAATGCATGAGAAATGGCGAGTAAACACGATAATTACATATCTGCCATCATGCAGGAGGGTCCGAATAAGTGTCCGAGTGTTCGAAACCTAATGCATTAGAAATGGTAAGTAAACACCATGATTACATATCTGCCATCATGCAAGAAGGTTCGAAGAAGTCTCCGAGAGTTTAAACCCTAATGCATTTGAAATCGCAAGTAAACACGATAATTACATATCTGCCGCTATGCGGGAGGAATCGCATAAGTGTCTGAGTGTTTAAACCTTAATGCATTGGAAATGGAAAATAAACACCATAATTTCATACCTACCATCATAAATGGAAAGTAACACCACAATTACATATCCTCCATCATGCAAGAGGGTCCGAATAAGTGTCCGAGTGTTCGAAGCCTAATGCATGAGAAATTGTAAGTAACACCGCAATTACATCTATGCAATCATGCAAGAGGATTTGAATAAGTGTCCGAGTGCTCGAACCCTAATGCATGAGCAATGGGAAGTAAACACCATAATTACATATCTGCCATCATGCAAGTGGGTGCGAATAAGTGTCCGAGTGTTCGAACCAAAATGCATGAGAAATGGCAAGTAAACACCATAATTGCGTATCTGCCATCATGCAAGAGGGGCCAAATAAGTGTCCGAGTGTCCGAACCCTAATGCATGAGAAATGGTAAGTAAACACCATAATTACATATCAGCAATCATGCAAGAGGGTCCGAATAAGTGTCCGAGTGTTTAAACCCTAATGCATGAGAAATGGTAAGTAAACACCATAATTATATATCTGCCATCTCGCAAGAGGGTCCGAATAATTGTCCGAGTGTTCGAACCCTAATGCGTGAGAAATGGCCAATAAACACCATAATCACATATCTGCCATCAGGCAAGAGGGTCCGAATAAGTGCCCGAGTGTTTCAACCCTAATGCATGAGAAATGGTAAGTAAACACCATAATTATATATCTGTCATCTCGCAAGAGGGTCCGAATAATTGTCCGAGTGTTTGAACCCTAATGCATCAGAAATGGTAAGTAAACACCATAATTACATATCTGCCATCATGCCAGAGGGTCCAAATAAGTTTCCGAGTGTTTGAACACTAATGCATGAGAAATGGCAATTAAACACCATAATTACATATCTGCCATCATGCAAGACGGTCCGAATAAGTGTTCGAGTGTTCGAACCCTAATGCATGAGAAATGGTAAGTAAACACCATAATTACATATCTGCCATCATTCAAGAGGGTCCGAATAATTGTCCGAGAGTTTAAACCCCAATGCATGAGAAATGGCAAGTAAACACCATAATTACATACCTGCCGTTATGCGGGAGGATCCGAATAAGTGTCTGAGTGTTTAAACCTTAATGCATTGGAAATGGCAAATAAACACCATAATTTCATATCTACCATCATGCAAGAGGGTCCGAATAAGTGTCCGAGTGTTCGAAGCCTAATGCATGAGAAATGGTAAGTAACACCATAATTACATATCTACCATGATGCAAGAGGATCCGAATAAGTGTCCTAGTGTTCGAAGCCTGATGCAAGAGAAATGGTAAGTAAACAACATAATTACATATCAGCCACCATGCAAGAGGGTCTGAATAAGTGTCCGAGAGTTCAAACCCTAATGCATGAGAAATGGTAAGTAACTCCCGAATTACATATCTGTCATCGTGCAAGAGGGTCTGAATTAGTTTCCGTGAGTTTAAACCCTAATGCATGAGAAATCGCAAGTACACACGATAATTACATATCTGCCATCATGAAACAGTGTCCGAATAAGTGTCCCATTGTTCGGACCCTAATGCAAGAGAAATCGTAAGTAAACACCATAATTACATATCTGCCATCATGCAACGAGGTCCGAAGAAGTGTCCATGTGTTTAAACCATAATGCATGAGAAATGGCAAGTAAACACCACAATTACATAGCTGTCATCATGCAAGAGGGTCCGAATAAGTGTCCTAGTGTTCGATCCGTAATGCATGAGAAATCGTGAGTAAACACCATAATTACATTTCTGCCATCGTGCAACATTGTCAGAAGAAGTGTCCGTGAGTTTAAACCCCAATGCATGAGAAATGGCGAGTAAACACGATAATTACATATCTTCCATCATGCAAGAGGGTCCGAATAAGTGTCCGAGTGTTCGAACCCTAATGCATTAGAAATGGTAAGTAAACACCATAATTACTTATCTGCCATCATGCAAGAAGGTTCGAAGAAGTCTCCGAGAGTTTAAACCCTAATGCATGCGAAATCGCAAGTAAACACGATAATTACATATCTGCCGTTATGAGGGAGGATCCGAATAAGTGTCAAAGTGTTTAAAACTTAATGCATTGGAAATGGCAAATAAACACCATAATTTCATATCTACCATCATAAATGGAAAGTAACACCACAATTACATATCCTCCATCATGCAAGAGGCTCCGAATAAGTGTCCGAGTGTTCGAAGCCTAATGCATGAGAAATGGTAAGTAACACCGTAATTACATATATGCCATCATACAAAAGGATCCGAATAAGTGTCCGAGTGTTCGAACCCTAATGCATGAGAAATGGGAAGTAAACACCATAATTACATATCTGCCGTCATGCAAGCGGGTCCGAATTAGTGTCCGAGTGTTCGAACCAAAATGCATGAGAAATGGCAAGTAAACACCATAATTACGTATCTGCCATCATGCAAGAGGGCTGAATAAGTGTCCGAGTGTCCGAACCCTAATGCATAAGAAACGGTAAGTAAACACCATAATTACATATCAGCAATCATGCAAGAGGGTCCGAATAAGTGTCCGAGTGTTTAAACCCTAATGCATGAGAAATGGTAAGTAAACACCATAATTATATATCTGCCAACACGCAAGAGGGTCTGAATAATTGTCCGAGTGTTCGAACCCTAATGCATGAGAAATGGCCAATAAACACCATAATTACATATCTGCCATCAGGCAAGAGGGTCCGAATACGTGTCCAAGTGTTTCAACCCTAATGCAAGAGAAACGGTAAGTAAACACAATAATTATATATCTGCCATCACACAAGAGGGTCCGAATAATTGTCTGAGTGTTCGAACCCTAATGCATCAGAAATGGTAAGTAAACACCATAATTACATATCTGCCATCATGCCAGAGGGTCCAAATAAGTTTCTGAGTGTTTGAACCCTAATGCATGAGAAATGGCAAGTAAACACCATAATTACATATCTGCCATCGTGCAAGACGGTTCGAATAAGTGTCACCGTATTCGAACCCTAATGCATGAGAAATGGTAAGTAAACACCATAATTACATATCTGTCATCATGCAAGAGGGTCCGAATAGGTGTCCGAGTGTTTGATCCCTAATGCAAGAAAAATCGTAAGTAAACATCATAATAACATTTCTGCCATCATGCAACATGGTCTAAAGAAGTTTCCGTGAGTTTAAACCCCAATGCATGAGTAATGGCAAGTATACACGATAATTACATATCTGCCATCATGAAACAGTGTCTGAAAAAGTGTCCCGTTGTTCGGACCGTAATGCAAGAGAAATCGTAAGTAAACACCATAATTACATATCTGCCATCATGCAACGAGGTCCGAAGAAGTGTCCATGTGTTTAAACCATAATGCATGAGAAATGGCAAGTAAACACCACAATTACATAGCTGTCATCATGCAAGAGATTCCGAATAAGTGTCCTAGTGTTCGATACGTAATGCATGGGAAATCGTGGGTAAACACCATAATTACATTTCTGCCATCGTGCAACAATGTCAGAAGAAGTGTCCGTGAGTTTAAACCCTAATGCATGAGAAATGGCTAGTAAACACGATAATTACATATCTGCAATCATGCAAGAGGGTCCGAATAAGTGTCCGAGTGTTCGAACCCTAATGCATTAGAAATGGTAAGTAAACACCATAATTACATATCTGCCATCATGCAAGAAGGTTCGAAGAAGTCTCCGAGAGTTTAAACCCTAATGCATTTGAAATCGCTAGTAAACACGATAATTACATATCTGCCGCTATGCGGAGGAACCGCATAAGTGTCTGAGTGTTTAAACCTTAATGCATTGGAAATGGAAAATAAACACCATAATTTCATACCTACCATCATAAATGGAAAGTAACACCACAATTACATATCCTCCATCATGCAAGAGGGTCCGAATAAGTGTCCGAGTGTTCGAAGCCTAATGCATGAGAAATGGTAAGTAACACCGCAATTACATATATGCAATCATGCAAGAGGATCTGAATAAGTGTCCGAGTGTTCGAACCCTAATGCATGAGCAATGGTAAGTAAACACCATAATTACATATCTGCCATCATGCAAGTGGGTCCGAATAAGTGTCCGAGTGTTCGAACCAAAATGCATGAGAAATGGCAAGTAAACACCATAATTGCGTATCTGCCATCATGCAAGAGGGGCCAAATAAGTGTCCGAGTGTCCGAACCCTAATGCATGAGAAATGGTAAGTAAACACCATAATTACATATCAGCAATCATGCAAGAGGGTCCGAATAAGTGTCCGAGTGTTTAAACCCTAATGCATAAAAATGGTAAGTAAACACCATAATTATATCTGCCATCACGCAAGAGGGTCCGAATAATTGTCCGAGTGTTCGAACCCTAATGCATGAGAAATGGCCAATAAACACCATAATTACATATCTGCCATCAGGCAAGGGGGTCCGAATACGTGTCCAAGTGTTTCAACCCTAATGCATGAGAAATGGTAAGTAAACACCATAATTATATATCTGCCATCACGCAAGAGGGTCCGAATAATTGTCTGAGTGTTCGAACCCTAATGCATCAGAAATGGTAAGTAAACACCATAATTACATATCTGCCATCATGCCAGAGGGTCCAAATATGTTTCCGAGTGTTTGAACCCTAATGCATGAGAAATGGCAAGTAAACACCATAATTACATATCTGCCATCATGCAAGACGGTCCGAATAAGTGTCCGAGTGTTCGAACCCTAATGCATGAGAAATGGTAAGTAAACACCATAATTATATATCTACCATCATGCAAGATGGTCCGAATAAGTGTCCGAGTGTTTAAACCCCAATGCATGAGAAATGGCAAGTAAACACCATAATTACATAACTGGCGTTATGCGGAAGGATCCGGATAAGTGTCTGAATGTTTAAACCTTAATGCATTGGAAATGGCAAATAAACACCATAATTTCATATCTACCATCATGCAACATGGTCCGAATAAGTGTCCGAGTGTTCGAAGCCTAATGCATGAGAAATGGTAAGTAACACCACAATTACATATCTACCATAATGCAAGAGGGTCCGAATAAGTGTCCTAGTGTTCGAAGCCTGATGCATGAGAAATGGTAAGTAAACACCATAATTACATATCTGCCACCATGCAAGAGGTTCTGAATATGTGTCCGAGTGTTCAAACCCAAATGCATGAGAAACGGTATGTAAACTCCAGGATTACATATCTGTCATCGTGCAAGAGGGTCCGAATAAGTGTCCGAGTGTTTAAACCCTAATGCATGAGAAATGGAAAATAAACGCCATAATTACATGTCGACCATCATGCATGATGGTCTGATTAAGTGTCCGAGTGTTCGAACCCAAATGCATGAAAATGGCAAGTGAACACAATAATTACGTATCTGCCATTATGCAAGAGAGTCCGAATAAGTGTCCGAGTGTTCGATCCCTAATGCATGAGAAATGGCAAGTAAACACCACAATTACATATCTGCCATCACGGAAGAGGGTTTGAATAAGTGTCCAAGTGTTCGAACCCTAATGCATGAGAAACGGTAACTAAACACCAGAATGACATATCTTCTATCGTGCAAGTGGGTCCAAATAAGTGTCCGAGTTTTTAAACCCTAATGCATGAGAAATGGCAAATAAACACTGTAATTACATATCTGCCATCATGCAAGAGGGTCCGAATAAGTGTCCAAGTGTTTCAACCCTAATGCATGAGAAATGGTAAGTAAACACCATAATTATGTATCTGCCATCACGCAAGAGGGTCCGAATAATTGTCCGAGTGCTCGAACCCTAATGCATGAGAAATGGTAAGTAAACACCATAATTACATATCAGCAACCCTGCAAGAGTGTCCGAATAAGTGTTCGAGTGTTTAAACCCTAATGCATGAGAAATGTTAAGTAAACACCATAATTATATATCTGCAATCACGCAAGAGGGTCCGAATAATTGTCCGAGAGTTCGAACCCTAATGCATGAGAAATGGCCAATAAACACCATAATTACATATCTGCCATCAGGCAAGAGGGTCCGAATAAGTGTCCGAGTGTTTCAACCCTATTGCATGAGAAATGGTAAGTAAACACCTTAATTATATATCTGCCATCACGCAAGAGGGTCCGAATAATTGTCCGAGTGTTCGAACCCTAATACATCAGAAATGGTTAGTAAACACCAGAATTACATATCTGCCATCGTGCAAGAGGGTCCGAATAAGGGTCCGAGAGTCTAAACCCTAATCCATGAAAATGACAAATAAACACCATAATTACATATCTGCCATCATGCAAGAGGGTCCAAATAAGTGTCCGAGTGTTTCAACCCTAATGCATGAGAAATGGTAAGTAAACACCATAATTATATATCTGCGATGACGCAAGAGGGTCCGAATAATTGTCCGAGTGTTCGAACCCTAATGCATCAGAAATGGTAAGTGAACACCGTAATTACATATCTGCCATCATGCCAGAGGGTCCAAATAAGTTTCCGAGTGTTTAAACCCTAATGCATGAGAAATGGCAAGTAAACACCATAATTACATATCTGCCATCATGCAAGACGGTCCGAATAAGTATCCGAGTGTTCGAACCCTAGTGCATGAGAAATGGTAAGTAAACACCATCATTACATATCTGTCATCATGCAAGAGGGTCCGAATAAGTGTCCGAGTATTTAAACCCTAATGCATGAGAAATGGCAAGTAAACACCATAATTACATATCTGCTATCATGCAACAGGGTTCGAATAGGTGTCCGAGTTTTCGATCCCTAATGCATGAGAAATCGTAAGTAAACATCATAATTACATTTCTGCCACCATGAAACAAGGTCCGAAGAAGTTTCCGTGAGTTTAAACCCTAATGCATGAAAAATGCCAAGTACACACGAGAATTACATATCTGCCGTCATGAAACAGTGTCCGAATAAAGATCCCATTGTTCGAACCCTAATGCAAGAGAAATCGTAAGTAAACACCATAATTACATATCTGCCACCATGCAACGAGGTCCGAAGAAGTGTCCATGAGTTTAAACCAAAATGCATGAGAAATGGCAAGTAAACAACACAATTACATATCTGCCATCATGCCAGAGGGTCCAAATAAGTTTCCGAGTGTTTGAACCCTAATGCATGAGAAATGGCGAGTAAACACGATAATTACATATCTGCCATCATGCAAGAGGGTCAAAATAAGTGTCCCAGTGTTCGAACACTAATGCATTAGAAATGGTAAGTAAACACCATAATTACATATCTGCCATCATGCAAGAAGGTTCGAAGAAGTCTCCGAGAGTTTAAACCATAATGCATGTGAAATGGCAAGTAAACACCATAATTACGTATCTACCATCATGCAACAGGGTTTGAATAAGTGTCCGATTGTTAGAACCCTAATGCGTGAGAAACGGTAAGTAAACACCATAATTACATATCTACCATTATGCAAGAGGGTCCAAAGAAGTGTCAGGGAGTTCAAACCCTAATGCATGAGAAATGGCAAGTAAACACGATAATTACATATCTGCCGTTATGCGGGAGGATCCGAATAAGTGTTCGAGTGTTTAAACCTTAATGCATTCGAAATGGCAAATAAACACCACAATTTCATATCTACCGTCGTAAATGGAAGGTAACACCACAATTACATATCCTCCATCATGCAAGGGGGTCCGAATAAGTGTCCGAGTGTTCGAAGCCTAATGCATGAGAAATGGTAAGTAACACCGTAATTACATATATATATGCCATCATGCAAGAGGATCCGAATAAGTGTCCGAGTGTTCGAACCCTAATGCATGAGAAATGGGAAGTAAACACCATAATTACATATCTGCCATCATGCAAGTGGGTCCGAATAAGTGTCCGAGTGTTCGAACCCAAATGCATGAGAAATGGCAAATAAACACCACAATTACGTATCTGCCATCATGCAAGAGGGTCCAAATAAGCGTCCGAGTGTCCGAACCCTAATGCATGAAAAATCATAAGTAAACACCATAATTACATATTAGCAATCATGCAAGAGGGTCCGAATAAGTGTCCGAGTGTTTAAACCGTAATGCATTAGAAATGGCAAGTAAACACCATAATAACATATCAGCCATCGTGGAACCGGGTCCGAATAAGTGTCCGAGTGTTTAAACCCTAATGCATGAGAAATGGAAAGTGACACCATAATTAAATATCTGCCATCACTCAAGAGGGTCCGAATAAGTGTCCGAGTGTTAGAACCCTAATGCATGAGAAATGGTAAGTAAACACCATAATTACATATCTGCCATCATGCAAGGGGGTCCGAATAAATGTCTGAGTGTTTAAATCCAAATGCATGAGTAATGGCAAGTAAACACCATAATTATATATCTGCCGTCATGCAAAAGGGTCTGAATAAGTGTCCGAGTGTTAGAACCCTAATGCGTGAGAAATGGTAAGTAAACATCATAATTACATATCTGCCATCATGCAAGAGGCTCCGAATAATTGTCCGAGTGTTAGAACCCTAATGCGTGAGAAATGGTAAGTAAACACCATCATTACATATCTGCCATCATGCAAGAGGCTCCGAATAATTGTCCGAGTGTTTGAACCCTAATCCGTGAGAAATAGCAAGTAAACACCATAATTACCTACCCGCCGTTATGCCGGAGGATCCGAATAAGTGTCTGAGTGTTTAAACCTTAATGCATTGGAATTGGCAAACAAACACCATAATTTCATATCGACGATCATGCAAGAGGGTCCGAATAAGTGTCCGAGTGTTCGAACCCTAAAGCATGAGAAACGGTAAGTAAACACCATAATTACATTTTTGCCATCATGCAAGAGGGTCCGAATACGTGTCCGAGTGTTTGAACGCTAATGCATGAGAAATGGTAAGTAAACAACATAATTATAGATCTGCCGTCATGCAAGAAGGTCTGAATAAGTGTCCGTGTGTACGAACCCTAATGCATGAGGAATGGCAAGTAAACACCATAATTATATATCTGCCATCATTCAAGACGGTCCCAATAAGTGTCCGAGTGTTAGAACGCTAATGCTTGAGAAATGGGAAGTGAACACCATAATTACATATCTACCATCATGCAAGAGGGTCCGAATAAGTGTCCGAGTGTTGAACCCTAATGCATGAGAAATGGTAAGTAAACACCATAATTTCATATCTGCCATCATGGAAGAGGGTCTGAATAAGTGTCCGAGTGTTCGAACCCTAATGCACGAGAAACGGTAAGTAAACACCAGAATTACATATCTGCCATCGTGCAAGAGGGTCCGAATAAGTGTCCGAGTGTTTAAACCCTAATGCATGAGAAATGGCAAATAAACACGATAATTACATATCTGCCATCATGCAAGAGGGTCCGAATAAGTGTCCGATCGTTCAATCCCTAATGCATGAGAAATCGTAAGTAAACACCATAATTACATATCTGCCGTCATGCAAGTGGGTCCGAATAAGTGCCCGAGTATTCGAACCCAAATGCATGAGAAACGGCAAGTAAACACCATAATTACGTATCTGCCATCATGCAAGAGGCTCCGAATAAGTGTCCAAGTGT